>JAPQRQ010000012.1:25409712-25422375 GCA_037367365.1 Apogon talboti | reverse complement strand
AATGTAAGTACTGATGTTCAAAGGGTTAATGTGGATGTGGACAGGGGTCTGGACCAGCACTGATGTTGGTCTGATGGTATAAAGTTCTAAAATACAGTATATGTTCCTTTCACATTATATGTGTTTTTCTTGAATTTTTTACTGATACTTCTCGGATATTTTTTTTTTGCCACTTAAGGGCAAGGAACCGAATAACTTCATTAACCTTGATTGTCTACATAACAATAAAAAATTTTGAAAAATTTCACAAAAGTTATTAAGTTTTGTTATGTCCTCCAATAACACATTAAGGAGTATTTCTATGAGTGAACTATAAAGGGTTAGAGGAAAACTTTTTTTGCCTCTTTTTTTCAAATTGTGCTGAATGTGGAACCTGGAAGAAAATGAGTTGGACACCCCTGATGGAAATAACCTATATGTGCTTCAGTACTGTGTAACATTCCGCTGGTGATTAGCTTATCATTCCTCTACTATGACCATATAACTGGTTCTTGATTAAAGTAGTTTCAAAGCGTTGCTGTTCTTTGAGATGAGCCCGACCGCCTCAGAACCAAACCCAGCCTTGAAGTGCAGGTTAGGATTAGCAGCCGACACAAAAGGAACACCCGAAAGGGGCTGGCCTGCCCCCTTTGAAAGGCTCATCATTTAGAGCCTTCAGCCACAGATCATCTGCAGCTTACATGGTGAAAACTGGGTTCAATGTTGATCAGGCCCATTATTTGACTCCCGTTTGATGGTTTAGGCTCGGCCTGTCTCCCCTCTCCCGTCTCTCTATTGGTATGCATCTCTCATAATAGAGCGAGGAGGTAGGGGGTCTCATTAGAGGCCGGGGAGTGTTGTTTTCAGGGTGGGGGGGTGGAGGGGGAGTGGGTGAATTCCTCAGGGCAGATGCACCAGCGTCACACAGGACTCCAACAGAATGACGCTCTGTGGGAGCAGGCAAAAAAAACCAGGACCAGTGTCCCTGTATGTCAGCGTCATGTTCTATCAAGAACCAACCCCCAGTTGAATGTGTGAGGTTGTCAGGTTCTGTTCTATGTTAGAGTTCTGTGGTCTGGATGCAGGAGATCCACCTCCCAGTACAAGTGGGCGGTACTTTCACTGGAGGAGAACTCCACTAATTCAATCAAATTCCTATCAGTGCTTAATATGAACGAGATTGACATCTGTAAATGTTTACATTTTATAAGCCATCAAAATATGGACCATTATAAGTAAAGGCACATTTTCAATATTTCAAAAATTCGTCAAAAATCACAAAATCTCTATTTTTCAAAACTGTGGACAAACTTAGTAGACATTGTCCCAAGGAGACAATAGCTCATAGCCCGTCAGCTGTTGAGCTACAACTGACAAACAAGCAGCTTTTTTCCCTGTGAACACCCACATCTGCTCTCGAATGCGTCACATTGAGTTGTTTCTCGGGGTAAAAACCAGGTGGGCTGCGTCTTTTGACAACAGGAACTTCTCACGACGTCTCATTCACACCGAGAGACACCTTCCAATGACTGACAAGTTGTACAGAGGTAGCTATTTCCAGGGTCCCCAGAGTACCCAATGATGTCTTCACTTCCGTCTCGCCACCAGAAGTGGAGAGAGCGCCGGGGAAAATGGATCCCCTCTGGGTAGCGACTTCCTCTGCCGTCTGTCACCACTTCCTGTCCGTCAAGAGCAGGTACTGACAGCTTGCAGGTGTTGCGTTCAGGGTGGTATCACTGCGAGGCTTTAGCTGCACAACACATGCTTATTTTCCTGTAAATGTTAACACCGGCGGTTTGATTTGGACGGCGTTGGCTGCAGTCGAGGTCAAACGCTCCATTATCATGTGTGAGACTTAAAGAGGCCCCTGAACCGAGCTAAAATGATTACATATTGGCCGTTACTCAGATATTTGTTCTGCTGCGCTGCACATAGAAATTGATGCTCCATGAACCCTGGATGTTGTTCTCATAAGGTCACGGTTTGGAATTTCATGATGGTGATAAATGGCTGTGGATTTTTTGGAGAGTTTATGAGACGACTTTCACTGGATTGAAATGAGTGTCTGTGACAGTATCTCCAAAAAAAAAGAACCATAATAACAATACAATACAAAGCATGTGCAGTTAAGACTGTACGACTGAATACATAATGGCAGGTCTTGCATCAATAAGGAGCTTTTGTTGTAGTAAAACATATTATATATATAAGAAATAAAGCAGCATTTGTTTTGTAAAAGAAACTGAAGGAAAGTTCTATTTTTACAAGGGCTGCATATAATGACTGTTTAATGGTTCAGTCTGTAAAATGTCAGAAAATGGTGAAAAAAAGGCTGTTTTCATCCAGTTTTTTGGAAAGAAAGAAACTAAAAGTATCCACTTTTAACCTGATCTACAATGTTTAATAACTTCTGATCCACTAATCCTATCAATACATGTAAATAATTGGTGTAAAATGCAGTTTGTCGTCTTTTCATGGTCATCAGATATGACCCAGTTGGAAATAAATATAATAGGGTAGGAACTAATAGGAAATAAATGAGCACTTGTGAAAGAAATTTAAAGTTATATTTTTACAAGGGCTGTATAAGAATTTTTAAATTGTTTGGTCTATTATATGTCATAAAATGGTGAAAAAGTGTTTCCCAAAACCCCAAAATAAGTCTGGCTTTGTCCGGAACCCAAAGATATTACGGTTATTGAGAGGAAAGAAACTAAAGAATATTCATGTGTAACCTGATCTAAACTGTTTAACACCTGTTGATCCATTAATCCTATCAATACATGTCAATAATTGGTGTAAATACAGTTTGTCATCTTTTCGAGTTAATGTTAATTGAAGTGCAGTTATTATACAGCTGCTGTAAACAGTAAAGCAGTGCTTATGTTGAGAAAAACACTGGAAGAAGATTAGATGTGTGTTTTTTTTACAGTTTTTATGTGACGGTGCATTCACTGACTGAAGAGGATTAAAACCCAGACATCAAAAGAAACGCACCAATTATCCTTCTTGTTTCCCTTTAAGCTCCTTCTCCAAACTCCACTTTCCCTCTCAGTGCGTTGTCTTTAAACCACCCCAAACGTCAGCCTGGATGATGTGAACGTCTTCTCCGACTTCTCAGCAGTGTGTAAAACCACTGCCATGGTTTGTTATGACAAAGGTCACAGATAAAGAATGATCTGCCTACAGTTCCCTAATGTGAGAACAAAGACTTTGTCAAAATATATTTGGGCGATAGAGCGAGCGGGGGATAAGTTACATTGTTTTGGGGATCGGTTTTCCAGACGGATGTGAAGACAGGCTGTGGCTGTGGATTTACTGGGACCCGTTCTAGTCCGTTAATCCTTGTATCTCTTTGAGTCTTTCAGCAGGTTCCTCAGCTGGAGATCCTGACGGGCTCTGAAGTCACAGTCCTTCCGCTGTGCCTCCATAAGTCCTGGTCCTGGTCTGTACATGAGCCCGTTCCCCCAGAGGCAACGGAGGCTGAGGCTCTGATCACAACCACACAACTGAAGGAGGAGCTGTGACACATGGCGTTGTCCTTCATTAGATTTGTAACTTTTTTTGCTGTATTTTTGATGTAAATTTATATAAATACTTACATAAATAGCAGATTCCTTTAATCTCTTTAGATTTTGTTTTCACAAGTGTATATTTTCTGTTTTCTGTCTTCCCTGCTCTTTGTTTTTGTATTTGCTGCTGTCAACTGTGTAACATCCCCACGGTGGGATCAATAAAGTCTTATCTCATCATGATGTACAGTAACTTAACCTAACCAGTATCCACTAGTACTAACACTATGCTGTAAGTTCACATCTGCTTTTATTTCTTTCTTGGACTGAGAGACATATTAATATTAGTTTGTCGTCTCAGGTCACTGGAGGTGTTCAGGTGGAGGCTGCAGTCACCTGACACAGACCCTGTCATTATGAGATAGTTGTTCTTATTTTATTTTCCTCCACTGAGTACAGTGCATGTCTGTAGGTAAAGGATACATTAATCTTAATTAATGTTTTGTCTGAGTTTGCATCTGTTTTTTACTGTTACCCAGGGGTAAAGTTGTTCAATTTTAGACAAAACACTTGTTAAATTGCTACATTTATCTTATCTTATCTTAACAAAGGTTTTGTCTGAGTTTGCATCTGTTTTTTTAGAGTTACTCAAATTCATTCATTTTTAGACATAGCATGTGTTAAATTGCTATATTTAACTCTTATTGAAATGGCAGTGGCCACAAAATAATAAATAAAAAATATACTTCTACATACTTGACTTATATTCACCAGTAGACAATGAAAATATGGTGAATATGTAAATAGAGCTGCTTTGTTGCTTAGATTTATAATTTCCTGGCATTTACGCGTCAGAATGGTTAAGTCATGAGGAACAGTTGACCCAGAGGGAGAACAGAGCTGGTTCTGCAGGTAAATGTGTCCGTTTGGTGACCGACATGATGAGTCACTGATGGATACAGTTTCACTCTGAAGATGGAGAAACTGTCAGTAGCTCAGGAAGATCTGCTCAGCTGATAAATAAACAACCAGGACAAGACGGTCTAACCCCCGTCACACCTAGAACATGGCTTATCATCTCTGCAAATGTTCCTTGGTTTGTTTCCTCGGATGTGAAAAAGTAAAAAAAGTAAAGACTGAAACGCTTTTGTCAGTCTGTTAAAGATTCAGAATTCCAAATAGAAGGATGTGTTCAGGGCCTAATAATTCTTCACAGCCCATATAACACGGCCTTACAGACAAATCCGAGGGATAATATGAAAGGGGAACCTCTCTGTCTGACCCCAGTGAAGAACATGATATGTCGACCAGAGCGGGGGCTGATTACAGTCTGGGCCGACCCTGACATTTCACATCTGTTTGTAGCAGTCAGTGGGCATTATAGGGATAATTTCTTATATTACAGCTCAATCTCTTGAGGAAGTTAAATATTTAAGAGAACAATATGATGACAGCTTCTGGGGAATCCGCTATACGGCTTGAAGGAGGGGAAGGTCTCCACTCTGCCCCTTAAAAGGCCTGCTGTGCACCTGATAGCTGAGGAGAATGTCTATCAATTGGCATGACCTGATTCGGTTTCATCATCCCCCATCCGAGGGCCATAAAAAGCCTAATGTATGGGCCAATAACGGCATGGGATCCGCGCTCCGGACAAGAAGCCATATGGATTATTTTATACAGAACAAGAGCCATCAAAGTGTAGATCCCTCGGTTGTTGGGAACATGTGAACACAGACTCTTTAACCACCTGACATTCACTTCATCCCACACTGATGATTTGTCTTTATTTTATTTCTTTTTTACATTAAATGTGTCATTAGATTTAAGCCATAGTTACATCCTATACTTGAGTGTAAGCAGGAAAACTGCAGTTAATGTGACTTAAAGTGTAGAAATGCTATTCCACACTCTAAACAGCAGAACCAGCACACACTTAGAACCAAAACCACCAATAAATCAATACTATGTATCCACAGACTGTATCAAACACTAAATAAACTATAAATTGTTGTCATTGTCATTGTTTACACACACCTTTATTATGGTATCATCAAGTTTTCTTCTTCAAACTAAAACTCAAAGATGATTATTTTAACAGTTGCTCAAAACAACAGTCAACAATAAAAATGCTGCATCAGCTGATAGTTTACATTATAGCTCTGTTAGCTTAGCTCTGTTTTCAGACTTAAAACAGCTACAGTAAAACCATTAATCACCTTTGTGTTGTCACTAGCTGAACTAAAGTTCTGTTTGGAATACAACAAACAAGTTCAGAACTGTCACAGTTTAGTCTGAACCATGGATCAACAAACGACAACTTTGAGAAGACAAGAACATCCCATAATAACATTATACCTTCATAATCCTCAGAATCAAACTCACCCATGTAGAGGAAACGCTGACATTTCAGTATCAAACTCCATTGTCCATCATCCCAACACTCTAATGATAATTTTAAGTCACAGTTGGTATGAAAGTTGTTTCTTATTAGTTTTCATCCTTGACTCATCCTCAGTGTTAGTTTTCTGACAGAGTGACTCACTACTCCCTCTAGTGGTCACATAAATCCAGTTCATACAGTATAGTTAAAAGAATAAGTACTACATATAGACACTTCAATGGTCTCTGACAGATAGATAGACAGACAGACAGACAGACAGACAGACAGATAGACAGACAGACAGACAGACAGACAGACAGACAGACAGAATAGTCAAACATTGACTTACACTTGCTGTTAATACTTCCATGTACTTTTACTTCTATCATCACTGTTACTCTCTCTGTTATGTACTAGTACTGTCAGTCGGAGCAGATGATGCACTGATCCCTGTACTGGCACTCAAAGACTCCGGTGTATCTAAAGATAAAGGGGATTAAAATAATCCAGTTCTGAAACACTGTCTCCTTCAATTACGAGGCAGCCTGGCCTTTGGAGGGACGACCCTTTGAGGATGAAACCCATCATTATGGGTTTAGCCCACCAGGCGTGTGTTAGGCCCCCTTTATGCAGAGTTCTGCTGGGCCGGTTCCTGTAGGAGCACTGGGGCCTGGGGGCCCCTGGAGCCACCAGGGCCCCTGGAGAAGCTACAGCAGAGGCTGACTGATATTCATGTGGCCTTCAGGCACAGGGCACTGGAGCGTTACAGTTTGGAATCGAACTTGGATCAGATTTTACTCAGAGGCTGTACTGAGATATAAGTTATAACCAAAGGATAATTACTGTTATAAGACCTGATTCACTGGTGCAGATGGGATCGTTTTCAGAAGAACTTTGAAGGAAAATAATCAGTCCCATTACTGCTAATTTAGATCCAGAGTTAACTGATGACTTTGAGGCAGACATAACTTTTTTCATCAAAGACTGTGATTAAATGGCTGTTGGTGTCTTCATCCTCCAAAGGATCTACATATCAGCCTGGGTCTGTTACTATATTACACTGAGTTTGACTGACTAGGTTTTACAGACTGATTTAATGATATGATAATTGTAATTTCTAATTTATGTTTTTGGTAAAAATAGTCTAAACACATGTGACAAGACAATTAACCACTATTGGCTTCTTCTTGCTCAGAACTAGAATTAAATCCACACTGATTGATTTCTATTTTATACTGAGTTCGACTGATCATAGCTTTTTAAAGACTGGTTTAGTCGAAGTTAATTATCAGGGAGGAGGGGGGAGATTTTTTTTCTTGTTTTTTGGATAAGATGGGTCTAAACACATGAGATCTGACAATATTCTATTGAACTTTTCCTGCTTCAAACTACCATTAAATTGAAATGGATCAAGCATCATTTTACACTGAGTTTGACTGATTATAGCTTTTCAAAGGCTGATTTAATGATAGCTGATTTTTGGCAGCACCACATTTTTTATTAGGAAGGGATGTGGAATGCATGGGATCAGATTAACTATTAGTTTTTTCCTGCACCAAAACTACCATTTAATCATCCACAGTTGAAATGTTATTATACTGACTTTGACCAACTGTGTTTAAAAAAAAAAACAAAAACAGTTTAATAGAAGTTAATTTCTTTTTCAAGAAAGGGTGGGTATCACAGGGGTCAAATTCCTGCTCAAAACCATCATTAAATCAGCCTTGGACTACCTGTATTTTATGCTGAGTTTGACCAATTTTAGACATTAAAAGCCTTATTTAATCATAGTTAATTTCTGGCACTGCTCATTTCTTAAATGGGACTAACTTTATCAGATTTGTATTGCTCCAAAGTACCATTAAATCAGGTTTAAAATATCTAATTTCCACTGAATTTGACCAATTTTGACTTTTTCGATGCAGATTTAATGACATTTCTTATTTTAAGATCAGTCTAAACACATGGGATCTGATGATGAATCATATTGGCAGTTATCTGCTCTGACTTATCATTAGATTTGCCTGAGTATTGCACTTTTATCATATTAAACTGAACCCATCATGGCTTTGTAAAGGTCAGTTTAATGGAACTTTATTTTTTAGCATATCTACCTTTTTTTGTCAGGAAGGATGATTCTTGCTCCAAACTATCATTAAATTGTCACTGATCAACCACTATTTTATACTGAGTTTGACTGATTGTAGAGTTTTAAAGGCTGATTTATTGGTCATTTATTTTTAGAAGTGTCATTTTTTTCACATTCAGAAAAAACATGAACCCTTTGACAATGAATCTTTCTGCTTTTACTGCTTTAAATTACCATTGTATCAGCCTTTATCTGTCAATTTCAACTTTAGTCTTCCTTTTTGTTGGTTTTGTGGTGATTTCCATGGTCTAAAACATGAACATCTCTTCTGATGGGCCAGGACATGACAGTAACACCAGCTAAAAGGCTGCAGATTGTGGACGTTAAACTCTATTCACTGGACCTGACCATGATTTCAACAGAAAACTTGTTACTGTGAGAACCTGCTCCTGTATGACAAAAATCCTCTTTGTCTGATCCGTTGCCCTGCTCCACAGATAATAGAGCAAAATGTGGCCTGAGGGAGATAATTTGTTCCCAGATCTTCAGATGGCAATATTTTCATTTGAGCCCAGGAGGGGATCTCTTGAATTGCCAGAGTCCATTGTGTTCCAACAAGGGGCACGAAAGTCTTGTCAATTAATTTCTCTTTTATTCCAGACCACAGATCGCCTGAGTGAATTCAATTATCAACCAATTAAGATGTGCTTCCTTTTATTTACACGCTTTGATTCCGTGCGTATCCACTGTGGTTCTACATACGACATGAGCTGGGTGTTAAACCACTTGAACATTTCCACGATGCTCGGGCTATCTGTTGTTTCTCCGTCGGATTCTCCGGCTGAGCATCTCCACTACACACCCATAGTTGTTTGTGTTCGGCGGATGCTTTTTCCGCACAAAAACACAAGGAAAACACCAATTCTATTGAAGGGGTTCACGCAGGCGCGCACGAAAAGGCGAGCGTTTTGCGTGACAAGACTTTGGGAATAGATGGAGACAGGTGGAATACTGAGCAAACTGGTTCACATCAAACAGGCGCAGTCTGAGTCAAATCCAGCCCAGACAAAAAGCTGAACTCCTGAACCTTGTGGAAGTAAGTTAAAGGTCCGATTGCTTGTTGAAACGAGGCGATTGGAAGTGACAAGCGGAAAATGTCTGTCTTACACACTTTACCGCTTACAGCCACTTGACTTCAGATTTTCTGACAGCCTCTAGAAGGCATTTATACCGGTTTATTCATCACAAAACGTTTTAAGGCCTTTGGGTCTGCGTGGAGGCGACGCAAAGGCCCAATTTAGAAAGAAGACGAGGCAAATGAATCACAAGGGTGCAATTTAACGCACATATTTACGCGCTTTCTGGCTAGTTGTCAATATTAAGCCAAGTGTTTTCGCTTGTAGAAAGAGGAAACAGAAGAATTAGATGTTCAAAGTTGATTTAATTTGACATAAAGTAGTTTGAAACGTATAAATAACACAAACAAGTCTAATCGTGGAGTTAAAAATAAATGACTTTTATTCAAACATCGACAGTTTAAATAAAACACAAACATTTTATTCTAAAATACAAGTCACGTTTCTTCTTATGAAAAATAATTTCTGTACATAGTATGGGGTCATGTTCAAACCGAACAGTTACAATAGAATTATTAGGGGGAAAGGCACTTTGTTCATGCAAGATGTCTATTTGTAAAAGTCAAATCTACCCTCAGACTTGTCTGGAAATAAAAAGAATGCTCGTGCGTAATTCGTGCGTAAAAACGGGGATTGTTTTACTGCTGTTCAAGTGATAAGGCCTAAAATTAAAAATAAAATGAGTAACAGCTGAAACGTTAGGGCACTTGGGAAATGTATTGGATAAATTAGTTTTGACAGTTTACACCTCAGTCCCTTCCCGGCTGTAGATGAGGTTATTGACGCTGAAATGGTTGGAGAGGCTCTGTACGGATGTGTAGTAGTTCATTCTGTTGTTGTCAGAGTTCAGAGGAGAGATTAAAGTGGGCGAGTAGGAGCCCAGTCCTGACATGCCCTCTCTGGATGTCTGAGACAACCCCCCGAGATGCCCGGAGCCGAAGTCCCGCTCCCCGCCGCCGCCTCTGGGCACGTCTGCGCTCCCCGCCAGAAGCGAGTTGACGCTGGACACGAAGCTGCTGAAACACGGGCTGTGTTCCGCGGAGGGAGACGGGGACGACTTGGGCTCCGTGGAGGCCGGGGATCCGTGCAGGCTGGGCGGGGAGGAGCTCAGGAGGCTGGCGGTGTCGGACAGCTTGTGCGGCCCGTCCTCGGACTTCACGGGGAGGGTCGTGCTGTCCGCGGCGCTTATATCAGCTCTTCTTTTTCTCTTTCTCCTGAAGTTTCCATTGTCGAACATCTTCTCACAGTTTGGATCCAGTGTCCAGTAGTTTCCCTTCCCTAGAAAAACCAGAGGGTTAGACTTAAATCCGCATAGAGCCTGTATGTACAGCAGCATCAGTTTGGCACAAAATGGCACATTTTAAGTCACCACCTATTTAAATCATGATCTATGTTAAAACATAAAAGTTTAAATTACATATATGACTACACATGTTCAGCATATGTAACACAACCCACCTGGATCATCCTCATCCCGTGCCACTTTCTTGAAGCAGTCGTTCAGTGACAGGTTGTGGCGGATGGAGTTCTGCCATCCCGCTTTGCTCTTCTTGTAGAACGGAAAGTTATCGGCCACGTACTGGTAGATCTGACTCAGAGTCAGCTTTTTGTCTGTTGCGTTCTGTATGGCCATGGCGATCAGTGCCGAGTACGAATAAGGGGGTCTGACCATCTTGAAGAGCTCCTGCTGGCTGGATATGGACAGCCAGCCCAGGTCGGCTCCACCGAACCCGGTAGGAGGCGGCAAGAACTGCCTCTGGTTCGACCCGTATCCAGACTGAATATACGAGGAGCCGTTGTTCCCAGGAAGATAAGGAGACGAGTTGATGCCCGGTCCGTTCAGCCACAGGTAGGGGTTCGTGGACGGGGACGTGTAGTCTCCGAGGCCGTAGCCGGACGGGTGCGTGGGCGGCCTCTGCGTGTGGTGGTGGTGGTGCAGGTTCTGCTGGTACACCCCGTAGTTGTCGCAGTACACGGCCATGTCCAGGAGCTCCTGAGCGCTGTGGTGCTGAATGGGGCTGGTCTGCTGGTTCGGTGGTTGGTGTCCAAAAGCGTTCATAATCCGCCCTAACCGGATTCCCAAATCCCAACGTGGTCTCAGTGTGTCTCCCTCAGGACTGAACTCATCCTCGGAGGGAGGAGTATTTATAGGCAGCGCCCGCAGCCTCCACAGGTAGCCCCATTGATGAAAACTCCTGGGCCGTTCACACCCCTCCACGGCTGTATTGTCTCTGTCCCGCAATCAATGCGCATCGATACTGTCCCGGAGCCACAAATACTGAGCATTGTAGGACTTTCATCCCAGTAACGCACGTTAATCTTACATCACCCGCGCGTAATTACGCACGAAACCTTATATGTGAATTCTTTGGAAACTTTGGAAACTTAATGCCATGAAGTGATTTGGTAAATGTTTTAAATAAAATAAACTGAAAATGAACAATTTTAGTATTTAAATTAATTTTGCCACTTGTATTTTCACTTTTTTTTAACTTTATTTTGCGTTCTATTGTCTGGTTTTGGACACAATTAAATGATCTGTGACTGGTTGTCAGGGTTAAACTCAACAATCACACATTACCAAAACATATCTTATTTTTCTTTTCTGAATATATTTTCTTAATATATCGATTCAGGACATTAAAGCATTAAACCCTTAAACAGGTTTAATTACATGCATAACAGCACACATTAAGTACAGGCTATAAATGCATTATCCTAGTTCCAGTGACCCAGAACCATCACAATGTTTGAACTCGCTGAACTATTTACAAGACAGTGTCAAACCCAAACAAACAGGGCTGGCGTGAGAGAAGAGCCACCTTCTCCTAAAAGAAATGCGTTTGCAATAAACACTTCATAACAAGCGCCGCTGGTTTAGTGTCAACAAGACACTCGTGGAGGGAAAACCAGAGTGACCCAGATAAATCCACCCCATGGAAATAACACCGGGTCGAGATTTTTATTGTAGAATTTTAGCACAATAATCACCGCAAAATGTGCAAATTATGGAGGAATTTAACGCGTTAAGCTGGTTTGACTCAAGAGGATTTAAGCCATAAACACCCAAACATCCACCGGTGACCAAACCCATCTACTGATCTAAACTGTTTAATACCTGCTGATCCACTAATCCTATCAATACATGAAAGAACTGGTGTAAAATACAATTTGTCATCTTTTCATGGTCATCAGATATGACCCATTTGGACACTGGGTTTATGTTCAGTTAAACCAAGCTTCTCTGTTTCTAATATAATAACCGTTGAGTTTACTCTGGGCTTTTATGAACATCTACCTGATCAATGAATTAAATAAAAGAAAATACCTGATTTTCACAGACAAAACACAGAGTAAAGAGGAAAATATTATACTAATTGGAGATGAATCACTTAAAGCAGGGGTCACCAACCTTTTTGAAACTGGGGGTACTTCAGGGGTACTGAGTAATACGAAGGGTACCAGTTTGATACGCACTTCTGAAATAGCGAAGTATGTACAGTTTATAGATTATTATTAATGAATGACGACATTCATCTATAACAGGGGTTATATACATATATTTTG
>JAPQRQ010000012.1:25347853-25361674 GCA_037367365.1 Apogon talboti | reverse complement strand
GATTCACCAGTAAAACCCATGGAGTTGGATCAGTGACAGTGGATGGACACACTGGGTTTATGTTCAGTTAATGATATGATTTTGCTTAAAAAGTCACTTTTTCTTCAGTTTTCTCTGATTCTGATATAATAACCCTCCACCTTAATCTGAGCTTTTATGAACATCTACATGATCAGTAAACTAAATATAGGAAAAAACCTGATTTTTGCTGAAACAATGCAAAACACAGAGAATAATATTACAATAAATGGTGGTAAATCGCTTCAGAAAGGTTAAACTTAGAGGAAAAATTCATATGGGAACTGCCATAAAAGTAGCACTGGGTCCTTATGGGTTAATATTATTAAAAAATGGTGATAAATCACTTCAGAAAGGCTAAAAATAGATGCATTTAATTTGGGAACTGCCACAAAAGTAGCACTGGGTCTTTTTGGGTTAAACGTCGCACGACCACCTACATGAAGCCTCAGAACAAAAGCTTCTTACAGACTTTAGTGATATTGCTCCAGAGGGGTTTAAAAATAACTGATAGGTCTTAGAGGGAAAAAAAAAAAAATCTGGATTGAGATCCTCTAACCCTGTCAGGTATAATGTACCTGTGATAATCGCTGCTTTCCAGGGGTGATGAAACACTGACATATTTATTTTTAGGTTCCCCTCTCCTGCTGCGTCTGGTGATTTCATACATTCCACCATGCTAACACAGTCTCTTCAAAAAGACTAAAAATGGAAAAATCAGAGTGAAACCGAAGATGAGAGGCAGTAATAATAACAATCAGTGCATGTTGCGTTGCTGTAAAACTTCCTGCGAAGCCAAAAGAGCAGCGTCACGAACCGCATGGAGCTGTAAAAAAAACTTCAAGGTCAAAAGCAGAGAGCGAATGTGACGCTGGGATATTTCTGGGTGAATGCATGAAGGTTTCCCAAATACAAAAGAGGAAACTTCTCAGAATTGAGGGGAGCTTCATCAGAGACGCAGAGCGCAAAGATGACCTATTTTACAACAACGGAGGGAGCGGGGGGGGACACTGCAAATTCAATTAACTTCACACCTCCTTGCAACCGGTGATAGGAAGCAGGAGAAGTAACGCCTGGTAACCGCGGCGACACATAAGGCAGCAAACCACGACTTCCTCAGTAGTACAGTGACCCTTAGTTCAGAGCTAAAGAGGTAAGGGTGTAACAAAAAAGAAAACAATGCTTCAGCTTTCTAAATCCCTCTAGAGCAGGGTGTCAAACATGTGGCCCGCGGGCCAAAACCGGGCCGCCAAAGGGTCCAATCTGGCCCGCCGGATTAATGTACAAAGTGCTAAAATTACACTTAAGATAATGAACAGTCAAGGGTTTCGAACTCGTCTAACTCTGATCTCAAGTAAATTAGTACTATAATATCCTATAAATAATGACAACTCCAAATATTGTTCTTGGTTTAATGTGAAAATGTCATCTAATTTTACAATAGATTAGATTAGACTTTATTGATCCCACAACGGGGAAACTCAACTGTCACGGCAGAAATAGAATAAAGTGCAAGACAAAAAAGTGTACATGCATAAGGATAGTGCAAAAAAACAAGATAGCGCAAAAGCAAACAATAAAAAATTAAAAATAACAATAGTAATAAAAAACTACAAAATTATACGTTATTATGAAAATAAACATTTACAAACTATTCTTTAACAATGAAATGTAAATAACCTGAACAAATATGAACAACTTGAAATGTCTCAAGGGACATAAGTGCCATTTTAACAATATTCTACCTCTTACTATATGTTTGGTGCCTTTGTAGATCCGATCCATATGTACATGTGTATAAATGATAAGCTGAGGCATAATACTGTTAAAATTGCACTTATTCTTCTCAAGAAATTTCTTTTTTTTTTTTTTAGGTTATTCACATATTTTTTGCTTGGAGAGCATGTCAATGAAAATATTTCCAGAATTTAATGTTATTTTTTGCACTAAAACAAAAAGAAAAATGTGGAGTTGTCATTATTTCTAAGCTATTGTGCTATTATTTTACTGCTCCGGCCCACTTGAGTGCAAATTGGACTCCAGGTGGCCCCTAAAAGAAAATGTCATCCCTGCTGTCGAGGAAGGAAACCACGGTCAGGACTTTATTAATCACAGATGAGCCACTATGAACTGTTGAGCTCCATAATAAGCTGCTAAACAGTGCGTGCTGTGATCTATTCCAGTAATGTGTCTATGTGCATTTCTTGTCTGCTGTGTTTGCGTTTCCTCCAGGCTCAGTGCAGGGTGCAGAGCTCACAAAACCGCCGGGGCTGATCTCCCACTCGCTTCATGCAGCAGCGCATCCCTCCCCAAGTTCAGAATGTTTGCTTCAGCACTCTTCCTTACTATTACCATCCACTCACGTCTTGAACACACTTCTCCCTGCTCGCTTCACTGGCTGTCGTCGATACTCTTGGCGGTGCACTCAAAACTTCTTCAAATGATATTATATTCTCAGCTGTAACCTTTCAGAGGGATTTGCAGATTCTGCAGGAGCACTTTGCTAAGGTGACAACATTTCTGACATAAATGCTATAAAAGACAGAAAAGAACAAGGACCCCATAACATTTCAAGTCACTGTGGTGTGTGTAAAAGGCTCTCACAGTGGGGATCTGGCTTTCTCATATCATGATTTTTCTTACAAAATTCCACAGTTTTGGTGAGTCATAGGGATTGTGTCATTTTATGTTGTCCTACCCAGAGTGTGACTTTGAGTGGAAATATAGTGGGGATGTAAAGACCCATGAAAAAACACCTGAAATAATCCCTTATAGGCGTTGAAATGGAGGTCAGAGCAGATAATTACAGCAGGAAATAATGCTCAACAGTGCATCAGAAGGGTCACTGTGAGAAAAAACTAAACAAATAACATTAACAAGGTCAGTTAAACAACATAAATACAATATATCAACTCATTTTGAATCACCAGGGTTGTATGTAGTGTTGATATTCCAAACTTTCACCAGCAGGAGGCAGTCTGGTACCAGAACACACTTAAAAATACCAAAACCACCAATGAATCAACTCTATGTATCCACAGACTGTATCAGTCACTGGATAAAGAATAAAGCTCATTGTTTCCACACATCTGTATTATGGTATCATCAAATTTCCTTCTTCAAACTAAAACTCATAGACACTTATTTTAACAGTCGCTCAGAATAAAACTGCGTCTTACGATGTTCACATCAGCTGATAGTTTACATTATAGCTCTGTTAGCTTAGCTCTGTTTTTAGACTAAAACAGCCACAGTAAAAGCACTAATCACCTCTGTTTCCTGTTGGTTTGTGTTGTCAATAGTTGAACTAAAGATCTGTTTGAATCCAACAAACAACGTCAGAACTGTCACAGTTTAGTCTGAACCGTGGATCAACAAACGACAACTTAGCAAAGATAATAACATCCCATAATGACTTTATACCTTCATAAGGCTCAGAATCAAACTCACATATGTAGAAGAAACACTGACATTTCAGCATCAAACTCCATTCTTTACATTTACAGCTGTGTCCAGTGGAGAAAAGACTTCTTCTATTTTATCACTTCTTTTCTCTGAATCTAAAGGTTGTTTCTTAATGGTTCTCATCCCATCTGGTCACTTTCTGATGCTTTGGTCAAAGGCATGGTGGTGTCACTTTTCCTCACTATGGGAAGCCGACAGAGTGACTCACTACTCCCTCTAGTGGTCACATAAATGAATCAGCCCATCACTGAATAAACTGCTACAAGCCAATACATTGGCATCATTGGCAGAACTTTACAGCTCTTTATTCTAAACACTGATGATAAATTTAGGCCACTTTTTAAACATTTTAAAGTAGAAATATTCATATATCTTCTTTAAAATATGAGCTGCAGAAACAAAATTAAAGGTTTGTGCCCGGCTGAACAGCTGAGTAAACAAACTAGTTGAATAAACTGAAAAATGCCACGGCCAAATGGCTTGAATTCACAGTTAGGCTTTTTTTTTACAGTGCTGCTTCCATACTATTCTTATCTTTGCCCAGTGTTTTGGCTGCCTGCAGGCTGTGACATCCTCTGCCACGGAAAAGAAAACACCCCAGAACCTCGTCCAAAGGAACATATTAGTAAACCAATGTGTAGTTTGTGAGGTGTGGAGGTCATGGCTACTGTCCTGAATGCCTGCCTTTTTTGTTAGTTTTTTTTCCATAATGTAACTGTTATTTCATGCACACAAACAGTTGGCCACTCTCAGCTTTAGCCTCACCTGCCAGGCAATGAGGTCCTTCAGCTTCGCGATCTTCTCAAGGTCCTCTGGGTGCTCCTGCATGTACTTGTCATTGAAGAAGGCCTGGGGAAGAGGCACATGGTATGGTTTTATAACATATAAAGGATGTTGAGAAAATGGGAAACAGAATGAATGAGAAGGGAAGTAGAAACCGATTTAAAGGATGATCAAAAAGTTGGAAAAGACTGCGGTTTAAAAATAAGAAAAAGGATAAAGGAAAAGGCAGACGCAGCAGGAAGAGGGTGTAAAGATGAGAAAAATTCAGTCAAGATATCGGCCTCTATTCCAGCACCTGCACCGCTCCACCGAGACGGAGCAGCGACCCCAGGGCAGTCGACTCGTCTGACTCACACTGCATCGTTTTCAGCAGAGCGGTATGAATCCTTTCCAGGCAGTGATATATGCCAAAAAAAAAAAAAAAACAACAGGCGATGACTTTCTTTAAATTGTCAAAGGAGAAGTTAAAGAGTTTCTGAGAATCGGTCGCGTACGTGTGAAAAGACTATTCAGACTATGAACTGATGAGAATTGGAGATGTAAAAAAAAAACAAACAAGGTCAGACGACATAAAAATATAAATAAATAAAATAAAATAATATAAAATAGATGAGATAGTTTCAATTATGTCGTGTAAATTGTTGCAGCTAAAATCAATCAATTATGTTATTTGCTTATTAACCTTTTTAATATTAACATTATAAGTAAGATATGAAATGTACTTCACATTAGAGGGAATATTAAACCTAACAAAAGCAGGACTATGCAATATTTTAGTATTTTAATGTAGATGATCTCATATTCAGATACATATAAAATGACCACACAATCATTTTGTTATGAACTTATGCTTTGAAAGACATAACACAATAAATAAAAGGCATTTATTCATTATTGCTTTAACTTTTACTTGATCTTAAGTGCAAAATTTTATCTGAGAAACTAACAAAATATAAAGTAATTCACAACAAACACAATAAATATAGGCCGAAACCATGAATGTGATTATAAATATCAAAACTGAACATAAACACTAGTTCACCCATAGTGGACGTTAACTACATGTGACTTAGTTAAAACTCAATGTAAATAAATAAAAAACATATTATACCTCTATCACTGAACATCTCACTAACTTCTGAGTGTGATTCTGAGCTATTATTTTCCAGTAAAGACGCTGAGGTGTGTGTTAAAAGTGCAATACAAATAAATAAAGGCAGGAGGAATGGTTTATGGACTACATTTGTTTGCAAATTTCACTAAATGAAGAAACATTTTGGAGCTGCTGTAGTGGTGACCTGTCCACTGTGGCACCAATAAAGTGTATCTTATATTAAAAATCAAGGGGCTTATAAACAGTAACTGTTAGTTTTTAGACACATGAGAAGTTAAGTTACCATGAAACCCATGTCCAGTTAATCTTAAAACTGTTTTGAAGGCTTTACTGTTTAATATTTCTAGTCTGTGTCAGACTTTTCATACTCGAGCCACGTCCATGTGACAGAAGAAAACAAACTTTTAGGAATAAACATGTTGTTTTGACACACACTAGTACTATTTTACAGTCAATGCAGGGGTTTTAGAACTGATGTTAAATTATTTTACTACTTTTTAGATCGATGAACAGTCTGACAGGAGCCTGGTTCTCACTGTTGTCGTAAGGATTTATTTTATGCATTCTCTGCTTCAATTATGACCTATCTTTACAGGCTCATTTTCAATTAAGGAGCCTTATCAATCGCTGTCTTGTTTTAATCATCGTTTTTAATTATGATGCTCTTTTATCAACTCTCATTTACTTATTTAAGTTGTTTTCCGTTTTACCTTTTATTGTACTGATGTAATTTTTTCATCATCTGCTTTTTCTGAGTGTGTAAACCTGTTGGTGTTGTTTGGGTTTTGCTCCGTGCACCACTTTGGGCTGTAGTTCGTATGAAAGGTGCTTTATGAATAAATAACGTTGAAGTTCTTCTGAATTCTGTGTCACATTCACTCGCCTCCAGGTTTGTTTATATTGACTTCTTGCTTTTTTCCACCTGCCTTCATGCACAGAGTCGTACAGATGACATAAATATTGCTGTAAAGAGTGCAATTTGCAACACACCTGAATACACGATCAGGGCAGAACACAAAATGATGGATATTACATATATTTTTATGTAGCACAGTCCTACCCAGATGTGTCTTTAAGCCTGTCCTATCCCTTAGATGCCAAGTGGGTCAAAAATTACCCAGTGTGGTTGCAATAACTTTGAAATGAAAAGGTGTTATATATTTCAAGTATTCATGCCATTTGAACGTTTAACTGACCTTTTTACAATTTCATGAAATTGTAGTTTTTGTGTTACTACCCCAAGCTTCCATAAGTGGGTGAAAAATGACTATAAGTTGGCAATAATTGGTTCTTAATTTCAATATAAATTGTCGGGTTGGAACGGGTGAAACTGAGTCGACTAACGTTACTTTCTTCGCAGCTTGGACATTTAACAGACACGTTCAAATACTATACAGCCAACAAGTTTAATTAAACTTAATACTTTTTAAAGGGGCGGCACGGTGGTGCAGTGGGTAGCACTCATGCCTCACAGAAGGTCCTGGGTTCCATCCCAACACCAGTGGGTGTGGCCTTTCTGTGTGGAGTTTGCATGTTCTCCTGTGTCTGCGTGGGTTCTCTCCTGGTACTCCGGCTTCCTCCCACCATCCAAAAACATGCACTGATAGGTTAATCTAAAATGGCCCATAGGTGTGAATGTGAGAGTGTCCAGGGTGTACCCCGCCTTCGCCCTTAAGTAGCTGGGATAGGCTCCAAGAGACCCCCACGACCCTAGTGAGGATTAAGTGGGTTCAGATGATGACTGACTGACTGACTTTTTAAAGGTATTAAATGCAGATTTGTAAATTCAAGGATTTTAAGACTTCTTAAGATCCTGCAGGAACCCAGAATATAGTATTATACTATATTATATTATATACTGTATATATTTTTAAATTTTTCAAAAATATATATACATATAAAAAATTTAACTAGTTAAAAATGTCAAAAAAAATTAAAAATAAAAAAGCAAAAAAAAAAAAACCCTTATATTTCAAACATGAAATCATTCTTTTATGGACCAAAATATAATATAAATGATTATTTTTAACATGACAAAATGACGCAAGTGGCATAAAAACACACTGACTATAACACGGCTCATTTTTGACCCATTTGGGGAAGAGTGGAGGGTCCAGACAGTTGTGCATCTAAGGGTCTTCATGTTGACGTTACCTTCTCATAGTTGGTAAAACCTCCCATCACAGCTGGATCCACAATCCCGTTCAACAGCATGGAGAGGGGGTTGATGGGAAGGTTGGGATCGCTGAGATGCTTCTGCACCATGCTGCTTATCTTCTCATTGGTCAGCTGCATTGTTTCCATCGCGATCTCCAGCGGACTGATCTCTACCTGTGAAATCCGACGAGAGAGAAAAATTTCCAGCATTGAGTCACAAGTTTCAGCATTTACGCTCACATACATCACTGATGTCTTTGTAAACCTGACAAAAAAGCAGAAACGTTTTGTATTTACTGACAGAGAAAGGATATTAGAAAATAGGTTTAGGGGAATTTAACAACACACATAAATCATGGAGGATGGGGAAGCAATAAATCATTTTTCCATGTGTGCCATACGTGAAACTGCAACTGTCAAATGAAGATGGATAGCGTCTTCGTGTAGGGAAATCTTAATTCAACAAAATACAATTGGCAACTCTGAGGAAAGATGAATAAAATATTTGGAAAAGCGACCATTAATTTCCATGCAAGTGTAAAAACTCTGGCCAAATCTTAATAACGGATGGAAGGAGAGGGAAAAAATGACACCTCTTTGCAGCTTGCTAATAAGAATTTAGTAGAAACATGAGTGGATTGTTGAGTAAATGTCAGGTTTAGGGACTGGCCAGAAAAATAAACATGCTGTGCCAAGGAGACAAATCTCCAATCTGTGCTGGTATTGAGCTTGAGAAAAAGCAAAGCATAGTCAGATGGAAAGGCTTTAGCCAGGTGAATCTCAGCCCAGTCATTAAGCTTTAAATAGAGAGGCTGACCTGGGGGACCTGGCCTCTCCCTGGCTCATCTGCAGGGCAAGCTGCTCCTGACAATATGTTCCAAACCAGCCTGAAGGAAGAGGCTTCTGCTGTGAATTAGTGTGGCAGCCGAGAATCACACTTCACCACATGGACTCTGGACTTATTGGGGAATCTGCTCCGTGTGCTGCTATCATTGTAGAGAGACCATGTAGCAGCCAGAAGGGCCATTGTGGTGAGCTAAATGCCCAGGCTGCCCGGTGCGTGGGTGGCATGTGGTCTATTTGACAGCTTTGAATACAGGCTGTGCAGGCCGTAGTAAGCGCCCTGGCTAAAGATAACCGCCGACAGGCTGTGGATCCCGATGAATGGTGATACCGGCGCTGCTGGAGTGTGGGAGAAAGATAGAAGGGTAGAAGAAGTGCCCTTTTCTGGGGGTGTTTACCAGTGCACACATAAAACAGGGAGATTTTTGAAGACCTTTTTGAGTACCACTTAGAATGACGTTCAATGCCAACTTCACGGCCATGTTGGAAGGATATAATGGAACACCAGTGTGGACATAAAGGGTACCTGTAGGGAATTTTCATTGCTAGCTATTTCAAAAGATCACATATAATACTAGCACTTCAGTTAGGAAAGCTCATTGTCAAATACATGTGAGTACTAAGTCATTGCCCCATCAGTCAGGTGTGGTCAGCCACATGTTGCCTCCTTCATGGGATGTTTGAGCACCGGTAGTGATGCAGTAACGTTGTATTGTCTGATTATCTGGGCTGCGATGAATTGGTCACTGACCCACTGCAGCAGACACCAGTCTAAAATGACACATTATCGGCCAGTGCTGGGTCACGTCTCTGGGACAATGACAGAGTGCAAAGCTTACGACTGCACAAACAAGCATGAACACATGCTTTCCACTCAATCTTCCTCACTGACTACTACTTGTTTACTCACCACCCGGAATCAACGACCTTACATCAGTTCTGCAAACATTTTCATAATATGATTTTACTTTTCTTTCTTTTACTTCACTCTGAAACATAGAGACAACTTATTTTAAGTTTTCCCTTTATCTTTATCTGTACTTCCTACTGCTCATGTCTGTAAAACAGGCGTGTCACTTTGGTTTTTGTTCATTTGGGTGGGTATACATCATCTCATTCTGCATCACAGCGCACCCACCTTCCCACCATCAGGACCGATGTCAGCCTACATGGATGATGAATGATGGGGCGATAACGTGCAGATAAGACGACCCCTTGGTGAATAGAGCGGTGTCTATCACGTCACAGAGGAAGCCACATGAAAGATGGAACAAGACGAAAGAGAGTCCTGTCCGTGGAGAAAAGGTGTGGTCTATTTAACACGATGTCAGAGGCCGCACAAACTGATACGGACATGGACGATGTGCACAGAAACAGCTGGTAGGAATACGTTTATACTCTTTGGTGACATTTCAGAGCACGGGTGCCAAACATGAGAATAATTTCCCAGACATGGTGGAACTTTTCAAAGAGCGACTGCGTGAGTTAGTGAAACACTACTGACATATTTATGACAACGACCGTCCTCAGGTTCAACATCAGTAAAATATCGTTGCCATGTTTGTTATTATTGACTTCTTCTTCTCAAAAACCTTTACTATTCTTCATGGTATTCAGCCAGTATGTTAATTAACGCTCATTATAAAGCAATGGACGTAAAAAATGAGCATAAATGGGCCTTAAGGGTGATTTAGAGAGACCAGTTAACCTATTCAGGGGCATGTCTTTGGATGGTGGAGGAAGGAGAGAACCCATGCACACAGAAACGACCATGCCAACTGGAGCTGGAACTGAACCCAGGGCTTTGTTACTGTGAGGCCACAACATGACAATAACATTCTGGTTTCCAAGTTTTTTTCCTGGTTCTGTGGCATGCATAATTAACAATTTTAGGTCAATTTTTAATAATTAATAATAAAAAATACTACATACAGGCCTTTCAATGCTTTACTCTAATAACATTTAATTCTAAATCAGCTGATAGAGCACATTCCACATAAGACAGTGTGGTCCTGGTTTGAGTCCATTTGCTGTATGTCATTCTCTGACATACATTTCCTGTCTCTCTACATTTAGTCCATCAAATACAGGCAAACTGCCCAAAAATAAATCTTAAAAAAAAAAAAAAAGAAGGGGGGTGTGGGGACGGAGAGGAAGGAGGAAAAAAACCCAAATTACCAGGTTCATTCTCCTGACTGATGTCCTGCTGTGGCCTTTTACACTTGGAACAGTGATGCACAAAGATATAAACACTTACTCTAAGAGGAAAATCATGCACAGGCACATATGTACTTTTATGAACCTATGTGAAAACTATATCTGGAAATGAGAGCTAAAAGATTCAAAGAAACAAATACGAACTAACTGAATGTGGAATATGTAGCCAGACACTAAGTAGAGCATATATTTTGGATAAAAAATAATGGCAGATTTAAAAAAAAAAAAAAAGTGTATGAGAGCTATTAAAAATACTGTAACTTTAATTGTTATTGCTGCACTCAGTCCTCAAAACTCGTCCAACAGACAAACATCTCTAAAACGAGGACGCATGAGCTGCATTTTAATTAGTCAAAACAACTGAGAAAAAATAATAATAAAAGTTTAATGCATTTACAGCGACATGGAGGGGAATTTCACATTTTATCTGCCACTGTCACGCTGTCTCCTGCAGTCTGGCTGTTTTTGTTTTTCGTGAGGGGGATTTTCAACACTGCAAATCCAGGTAATTCTATAACAGGAGAATCAACAGTAACTGAGTTCTACAAGCTGCAGTTGTATTTGTGCTGTGTAGCTATTTTCTGTGGTAACAGGCTTTAAAGAGTGTGTGCTAAATCAATGTGGGCCCTCTGGCGGGGAGTGGCACGCCTTCGTCCACACTGCTGTCTATACTGCTTAAGCGGACAAATCATATCGATTGCCTCCGAGTAAGGCTGCAGATCCTTATCTGATTAGGAGGCTGGGCTGGCACTCGGGCCCTTCGTACTCACTGTGGAGACTGACTTGACTTCAAACCAGCGCAGGATGCCGGGCAGTTTGTACGCAGTGGTGTAAGTGGTCCTCTCGATCCACATGTTCTGTAGACAAAATGACAAACAACACAATCAATAGCTTCTCCCCCCTTTAAATAGAACCCATACACTGACCAACTCCAGACTCTGTAGAGTTAAATGTATGGTTTAAATATGTTACAGCTTGTCTACTGCTGGGAAAACATGCCATGGACGGAGGTGTAGGTGGTCTACCCTCTGAAGGGAGCACAAACTAAATGACCCGACTGGTCAGATGCTCATTAAAGCCTCAGCGAGCCCCAGATGAAACCTGTTCTGATATATCACTGAGCTGGAATAAGGACACCTTTAAAAGAAACACATCAATCACAGCAAAAAAAGGAAAACCTTTCCAAAAAGGGTTTAAACAGAATATTATTGTTGGCACATCTAAAGAAAACACAAGGTAAATGATGCCACTACTATAGGTTGATATGCTAAATAAAAGATTACAAAGATACACTACATGGACAAAAGTACTGGGACACGTTGAATTCAGCTGTTTCTTTTCTAACAGGGGTCTGGGACACAAAACAATAATGACAAATGAAATAATATAGTTTTATACTGGGTAAACATCATTGCATTGGTTAGTTTTCTTTAAAGCGATATCTTTGCTTCCAAAATGCCTCAAAGATGGTTTTTACTTCATTTCTGTCAACACTGATTTTTTTTTAAAATCTATGACTACGATTTTAAATGTTCTACTTCCAAATTTCTAATATATTTGTCATGCTTTGACTCAAAATAATAATTTTCTACCACGACTCACCATCTACTTTCATCACATCTCACTTAGGAAGAAAAATCTCCCATTAAACTTTAACGAAATATTGATGTTTATATCTCGAATCAGCATGATTTGCTTACAGCTGTAGCTATGATGTGTCCCAATAATTTTGTCCATATAGTTTATAAAACTATATGATAACATTAGTCATTATTGTTGTGTATCCCAGACCCCTGTTAGAAAAGAAACACCTGAATTCAACGTGTCCACATACTTTTGTCCATATAGTGTATGATGTGTATTGCCCTGTTTAGTTGGATGAGTGAAACGTATCCCCATTTGGCTTAACTGATGCCACAGGAGGGAAAAAAACAAAATTAAAACAAAAAAAAGACTGGATCCAATTTACCATCTTATGATTACCAGGGGAAACAAAACACAGTCCATGAGCAAAACCTGACCATTTCAGCTGCCTTGGTTGTCACCTTTGCAGCCATGTTTTTTTTACCTAAAACAAAAGCTATCCAATTTTCTATATCCTTCCCTCTATTTGAAATATCCTCCACTGGAAAATAAAAGTTCTGCTGGGTTACTGACTCACTCATTTGTTGCTGGAAATGACAACTATGTATGGTGTTAAAATAAAACCAACCAGCAGCCGAGTAATGAATTACAAGATGAAAAAGTGAGGCAGCAGCTGCAGAAACCTGTTCAAAACACACCGGAGAGAAGCTGTACTACGTTTACTGAACCTCAACATCAAAAACAACTGACGCATTATTTGATCAGTTCTGGAGATCATTATTCCACCTCTGGTAATTTACCAAACTCACAATAGTAGCTTCCCTGAAAATGTGCAGTACTGTTGCGCTGGTGGAGCTGCGTCTTTTGTTCTTATTTAAAACCGTGTGTTTGAGGATTATGAGTGGAGGAAAAAAACAAGAAACCCCTGAGAGAAATGGAAATAATCCATGTCCAACCACTGTCTTTTAAAGCTGGATACAAATGCATATCCTAGCCATTACAGAGAGTATAATGCTGCAGTAACACCCACTGGAATGCAGACGCACTGGGGTTGAATGAAAACGGTTATGGGATGGTATGGAAACATGTCTATACAAACCCTGTTTTATGTGAGTCCTGATGCCTGGACTCTGCACTTCCATTTACTGGGGAGTCAGGGTTATACCAAGATGTTACCGGACTTCAGGTGAGCTCAGTGAGAAAATATGGATATTTTTCAATAAAGTATAGAATTTCACATCCTTTTACTAAGTACAACCAGAAATGAAGAAGCTGCAGCACATAAAAAAATAATAAAACATTGAGAAAGCGTGCTAAATGCATGTAATGCATCTGGGGAAAATATATTTAGTTTGGTTTTCGGCATAATTTGGCTCCGGTGCCTAAAATGGCATCAGCCTTATAATGGGAAGGAAAACCCTGTAAGGACCCTCCATGCCTCTAGGACTTCACATGAAATGTTTTGTCTCTTAATCACGTATTGTGTTTAACCCACACAAACAGCCGCCCAGGCTTTTGTACGGCTTCAGTCTTGAGTTGAGACTAGATACAAAGCCAGTAAGTGTGAGGAACACCCGATTCCTGAACGCACATCAATATCCATGGAGCGGTGGTTCATTGGTAACTATTGACCAATGAAC
>JAPQRQ010000012.1:25287429-25306544 GCA_037367365.1 Apogon talboti | reverse complement strand
TATCTGATGACCATGAAAAGATGAATAACTGTATTTACACCAATTATTGACATGTATTGATAGGATTAGTGGATCATACGTTATTAAACAGTTTAGATCAGTAGATGCTTTTGGTCGCTGGTGGCTGTTTGGGTCTTTATGGGTTAAACAAAACTGACTGTAGCATCACAGGGTCTGGGGGTTTGTACTGTATCTGAAAATATTAATACAGGACAGGACTGAATATCAGGCAATAAAAACACAAACAACAGAAACAGAAGGATATGAGGGGG
This sequence comes from Apogon talboti, assembly GCA_037367365.1. Classification (NCBI taxonomy): domain Eukaryota; kingdom Metazoa; phylum Chordata; class Actinopteri; order Kurtiformes; family Apogonidae; genus Apogon; species Apogon talboti. The sequence continues at coordinate 25,306,272 of JAPQRQ010000012.1, read as the reverse complement.
TCTTACCTGATGTACATCTCCTCTCTGTCTATCTCTTTGTAAAAGTTCTAGTGGAAATAGAAGCAGAAGTTTTCAGTGAAGGTGACATTATAGAGTTGTGTTAATGATCAAATATGGTCACTTGAAATATTCAAAAAGTTCCAAAAGACTTGTTTATATAGTTTTATGTCTTCTGTAAATATGTAAATGTATCATTTGATGTTTTGAGGTTAAGTTTTCCCCTCGTTCTCTTAATTTCAGGAGGTTTCATCTGTGTGAGATTCTTTTTGTTGTTGAATTGGACTAGAAACTCTGCATTTTTGTGTAATTTTGAACCGACGCTAGTTTGACTTTGAGTCTAAATGAAGTAAATAAACACACTGACTTCTTCCTGTATATACAGCTCCACTGTTTTTATTAATTACACAGATTGTGGTGGTCTGTTTTGGCCTGTCTGAGTTTAATAATGAATCAATAACATTTTCACACTAGCATAACGCTAAACCAGCGGTGTAAATCAGACTCACTGCATGTTACAGTTCAGAATCCAGACCAACAGCAGATGGACTTAACTATAAATCAATTTTTCTTCAAAAGCAACAAAATAATGTGTAACTTAGACTAAAACCAAGTATGGACAGACACTAAAGTATTGTTATAAATGGAGAGAAATAAACTCAGTAGTGTCATTAATGCTTCAAACCCACATGTTAGCGCAATGACGTCTGCAAAATACCATAATTATTCTAATAAATGGGCCATTTAAAGTGAATGACAGCTGCAGAGAAGAGTCCTGAAAGCCCTGGTAGTTATTTTTAAGATCAACCATTAATTTTTTCTGTTAATTAACTTATGTAGGGGGCCTGAGAAATAAATACGGTAATGTGAAAGTATTAAAAACAAACAAACAAAAAAACATCTACTTTTTCAGAAAATAAAATCCCACTTTTAAAGTACATAGGACTGACATTCTGGGTGAAAATACACATGACATAAACAACAATAAAAAAGTAACAGGTGCAAATAAATTGCATAAAAAAGTGTTTGAGGACCTTTAATTGATCTTCATGGTAGTACTAATGTTAATGTTCAAAAAACAAAAAATAAACTAATAGAAACAGCATAAACTAAACTCTGGACTTAAAAAACTGTCCAATCCATAGAAGACTTCACTTTTCATAGTTCTGATGCAAAAATAAACCAATAACATTTTGTCAGAATCATAAATGAATTTTCTAAAATACAGATATTGTAGAATGTGGACTCAGTGGGCCCACATCAAACTAAGTGAAGGGAAATTGGCTGAGTTTAGAAACACAATGTAAGACTGGCAGACTGCTCTAAAGCCTTAAACTTCAATCTCACACTTTAGACGAGCTGCAAAAGCAGTGAGAGAACATGAGGCCGACGCGGCGCTCAATACAGGCCACGGGGCTGCATTCTTTTCCAACGGCAGCCTTCACAAAAGGGAAATGTGACATTTCGCTGCTCCCAGATGAAATGTCATTTCACATAAGAGAAGCTTCCCAGGTGAGCTCCACTGCGATAATATCTTAATATGTTGTGACGGGCGGCGGTGGCGGCCATTGTTTTGCGGTCTGTGTGCTCTTCACATGTCATTATGGTCACTCCACGTCCCACAGTGAGCTGTAAACAGTGTCTGGGTGAGATATTATCTGACGATGACTAAAGCTGGAGTCACTTATGCATTCATCTGTTGGTTTCATCTGGGACTTTAGGTCAATTTGTGTTGGATCTGAGTGGATTTGGGATAAAAAAAATACATAAAAACAGCTCCATGCCCTGTTTTAGGTCCCAACCCTAAGTTTGGAGAACAGATCCTGGGCATGTGTGAACCTCCGTCTTACCAGCACGTTGACGGTGCAGCTCATGCGGTTCTCCTTGTTCTCATCGTGCATGATGGTCCTGTAGTCCAGCAGCCTCTCCAGCAGACGTACCACCAGGGTGACGAAGTTCTCGCCCGTCTTGGACAGGTACTTGTGCTTCCTGCAGTGCTCCAGTAGGCTGCACAGGGACACAAAGCAGGACGTGACCTTCACAATTAACAGGCTCTCTGCATTAATTGGTCGTAAAATGTAATGAATAATGTCTGATCTTGATCTAAGGTGGAAAAAGTAAGACAAGTCTATGATTAAATAACTGGCCTTTGGCAGCCGTAGCTTCAGATTTGCATTTATGGCAGAGCCGCCCTGACATTAACCTGTGAATTACTTGGAGAAACTTGAGATTTTGTTCTCCTCATAATAATCGTAAAATATCTAGACCCCAAGGTACCGAAGGGGCCCTAAATCTTGATCCTCTCACCGTTACAATTACTACTTCATACTCTACATATAGTGAATTAAATAGGAGTCAAATAAACAAACTTCATTCCAAATGTAGCATGTGTGGGATTTGGTGATGTTATTAGGGTTTTAAAAGTTTAAAATATGGACTTTTACCCAGAGCAGCTGGACTCACATGAACAAAAATAATCCAATTTATTAAATTAAAGATGGATTCATTAAATTAGATAACCATCTTTATCAATTAATGAATTGTAAGGCCTTACATTCATAAAAATTACTTTTAGACGTTTCAATGCCCTGTTGAAACCATGATAAAAATCTCTACTTTATGACTGTGATGTCAGATGATAAAATAGCGGTAAGAACCCTGACCTGATGACCCCATGTCTGAATAATCACAGCTAATTCCCAGTGCTTATTGAATAGTATTTTTGCAGGAAATGCCCATCACTAAAAGAGGCTGAAAAAGTGACCAAATGTCACACATGTCTCCAGCTGATCCACTGACATGACAGAAGACATGTTAGGGAATCAAAACGCGGTCATTTTCTGCTGTGTTTACAGAATATTCACAGCTACAACAATAATAAACATAATAATAACGGTAGTAATAACGGTAACATCATTGCATTTGTGTGACTGTAAACAGTGGCCATGTGTTCCAACCCAGGTTAAAACCCACACATATGATACATATTCTAAATATACTTTAGAAATGTGAAAAGCAGCCTCATAAAACCAAAATAATATCAGCATATCCCACATGTTGGAAATTATTGCATTAATTTTATGATGTTTTATTCCAGGCTTCATCTGACACATGTCCGATGTTAATAATTGTTTGTGCTGCTTCTTGTCATAGGGTCAGAGGTCACATTAAATAGTGACTTTAACCTTTTCAATCCATTTAGTTCAGATTTGTGTGTCTTTCTGGATTCATGGTGTTTAGTCAACACTAAAGTTGGGGAAAGGACAAAAATATGGGCAAAAAAATTCAATATAGATTACTTTTTCACTGTTGTGGATGATTTACAATTTTAGACTATTGTCTTTTGGCTACGTGAACTGAAGCCAAAGCTTGAAACTGTCAAACTCAAACTATACATCATATATAACTGGAGAAACACATTCATAATGTATTACAACCAACAAACAGGTTGTATTTTGCATTTGTGTTGAAAACTGTCCCGAGGCATGAGCTCAGGTTTGTTTCTTAGTCATTTTTACTAATTTTCACAAAACAAGGCCCTTATTTATTGGAATTAATTGGATATAATGACCAGCTCCTATACAATACCAGAACATCACCATCATGGGGAATACAGTAGAATATTAGTGTTCATGCGTTTATGGGATGCTGTTTTCAGGTAATTCTAAGTGTTTCGTGTGCATCTCGTCTGTCGTGTGTTAACCTGCTTTGGATTAACCTGAACAAAGCAGATGGAAATTCATTTGAGATATTAGAGAGTCCTTGAGAGTAAGTTTCCTTCACTTATGATTTTGGGAAATACTCCTTTTTTTTGCCCATTAAAGCAGCGTTAACATCCAGCTGTGTTGAAAGCAAAGACAGCCGTGGCATGCTGTGACAAGCCGTCTTGTGATCATCAGCACACTGTGATTATTTTTGAGGAGTGCTATGTCGCAATTAGCATTATCTAACTTGTGAGAAGCTCGGGCGTAATCCTGCCCATTAATCAGCACTTACATTTTCTGAAAGAGAACTTTGTACTGCTCATCTCCACGGCCCCCCTCCACCTCGTGATCCAGCTTGGTGATGATCGCGTTCTCGAACTGCAATTAGACAGAGCAGCCGTAAATAATCAGTGTGGCTAATTTTTCAATTCATTAACAGCCCTGCCCTGTCTCACTCTCAGCAGCTCCGTGTCGGCATCAAGGCTCTGGATGAGGGGATCTGTGAGTCAGCTGTAATCGTCCCTGTTTCGCGCCCAGCTGGCTGACTGCTGGTATTTTCTGCTCATTATTACTGATTTATTACAGACTTTTCTTGTAGGGATTCAGCGAGAAGACAACGACACGCCCTCCCCGGCCTCTGGAAGCGAAGCGTGGACTTTATGCCTCTTGTGTTTGTATACAGCAGCTGAATAAAAAAACAAGTTTTATTGTGTCGAAACAAACCAATTTCACTGACTCCTCGGTGCGCTCATATGTTGGCCGAGCACAAATAGAGAACAGAAGAGAGGAGTTCAGCCAAGTAAGGAGAGATAGAAATGCTGCTGCCGCTTGCTAAGCCAAGGGTTTACAACACAGACAGAAAAAGAAAGACACAGAACAGAAAGCTTTACTGGTGTACAGTACAGAAAGGGCTCAGGCCAAAGTGAAATTGATCACATTTCACTGAAGGGAAGAATGAACGAGGTGCATTCACATCCAATGAACTGGACCTAGAAAGACATATTGACTTAATTACAAAGGCTGCATCCACTTCCAGCCTCAACACAAGGCGCGATCAGCAGCAAAATCTGACGAAGTGTGTGTATGGAAAATTAAGACCAACACCAGCTGTGAAAAATGAAGGAATACAAGTAAAATGGCAGTAAAACAAAAAAAAAAAACCCTAAATGACAAACTACACATGTGACCAAAACAGCTGTGTTTTCCCATGACCTTTCCTTTTGTTAATAAAATAAAATGCTTTTCTTAACATGCATCTGACGAACGATGGTTCTGTAAAACATATCTAATTCTAAAAAAGTAAAACTAACACTTAAAATTGGCTACAAGTTCACTTTATAGGGAAAGTTGAATAAATGAATGAATGAATAATTGATTGATTGAATTGATGGATGAATAAATAAGTAAATAAGCATGTAATTAAGTTAATAAGTAAGTAAATAAGTAAGTAAAGAAGTCAGTCAGTAAATAAGGAAGTCAGTCAGTAAGTCAATAATCCTTATAGTTCAATTAAAAGCATTTGAAACAAATAAAATGCAGTTAAAGTAAAAAATAAGTTATAAAACATACCAAGAGCACAACTACTGCCAAACTACGTTGAACTCTTATTGCACTTTTTATTCTGTAACAAAAGCTCAAATGTCCAGAAATGTCCTGAAATGATGCGTTCACTGTCATCTGGACATCTCTTTCCCTACATTCTGCTCTAACTTGGGTTTTCCAGTGCTGAAGGATCACTCCGGCTGCAGATATAACTGGTCAGGTTCTGAAAATAACAATAAAACTGCACTTCTGCAACACTAAAAGTAAAAACCATCCAGGAAGACTCAATAAACCTGACGTATAAAGGCTCTACAGAGGCACTGGGAGCCGGCCTGTTCTGAAATAAGTACAATAAACATCACTTAGTTTGGGAGGGGGGATAAATAAACATTTCCAACCCCAAAACAGAAAGCCTGAGACATCATCTAGCAGAACAGCTGTAGCAAAACGGATTTCCTCATGCAGAAAGTGGCTTAATTTTGCTCTGTAACGAAGCATAACATTAAGTTCTCCTCGCTGTGGCTGTTGATAATCGCAGCACAACAAAATGAGATTTGCAGAATTCCAACTGAGCTCGTGGCTGTGGAACTTTCCCTGCCTCCGGTCTCTGTTTTCCACCGGTTCCAGTGGATTCATTGACTGGAGTCTAAGGGGACGTACCCGCTGGAAGCTGCACGTCGAGTGGGACTCGCATTGCATCATGTCGAAGAAGATGGGGATGGTGGCCTTCCGCAGCTCGATCTCAGGCACCAGCGTCATCTCCAGGATGGGACCCACCATTTCTGGGATGAACTTGATCTTGTGAGGCCCTGATGGAAAGGAAAGAAAGATGTAAACACCACATATTTACCCAGCTTATGTCCTGGTTTAAGAAGATGGAGGCTGCGCTGGTGATGACAACTTTTGTTTTAACGTGATTTAGGTGGAAATTCAGGAGGCTAATGTCACGATTTAGCAGGATATTCACTGGAAGAGCAAACGTAGATCCTTCAGAAAAGTTACGCCTCAAAAATAGATGAGATGGATGATATAATAACAAAAACAATAGGAACATATTTATAATTTTCAATATCACAACGGGGGATAATGCCAGTAAATTCGACAAAAAAAAAAAAAAAAAGACTTTGCTTGCAAATATAGACATCGAGGTTAATTTCCACATCATGGAAGGTCCACTGATTATAACAGGCCAGTGTAAAAAAGAGCTCAAGTCAATATGTCCAGTTTGGAAGCCTCATATTAACCACAGGACATGATCAGAGCCAGTTATACAGAAATAAACTGCTTCTAAAATGTCTGACACACTGAATGTAATAGATCCCAGATTTAACAGTGAGGACAGATTAGAGGATTTTTGTGTGTGTTTAGGGGATAACATGACTCAAGGGGATCTTAAAGTAGTGCACAAAGAAAAGCAGCTCCAGATGCTTAGCACATTTTCACTTATCGGAAATTCCGTTAACAATACATGACAAAAAAACCAAACACTTGAGGTAAAAATAGCAGTGACCTCATTAACATACCAGCACATTAGTATAATCTGATGGCAGCTTCTAATTAACAGATCAGATGGCGTGAGTTTCGGTGTCGGGATTTTAAAGGAGGCACAGGTGCAGAAATCTAACATACCAATTATCATACAACAGCGCTTCCCCATTGAGAGATTTCACACATATGAAGTCAGTTAATAGATGTGTCTTTAGGGTTGACCGATCGTGATTGTGAGTATTGGGATGCAAGAGAATTGAAAGGTTGAATCAGTGTGATGGAATGTCAATACACTGACATATAGAACAGTGTTGGGTTACCTAGATTGTACCACATGTCCCTGATTTCGAAGCCAATTTGTCTTCTCATGTCCTGGTACCTGGAACACAAACGCAGCAAAATGGGTAAATCAGTGGGTTTCCGTCCAAAAGCACTGCACATGTTGCTCTGCAGAGGAAAAAGCCAACTCATCTGCATTCCCATCCACTACTATTACGTGTCTATGAAGAGTTGGTTCAGTATTATCATGGACAGTTCATTAAAATACAACTTCAGCTGTTACTGAGGAGCTGTAAGAACCTGTAACTGGCTGATCTGGATCATACAACCTCTGTTTAACATGGTGTTGCTCTTCATAGATCATGGAATTACCTGTTTTTTTGTATAATATATGGATAAATACACTTGGACACATCACACATACAGATTGTAGGACTTCCCACTCATGTTTATATTTTGATCAAAAGTTGTTAAATGTAAAGTGTTAGTCATATCCCAAGGCTTCTGACCATAGTTGTATACTGCTAAGTCATAACAATTGACATTTATTGGCACACCAGCTTTTTTGTGGCTGTATTTTGTTGTTTCTTTTGGGGATTTTTGAGGTTTACACTTCAGGGGTTTTATGTAGAAACTGAAAATGCAAGCCAGATGGAAATGAACCTAATGATTCTGGCCTCGGCGGATTTGGAAACAAGTCCAAAAAAAAGAAAAAAAAGAAAAAGAAAAGGAAATCAATGAATACAATGACTGGGAGAAAAAGCGTGTATGCTGTAGAAAAGGCTGCTTTACATCCTGTACTTGCACTGATAGTGGATATCTGCAGATGACTCGCATGTTTTAATGATTTATTTCCTCTTATGCATGCGAGCAGAAGGACACCCTTTGGCTGCATGCTGTGTTCCAGTAAAACATTTAACAAAGAACAAGCACGGCATCATTCAGGTCGTCTTCTTTAAGTCAGCTCCGTCTGCCAGGGCTCTGCTATTAACCATAAACACCCAGAGCTACTTCTAAGGCAATTACAAAAATGATTGATTCTCTCTATTTAATCTTTCTTAAATGTTTTTATCACCATTTATTATATTATCCTCTGCATTTTGTGTTTTTAAGTGAAAATCAGGTATTTTCTTGTATTTCATTTACTGATCATGTAGATGCAACAGAAGCTGCTGCAGATCATCACCGCCCTGACTCTTTCTCCAGCTCTAGGGAGTTGGGGCTTATAAACTGAGCAGCTCTGTCGTGTTTAGGTCATGAATCAATCACGATCAGCTTGGAGCCCGTCTGAAACACTGTCCCAGGTCACACCGAGGACGAACAGCGAAGTGGAAAAAGAAACCAGGACAAGACAGTGGAAACTTAGACAATGAATGACTGAAGGGCTAACATGAGTGGAAACGGGGGGGGGGGGGCAGAGAGTCAGACCAGTGTTAAGAAAGAAATCACATGAAAGAAGAAGAATGGCTTCAGCTCTTTAACCCATAAAGACCCAGTGCCACTTTTATGTGCGTCCATGAGTTTCAGTTTGAAGAAGAAAACTTGATGATGCCATAATACAGATGTGTGGAAACAATGAGACTTATACTTTATTCAGTGACTGATACAGTCTGTGGACACACAGGGCTCAGTGTTCAGTGTCTTGGTCTCTGGTATTTGCTGGTGAGTTTGGAATAGCAGCACTACAAAGAACACCTTTAAATACGTATGAAAAAATGAGATGAAGTGAAGTTGACTCAGCTAAACATTGAATATTAACACAAAGAGTTTACTACATTGGGAAAGTTCTGAATGTTTAAGGCCTTTTTAAAAAACATGATCGTGTATTAAACAGAATCAATTTGGTTCATTCATTCCTTCAAATCCACCTTTAAGCAACAAACACCAAATGAAACCCTATTTTCTAATGTAGATCTCAAGCCTTTGTGAACCATAACATAAATGCTATTCTAAACACACAGTGTATTTACAATATGATTATGCATGTGCAAAACGTTTTCCGCTGTTTTGAGATGCCGTAATTGTCAGAACAATCAATGTAACCCTGGGAAATGGGGATTAACTCACAAACTGCTTTTGTGAACCAATTCCCAGGATGCACAGGCATCAAATGGAGGGAGACGGATGTGTGTCTGTGATGTGAGAATGGGTTGATTTGAGAATTGAATAGGCTAATCTGACACCACTTTGAGGGGCATTTAAAAATAGATTCTATGTCAGAGTCATCAATAACTTTTTCCTCCCTCCGCCGCTGTAATATCCTACACCAGCTGCCGGTGCTGCAGGCAACGGCACAGTTTGCCACATATTATCACCTCTGCCTCCCCCTAGCTCTCTGCTGGCTTAAAACCTTCGTATGACATTGAAAAGATGGGGGGAAAAGTGAGTTTAAGGTCCGAAGATGGCACAGCTCCTCTCTGAGCCCTAATGAATTTCCAGTCATGGCCTCTTTTGCCCTTTGTGACAGTTCAGGGCAGCTCAAGGCCCTGGTGGACTCCTGAAACCCAAGTGACTGTTTTGCCAATATTTCACAAAGACACCCTAATATATCTTGTCGGGGAGGAGTGGAAAATGCTTAAAAAAAAAAAAAAAAGAAGCTGCATCGCCTATTTGCAGCCTGCCAAGTGAAAACACCAACTTTACATACTTGGTTGTCAGATGGAGGTCTGTTTCAGAACCTTAACACTGACCTTTACGTATAAGTATTGGCAAAATGAGAAAATATAAATAGGTTGGCGCCTTGTTAGATTCCACGTATCAGATCTTCAGGGACCACTTTTCCCCCCTCATTGACACTCAGTGCTCTTAATTGGATCACAGCACATTTTGTAGAACACAGGTGTCAAACATCCGGTCCGTGGGCCAAAACCGGCCAACCAAAGGGTCCAATCTGGCCCGTGCGATGGATTTATGAAATGCAAAAATTACACTGACGATATTAACAATCAATGCAGTCAAAATCATTTTAGTTCAGGTTCCACATACAAATCAATTCAATCCCACATGGGTCAGACCAGTAAAATACTATCATAAAAACCTAGAACTGATGATAACGCCAAGTTTTTGTCTATTGGGCTGAATGTGGCCCCTGAACTAAAAGGAGTTTGACACCCCTGCTGTAGTGTGTGTGCACACTTACAGCAGTGAAAGCAACACATATGGGTGTGCAGATGACTGCTCAGAAGGCATCATGTTCTCATCTGAGCGGAGACAGACGCAGGGCGCTGTTCTGTCACAATCCTGCAGGCAGTTAGACAGGCAGCTATGACTGTTGGCTGTCAGGACCTACAACGCGTACCTGTCAGCCGTGAAGTGGAGCGCTCTGGGAGAGGTTAACTAAGAATAACGCGGCTTCCGAGGGGCAGCGGCGGGCGGGTACAGGGGCGCTGGAGTGCAGTGTAATGGAACCGGGTCAGGGGGCGAAGGGGGAGACGGTTGTGGAGGTAAAAGATAACATGACCACAAGGAAGGGGGAAGGAAAAAAAAAAAAAAGATAAATCGTGATTGACTTGCGGCAGCCTGTGTGAACACATGAGATGTGATCAAAGCCTGTAGCAAAGCAAGTGAAAGATATTCACCAGAAATGACAATGACACCCCCACTGCTCATCACTGTTATGTGTATATCATATCAGTGACATGACTGCATGCTCTTTTATCCACCTCTGTGCACAATGTGTATGTGCTCCTATAGTCAAGTTATATTTTACACAGGGTGTTTGCTCTTTATCCAAATGAAAATTCAAAACTGCTGTGTTTTTCCCCAGACTTTGACTTTATGTACTTTTATACTTGTGTTCCTACTTTTTTGGTTGAGATTGTACCTGTTGTGTGTGTTGGAAAAGTTCATTTTAATAATGTATAAATAAATTGATGCATAATTCGCAGTAAATTATCTTTTACTGACAAAAACATTTTCAAAACACATGAAAATCACATAAACAAGTTTCACTTGTATCATTCCAGTACCGAGTTTTTTTATATACATTCCTCATGTATTTCTTATTTTACAAGATTATGTGCCTTTGAGCAAATTCTAAAATTCGACAAGAGAAACTTTTCTTCCAAACTTAATTAAGACTTTCACACAAAATTCCAGATTTTTCAAGGTCTGGAAAACAGCATTTCAAAATTCCATACTTTTTAAAGCTGAGATACTGAGCATTCCAACACTTTTATTGCAAAGAAAACATGAAGACACCTAGGCAGCCTGTTATAATGGCAGTCTTTTTGTTAGATGCACATTTTTTCAGATTATGTCCAGTATGAACTGAATTTAAAGGTCCTGATGTGTTTGGCACCTCATGAAAAACCTGTTATATGCCCTAAAATAAGGTAAGATATTCGTACCAAAGCTTACACCAACATTTCCTCTGATATCCAGCTCTGAGGAAAAAGGTATTTATCAGTTACGTCGGAGTGAATGGGAAATGTGTATCAAACATAAGCCGGTAATGAGCAACAACTTAACAAACAGCACCAGGGGGGAGACTTTTGAGACTCAGTAGGGAGAAGAAAAAACCAACGCAGGGGGGCTGTGGTGCTTCTCACATCTCTGATTCCACACCTATGTTCTTGGCTACAGAGCGAGGCACAATAATTGGTATTGCAGGCAGGACTGACAGTTCATGCGCCAGCACACAGGAAAACAGGATGTGGAGAAGAAGAAGAGGAGGAGGAGGAGGAGGAAGAAAAGGGGGGGGGGGATCAAGAGAAAGAGACAGAAGCAGAGAGTGTGATGCAGGTACTGGTGGAAGAAGTGGGTGAGAAGGACTCTGACAAACCTGGTGCAACATCCACCAAGCAACCTGGGTTTATTTGAATGACACATTTGGGAATGTCAAATAAACAGTCTGGAAATAGCACAGGAGAGTTCAGCCAGTACTGGGAATGTGTGTGAAACAAATGGCTGTTTCCAGAGAGGCCTGACAAGTGGAGATGACTGGGTTTGTCCGATTTACTGTCTTTGTGAGTGTGGGGGAGTTTATCAGCGCGGATAATAATACACTGACCAACGAGGAGTCTCGCTGTCAAGCGCAGGCCGGCATGATGTATGGTTTAGTGGCAAAAACGCCTCCAAATGAAGATGAGAGCCAATACACTCCACTCCTGCCCAGACAGCATTTGCACAGTGGGCTGCATTACCACAATCTATGAGAAATACTAATGGAGATGAATGGGCTTAAGGCAGTGAAGGAGCAGGAAATGAAACCACTCAGCTGGAAGGAGGGTTAGGTCTGGGGTCAGATTTCCAGCACTGATACATCTCTAACCAGGGTTCTACAGGTTTACACAAATTAATTTGAAGACTTTTTTAAGACTTTTAAGACTACTTAGAACAGAAGTTAATGCCTATTTCACAGCCATACTGGGAAAAATCTGTGACTCCCAGAATTTAGGAAAACATTTTATTTACGCCAACGCCTTGATTCCCATTGTTCCCAGTTGAATTGAGTTCTTGCATAAGATGCAGTGAACTTCAAACACGTTCCCCTCCACTCATGTCAACCAGGTGGAGAATGACCTTTTGTCCAACCAGGCACTGTTATTAAACTGTCACTTCCTCAGGCTTAGTTTTTGCTTGCGAGCCGTCCCTTAAAGTTCCCAAAGTCAGCTTTCTTGAGCGATACGCGCATGACTAACAGCTGCACGTATGTTGGGCTGACTGTTCTGTGATTATTTCTCACCGGGGGCTGCAAAGTTAGCGATAATTGGTTCTTAATTTCAGTATAAACTGTCCAGACTAACGTTAAATACAATACAGCAAACAAGTCTATGGCAACCTAACTTAAGACCCACCATATGAACTTTAATACCTTTTAAAGACTTTTTTAAGGTATTAAATAGAGATTAAATTCAATACTTTTTAAGACCCTGCAGGAACCCTGTCTAACCTTCCACGAGCCACAGTGTGAAATATCCTCTATGGCTGTTGAGGGAATACGAAGAAAAACATGGATATACTTTGAGGAGAAGGACCTATATCTCAATTCCAGGAGGGGATCCTTAACTTCATCTGAAACCTTGAATTTTACTCGAAAACAAGCTCCATCTAACCCCTGGAGTTGCCGTGATGCAATCCGGCTTTGTTCACAACGAACGCAGGATTCATGTGTTGAATTATACAAAGCCTTTTTGTGGCGTGAGGATCCAGAGAGCGCTCATACTCACTTATGGAAGATCTTGGCTCTTTTATCACTGGAGAAGTTCTCCAGCTGCAGTGACTCCTGGGTGAGGAAGGCTACAGCCAGGTGGAAGTAGTTGTTCCACAGCTGATGGAAGAAGAGCAAATCACACAGGGAGAATGGCATTGATTATACTGATTAAGAAAATTGATATTCGATGGCTTGACTTTGACGTCTAGAGGAGCTTAGTGATGTACTCCACTGGGATGCAGAGTGCACTCACAGTCAGATAATTGCCCAGTTCAAACCTGTATTAACATGTTTCCTGTCAGTCTGATCACAAATGGATGGATTTAAGACCTGCAATTCACACCTGGAATTACAATGTATCTGAAGTGATGTGACGATGACTCACATCCTACTCTATATGCAAATAAAACTACTCCTCTATAGCCTAAATGCAGCTAAGTAAGATTTCATTTCCTGCAGACATTATGGACGCACAAGTGAAGGATGAATTAAAGGAGGTTGTGCTGCATTTTCATCCCCGTTAGTTAAAATCAGCAAGAATAAGAGGTAAAAAAAAAACCCCTCATATATTCACTGTGTTGTTACAAGGTTACAAGCAAGTCTGCATTAAATGTTTAGTGACATGCTATTTGTCTTTTAATATTATAAAAACAATCTAGAAACTGCTCCGACTTTAAAGAAAGAATACTTTGCTCTGATTGGTCGATTCTGCCTGTGAATCAGTGATCCATTAGTGTTAGTCCATCATTCCTCTGCAGGAGACATTAAAATTTGAGGCAGTATTTAGTGGATGTTAAATTAGCATGTCTCTGAGTGCAACATTAATCACTAAAATGTCAAAATTATTGCCTAATCTACTGTAACGATCTTATAATGTGAGATAACGATTAATTGTCACACAAATAATTGCGATTATCAATACTGTTGTTAATTATGTTTCTATACGCTACCTCTGTATAAGTCTAACGACAGTTTAATTATGTTCTTACAAAAGTATTTATTGACATAGATCTTTTTTATACATACATACAGATACATAATGAATTTTATTAGTGCTTGGTTATTGTTAATAAAACTGTAACACGGCAGATATGACATTAATCTAAATAAACTATATACTGTGGCCAAAAAAGGTCATAATTAAAATGTAAATGGGTCAGAGATGATTTAATGTATATGTGCACACCCATTACTAAAATAATGGATCATGGTAGAAATTTGACATGAACTCACACAACGCTTGTTCTCCATTGAGCACTTATGAAGAAGAAAAAGAATGAAACACAGTGAGACACTGTCATTATAAGGGCAGCAGTTGAATGGAAGAAAAGTGTGTGGGTTTTTTTTTAAAGTGAATACAGATGATTGTCATGATTGTGTAAAATTATACATAATGTTAGTTTGGATTTTTCTTTTTCATTTTTGCATTTTGTTTGTCCATTTCTGGAGGAGGAGGAAGAGGACGGAGAAGAGGAAGAAGATGAAAAGGAAGAGGAGGAAGAAGGAGAAGAAGAAAACAAAGGAGAAGAACACGGAGGAGGAGAAGAAGACGAAAAAGGAGAGGAAGAAAAACAAGACAAAGAAAAAGGAGAAGAACAAAATGAAGAAAAAAGAAAAAGAACAAGGACTAGAAGAAGGAGAACAAGATGAAGAAAAGGAGAAGAAAAACAAAAAGAACAAGAAGAAAAAGAACAAGAACAACAAGAAGAAGTAGTGAGAATAATAACAAAAGACGGAAGAAGATGAAGAGGAAGAAAAGGAACAAGAAAGACGAAGAAAAAAAGAAGAAAAGCGAAGAAAAAAGGAGACAGAAGAAAAAGAAGAGGAACGAAGATGATACTGTGATTACTGTATCAGGTCTATATGCCACACTCTTTATTCTATTTAATGTACTTTTATTTACACAGAGGATGTCAGCTGAGTTTGTCGTCTGTTCAATGAGGCGCTGGATGCATTTACAAACACACAAATGAAATGATGCAGCCATAAGGAACCAGTGCAGAAAATCATTTACTCCTGCTGCTACCAACCGAAATGACAACATGTTATTTGTCATTTGTGTTACTATTAGTTGTTGCTTGTTTATTACTGCTGGTTGTAAATACCTGGAACGTCTAACGATATCTTCAATATGTGTTGAGTGCACTCTCATCTGGCTTTGAATCCATCCACTTGTGATCACATCATGTAAAACAGACATTAGAAACCCATTCTGACTCACAGGGGCTGGAGGGGGTGCCGTTTAAGCAACTATTTCACTGTTACATGCATAAAAACAGCCTGTTACTGAGAGCTTCCATATGAAAATACCCCAAAGACAAGACACACCGCCTGAAAACGACTGTGATTCTATCCAGATAAATCATGTGTACGACCTTGAATTATGGTTGAAAAGAAGGAAACACTAACTGCTGTAGTTAGGCGCCATAAAGGGAGTTCCAACAGCACTAAAATATGGTTAAAATAATCCTGCTGTAAAGGACTTAAAAGCTCAGCGCAGCGTAGTTATTGACAGCATTAACATTTCCCCATATGTCAAACATTTCAAAAGCAGCAGACGAGTTGTTCTGTTCCAAGGAGAAGGTTAAAAAACACATCAAATTGCTGGTTATTATAGAAAAACTCATGTTGCATCTGCATGATTTGTATGTCTGCTGCTTTCAGGGACTTTCAGAAAGTTCACAAACTACAACAATGTTGCATGTGGAACATTAAAAACGGCTTTAGTCAAGTGATGACTTTCAATCTTTCTCTTGGAAAAAGCCCCCCGAGAACATCTCTGTGTATGATAACCAGCGTCACTAGGAGGGCCGGCGCTTTTATCAAGCGTGCGTTTCAGAAATAGGAGCTCGTACCTGTAGCTCAAAGCTGGTTTGATCCAGAAATTTCTTGCTCAACACCGCTGCATACTGATTAATGGCCCGCAGGAAGACTCTGGAAAGAAAAGAGAAAATACTTCATTCCTCTCAGAAGTGTGGATTGTCTCTTTAAAGACACGTTATTTATCTTCAATGGATAATTACAGCGGCTTAAAGGTCACTTTAAGACACGTCTGTGCGTTCCACACATTGCTTGTTAATTATGCGGCTGCAGAACCACATGCACAAAGGACAGACCTCTGCAAAATCCACACATTACTAATTTATAAAAGCACCACAATGTAAAAAGCAATGCAAAAATATAAAATAACTTGTTAAACATTAAAAAATTATTAATACAGTACATATAAAAAGGTGTAATTTATCACACTTGAAACAATAATCAGAGAAATCAACCCAGATATGTTCATCCAACAGTTAAACATACAAGACAACGGTCTGTACTGAGGAATAAAAGTCTGTCAATGTCTGTTTCCTGATGTTTATGTAGGCAACTGATCACCTCCATCTCAGCCTCTTTCCAACGATTAAACACAACATTAAATTATAATATATAATCATTAATAGAGTTCAAGTTCAACTTAACCTGCTATCTATAGAATATTCTTTTGGGATGTTGCCACAGTTCGTCAGGTTTTATAACACACACTCTATCCTAAATCTAAAATAATTCCAAATAGCAGAGGCGCTGTTCATGTTCCACCACAGTCACGATCCTCTCCATTGTCCTTGTTTGAGTCTCCTTCCACAGCCGTCGTGCTGCTAGCTAACCTCAGGTTGCCATCAACCTGATACCAATTAATGTGAGGGTAGTTGACGGCTAGCCAGGGAGTCGTCTGATTGGCCAAATGGTGTGAATGCGTGACCCATGTATCTAGGACTTCATCTGACAGGTCATCTACCCACACGCTGAGTTTCATGCTTACAAATTCAGTTCAGTGTGTTTACGACATGTACATACTGAAAAAAAGATGAGAAAATTCAATTAAGCTGTCAATATAAGGCTGCAGAAGTTGTTAACTAAGTTTGGTATTGAGGTTTAGTTTCAACCCTCAGCTTAAAAATAAAGGAAATACAAGAGGTTTTCTGTTTCAGAATAAGAAATTGTTCTCAAACTTGTAAAGTTGTTCGGTGCAGTATCGATATAGCAAATGCTCACCAGCAGGGGGCAGTCTGGTACCAGAACACACTTAGTACTACCAAAACCAACCCTATGTATCCACAGACTGTATCAGTCTCTGAGTAAAGTATAAAGCTCATTGTTTATACTCATCTGTATTATGGTATCATCAAGTTTTCTTCTTCAAACTAAAACTCATAGACGCTTTAACAGTAGCTCAAAATAACACTGTCTTATAATGTTCACGTACTGCATCAGCTGATTTACAGTATATTATAGCTCTGTTAGCTTAGCTCTGCTTTCAGACAGAAAACAGCCACAGTAAAAGCACTAATCACCTCCGTTTTAGACCAGCAGAGTGACTCACTACTCCCTCTAGTGGTCACATAAATCCACTTCAGTTCATATCTCTACAGTCAAATACATTGTCATCTTTGGCAGAAGTTCAGCTCTTTATTCAAAACACTATAATGATGATTTTAGCTCATTTGAAAGTAGAAATATTACATATGGCCCATTGAAGTGCCTGCTCCTGACAAGAGTTGATACACAGGATGACTCTTTCCCCATGTCAGACTGAGACACATAAAGGCCAGAGGCGCTCCTACAGAAAAGATGCAACGACTAGATCTTAATGAGAAAGCTGTCTGATGGGTTAATCCACTCTGAAGTTGCAGAATGAAATGTTAATAACTTAAGTGGCATGAAGCCTTTAAAGCGGAATTATGATTGCTACTTAGAGAGTGAGAGGCCCATCTGCTATTTAGCTTCATTTCCTGATCGAGGCATACAACAATGTGTACACTAATCTCTAAAATCCTTTATTGTGGGTATAGGAAATGACCAGCACAGCACATTCAGTAACCTGGTTTACTTCATGTACGAGAGGAGGTTCTAAATCTCGTTAGCTGCCTTGGTTGGTGTCATCATTTTCCACGCATACACTAAGCAACAACAAACTACAGCAAATGATCGCCCAAGGCAGCGTGTGAGGGTACATGGGAATGAGCAATAAAACGGCAAGGTGAAACAAGGACAATTGTTATGCCACTTGAGTAGATTGCGTCAGGGTTTCATGAGCAGGCAATAAAGCAGCATTAAGATGTAACGCTTATGTAACTGACACTGGCAGGTGCGCAGACATCTGCCGAGCAGGGAGCTCCTAGCGAGTCCGTCCGAGTTAAACCACCTCGAAACAGCTCTTATTGTGGAAATCAGTTCATCCTAACCAGTGGTGGGAGTGACGCGTGACAAAAGTAGTGCATTACAGTAACAGATTCCTTTTTGCTGTAACGCAGCAGCGTATGGCATTACTAATCAATTTACAGTAACATTTTACTCAGTACATGTTCAATAGCGCTTGTGTTCCAACAGACTTTTCACCTATAATTCAATTGCTCAAATGAAAAACAAAACAAAACAAAAAACAAAACCGCAAGACTGTGAGACCTTAAGGAAACAAAAATGCGTCTGTACAGTTCTATTTCCTGTTGGTGTTCATCCAATGGGTGCAGACGGCAGAAGACAGTCCACTGTCCACATGGATGTATGCTCATTACTAACCCTAACCCTGTTTACAGAAGACAGTTAGCATTAGACAGTTGGGCGGCCGTGGCTCAGATGGTACAGCGGGTCGTCCAATAACCGAAGGGTTGGCGGTTCGAATCCCACTCTGTCTGA
>JAPQRQ010000012.1:25257469-25270733 GCA_037367365.1 Apogon talboti | reverse complement strand
CTATCTATCTATCTATCTATCTATCTATCTATCTATCTATCTACAGTATCTATCTGTCTATCTATAAATGATATTAATTTACTTTCCTCACTGGCTTTTTTTAAGGTGGATAAAAACCATTTTCCTACAGTCGTACATTACTTACCTTCTCTGTCAACCCT
The DNA here is from genome assembly GCA_037367365.1 of Apogon talboti. Classification (NCBI taxonomy): domain Eukaryota; kingdom Metazoa; phylum Chordata; class Actinopteri; order Kurtiformes; family Apogonidae; genus Apogon; species Apogon talboti. Next base: position 25,270,572 of record JAPQRQ010000012.1, on the reverse strand, counting down.
CCTTAGTGCTTTTCCAAACTGAAATCTACTACATGTATTACCCTGATTATGAATAAGTACCTCATCAAACTCCACTTAAAAAAGTCTGACCTAACCCTTTAAGTCACTGACCTGAATACCTTTTGCACCGTGTCCCTGGGGTTGAGATGGTTGAAGTATTGAGGTTAATGATACTCTGACAGAGCAGATGCTCAAGCCCAGCTGACACCACTTGATAATGACAACGACAAAACCACATTGAGGGATACACAGGCCGATGTCATTGCACTTCAGTGGAACTATTTAAAGGCCAACTGACGAGGTGAGGGTCCAGCCACTAAAGCACACCGCACTTCACCGGTTGATAACGACACAGATGCATTCCGAGGTTTTTTGGCATTTGCCTTACAGCTCTGTAAGCCTTTCACAATGCAGCCTGTGGAGATAGAAGACTAACTAAAGCCTTCCAACCTACAATGACACGCTGGCAAACAATTACACAGACACATAAGAGCATCTGGTGCACAGTATGCTACCCTTATATCACAAATCATGCTGGTGACAGTCCCTCAGCACTGAAAAGCTGTGTCTTAATCACATTACTGTAGAAGCACCAGTCAGGGATCCGAGCTGCACAGGAGAGAGAACTTTCACCACATTAACAAAGCAGTGATCCGGAGAAGAGAGAAAAGGTCACAGCTTTCCTTTGGGGCTGAAAATACAAAAAACCTACACCTGGAGAAGCTCTGAGTGTTCCCGCACATATCCTGAAATGCTTTCGGAGTCCAGTTCATTTTAACCCATAAAGACCCAAGGGTACTTTTGTGGCAGTTCCCAAATGTTTTTTTTTCTTCTATATTTCACCTTTTTTAAAGTGTTTTATCAATTTTTATTATAATATTATTCTCTTTAGTTTGCATTTTTTCTGTGTAAATCATGTATTTTACTAAATTTAATTCACAGATCATGTAGATTTTCATGAAAACTTAAAGTAAATTCAAGGGTTATTATATCAGAAAAAGTTACTTTTTTAGCAAAGTTATCAATAATTGAATGCAAAGTAAAGTGTGTCCATCCACTGTCACTGATCCAACTCCATGGGTTTTACTGGTGAATCAGTGTTGTAGAAGATGACGGTGTTTCCATGGTAACTACAGAGCCTCTGAATGTCCACATGGGTCATATCTGATGATGATTTAAAGTTTAAAAACTATATTTTACACTCATTATTTACATTATTGATAGGATTAGTGGATCAACAGGTATTAAACACTTTGAATGAGTAGATGCTTTTGGTCACCGGTGGATGTTTGGGTCTTAATGGGTTAACTTAAAGAAAATATGGGAGAGGCGTCAGTGTCACAAAGGTGGCCTGTCATTTTGTTGATTTAAGAGCTCATTAGATGGAGTCATAATTCACTAATCTATCTTGAGGACCATCACAGAAGCAGTGTGGTTGTTATGAAACTGACTGTTTACTCAGAACAGTTGTTTATTGGGGAACTGAGCTGCTTCTCCCGTGGGACTCCATTGAAGACCCTGAGGCTGGGACATGTTTACGCTGGGAGTCTGGAAACTTCCGTCTTTACTTAGTTTATCTGTGATGGAGTTAAAGGAGAGATTGGTTGTTACTGCTGCCACTCACCTGGGTTTTGTGCCATCATGTAAAGCCCAATGCAGACCAAAAATTAGCATAAAAAAGAGGTGCAACTAACTTTAGTCTGTAAAGTTGGGGAACCGATCTTACATACTTTAACCCAAATTAATGTTTCTCTCTACTTTGACCTTCCTTAGGTGATTTATCATCACTTATTATCAAGTGCAATTTTAACACTATTAACACCTGTTAATAAATGTTTTATGTATTTGCAGATCCACTATGCTCTGTAAGTTGTAATGTACATGTGTAAATGACAAACTGAGGTGTTGAAATTGCACTTATTTTTCTTAAGACATATCAGGTTGTTTGTGGTATTCATATTTTTAAGGAAATTTGTAGATGTAAACATTTTCCCAATGTAATTTGACTTTTTTCACTGTCATTATGTTACTGGTCCGGCCCACTTTAGTTCACATTGGGCTGAACGTGGCCCCTGAACTAAAGTGAGTTTGACACCCCTGGTTTAGTGTAAAAGAACACACAGCTGAACATGATCGTATCAAACCAGATATTCAGAAGCCGACAGGAAGGTTTTTTGTTTTTTTTTTACTTGGTGGGTGGTGGGGTGTACAGGAGCAACCCACATCATAATAACATTATTGACAGTCTTTTCACTCCCTGTGAGTCCACCTTCCTCCTTGCCTTCCAGGCCTGCCCTGAAGGTCCTGGATGAGTCATGGAGCAAACGTCAGACAGCAGCCGTCCAGCTCCAGAAACCCTCTTTTAATGAGTCTGTGAGGGACCGACGGCATGGGTTACCCAGTTAAAGAGCTGATTCTCCTGCTCGTCTGGGCTTTAATCTTTTCATCTGCCTCTCACACAACTCCCTATTCATCTCTCAATCCACTATTCTTACCTATAATTAACAGCTCCACTGCAAACTCCGGGTGGAATTTGGGAAAATAAGACGGTTTGGAGCACATCTGATGTGATTACAAATGCAATGGATACTGATTATACGTCAAAGTGAGGCTGTAAGGCATTCTAGTGCATGTGAGAAAAGACAAGCAATGCAATGACTTCAGAATAAAAGCATCATCTCAGGTAAAAATTGATTTGTATAAAGAAATAATTAAGTACAATTCATTATTTTTGTGCTTATGTTTGCCGTCAGTGTTATACTTGCAACCTTGAATAAAAAAACAAAAAAGAAAACAGCTCTTTATTAATCTGGTCTACAGCATCGACAATCTCATCATCATCTAACAGCTTCTACTTAATGACTTTTAGTGCAATAACAACTGTTTACATACTCGATCCTTAAGACTTGACGAAAAATTAAAGCCCTACTGCCAATAAACATTGTTTGATGATGATGAGCGCTCTTAATATGCAGTGATTCAGCACATCTTAGACTCTACGGCTAAAGAACACAGAGTCTGAAAAGTTTACAGTGCTAATCTGTGACAGAGCACATTTAGTTGACTTTACAAAGGCAGCTGTTGTCTGAGAAAAATGTGACACAAGGTTTTTCATCACTTGGAGAAAACAGACAGTTACAGTGCTAACTCAGTCCAGTCCCCTTAACAAAAATCAAAGGTTACCTTCTTGGACAGTTGAGGAGCTCTTTAATATCCTAGCTCATTGATTAAATTAGAAGATGCATATATGTTCCTTCTTCTTCAGTTCAAGAACACTAGATCTGGGGTTCTACCGAAATAGCCGAGAAGTGGGAGCTGCACTAAAGGTCAAGAAGCCTCGGAGCAAAATGATGAATGAATGATGAAAACTAAAATGCATCTGTTTGCATTATTAAAGTGTGTGTTCCAGTCCCCTTCGGTTCTTTGGAAGTTTACCGTCCTACAGCTGAGAGGCAACTGATTCAGCTGGATGTTACTGGAAGATGAAAGAACAGCTGTGATGTACAAGGCCAAGACAAGTGTGCACAAACATAATACAACACTGCTTATACATGCAGGAGCTACAATAAGGGGGAAAATGCCAGGGTTTCAACTTTCTTTCGCAGCTCTCACCTTTAAGTCCTGCATGGAGTCGAATATTAGAGCAGCAGAGTTGCATCAGACTGAATCTTAAAAACAATTGGTAATTGGTTGGTCAAACATATAGTATATTTAACCCCCTGTGATTGGCCAAAACATCCAATCACTGGTTAGATTTTCTTACAGCCAGAAAACAGTTTAATTGCATAAAAATGATTACATTTACAAATTATCCTTTCACAAAAGAATGTGAATAAGCATGTAAAAATAAATAAATAAATAAAAATCTGAAATTTCATTAAAACATGTTTTGTAATTCTAATATTATTCTGCCTGCTACTAAATGTTTGGTGTATTTTTTTGATCCACTGTGATCTGTAAGTCATAATGCACATGTGTAAATGATAAATTGAGACATAATTTTGTTAAAATTGCACTTCTTAAGAAATCTCAGGTTGAACATGGTTGTTTCTAGATGTAAACATTTTCATAATGTAATTTTACTTTACTTCACTCTGAAATGTGGAGTAAATTTTGGAATTGTCATTATTTATAGATCATTATGTTATTATTTTACTGGTTCGGCCCACTTGAGATGATATTGGGCTGAATGTGGCCCCTGACACCCCTGCTTTAATCGAATGCATGACATGAACCACATAGGACACATGTAACCTCAGAAATATCTAGGTCAGGGATCATGTAATCTAGTCCGTTGCTAACCATAACCTTAGCTAACAAACCTGCTCCTCATCAAGCGTGAGTCCATCTCTTCTGCCAATTAGCTGTCACTACTAAGTCGGGTCCAGTTTGCTTCGGGTGAATGGCAGTCGGTGGCTAACGGCCTGATGCCGCCGTCCCCGGGGCAATTAGAGCCCATAAATCAGTTTACATCCTGGAGGAAGTAAGAGGCGATGGGCGGGGAAGGATGAGTGGGAGGAAACGACTGCTGCTACTGCTGATGCCCGTCTCATTAGTGGAGCTATCGTAATGTGTGGACATGAAAGAAGCTCTGCTGGTGTCTGTGGGAGGCAATCTGTGTGCTGAATGTGGCATGTGTGAACTGTTCAGAAACAAGACGATGTGAGCAAACACTGAAGCATTCGCTTTGTGCTTCACCAGTATTTGTGACGTGATCGGAATCACAAGGTTGAAACAAAATTATCTTCTAAAATTTGTTGTACGGAGCTCTGACATTGCTTAAAATTTGAGGATTAAAGGCGCCTCCAGACAAGGACGGCAGCTTTTTAACTGCATCCCTTAACAGTTTTTAAAAAAAATGAATCAAATGACTAGAGCGATCACAATAAAGAACCACAAACAATGAACGCCCGGGTCTGGAGGCCCCTGCGCTCCACATGGTTAAGTGGACTTGTGCTCTAAATTGCTGTCACCAACCTCGTTTCTAGCATCAACAGGAAGTGGTTTCAACAATCTATAATAAACCCACTGCACAACAAACTAAACAGCGCACATACGGCATGAGCAGAAAGTTGGAGAAGAAAGCAGCTGAAGTGCAACATAGTTTTGTCAAAAGTTGATCTTGACTAGAGGGAGATGGTCATTTAGTAAGCAGCTAATTAATGGTGAGTGTCTTAATATAAAGTGTTACCTTTAATTTTGTATAGCACTAATACAGTTAAATTTACACACCCTAACGAAATGAGTCAGTTTTTCTGGAGTAAATTAACTAACAGGTGAAACGTGTACAGTCCTGTGCCAAAGTCCTAGTCCAACATTAGGTTTGTTGGTTCATTAAATTTCTAATGTCCACACATATGCATTTGTGAGTCTCTGTATTTAGATCCAATCTGATATATGTGAAGTATGAACAGCAGTAAAAACCAAAGGTTGAGGTAAAAACAGCTTCTATAAACCACAGTGGTCGTATTCAGTGTGACCTCCCTTTGCACTTAACATGGCTTTAACCCTTTTATTCAGACAATATGAGATTTATTGCATTAACTTTATGTTTTATACCAGGTTTCATTCAACACATGTCAGATGTTTGTAATTATTTGTGCTGCTTCTTGTCATGGGGTCAGAGGTCACATTAAATAGTGACTTTAACCTTTACAACACATTTAATTCAGTTTTTTGTGTCTTTTAAGAGAGTGCATTTCCTTGTTGTATCTAAAGAAAAGGGAATGAGAGATAAATACGTGTGCTCAGTTCAACCCTGAACACGTGGAATAAGTGCTTTGCACAGAACTGTACATTCAAAGTAGATGTAATCTTGACAAACTGAGCTTGAATGTTGTTAGCCACTGGGTAAATGTTAAATTTTAACACCAGCTGTACTTGTGAGGGACATTCTTGAGCATCGCTTGGTCAAAATATTCAATTAAAGCAACTTGTTCGAACATACGTACGGTTCAGGTTGAAGTGAAACGCCATAAACGTCTTTAAGAGGCAGCGTTTCCGTGTCTTTTTACTCTGACAGTCACAGGCCACTTAAAGAGCATGACACGCCTGCAGCTTCTGTTGTCTTTACATTATTAATACAAAACGCTTGGCTGTAACGCCGTCCCCTGAGATAAAGAATGTGTCACCTTGAGATGTCACTGCAGGAAGAAGCAAACAACTGATCAAACACACGCGCGAGGATAGCGACAAATGCAGGGGTTTTGTTAATTAGTTGAGTAGCCAGCACCTGAAATACTCAAACAGGCTCAAGTATAAAGACTGTGAGATGAGTCGGGCTTTGACAGGCTTATTTTTCACTGAGATGAACAATGATTTAACTCCAGCAAGTGGCTGAACGCACTGAGTGGAATGCAGAATTAATCTCCCCCACTGTCACAAACAAGTGCCAACAGACTAAAGGTTCAATTGGGGAAGTTTCTGCTGAGGCATTAGAGATGACGCATCGGCCTCCAGTCTGCCAGTCGAGAATAAAACATTTCACAGCCTACAAAGCATGATCTGAGGATAAACTGCTGGAGGCCCAGTGATGCTGCTCCACAAACTGCAGGATCACAGTGGGTACCGAGTGTCTGAACACACTTGTTAGTCCGCTGGATGCATCTGGCAGCGGTGACAGTATTTCTGCGTATGTGGTCTTACAGGGCCAGGATTCCGGTTTTGTATTCCCCCGACACCGGAGCTCAGTCTGAAGCAGAACAGATATGATTTGCACACCTGCAGAGCATCATCACAAAGCCACAACGATGTAATTCTGCATTTTGACACAGGTGGTAGACGATGTTTTTTGGGTAGGAATGTGCGCGCGTGTCAAAAGGAACCGGGCTTGTAGCAATCAAATGGACTGACGAAAGCAATAGAAGAAAAACTGAGTCGCAATGCAATCTCAACTCAAATATGCAAGTGGATGATGATGTTGGAACGGTTTGGAGGAGGTGGGCAGGGAGTCACAGTCAACTAGACGGCTGCCCTCATAAGCTCTGCAGCTGCTGCAAACGGACAGTTAGCAGGCCTGTTCTGACAGGTACGGCTTCAGAAGGGTGGCTCTATATGCACACCTCAGTCAAATGTACAGTCCTGTGTAAAAGCCCCAGTCAGATATTAGGTTTTTTGGTTCATTAACATTCTAATGTCCACACATATGCATTTGTCAGTCTCTATGATCCAATCTGGATATATGTGAACTATGTACAGCAGTAAAAAACTAAAGTTTCAGGGAACCACAGTGGTCGTATTTAGTGTGACTCTCTTTGCACTTAACATGTATTTAAGTCTTTTATTCAGACAATATGAGATTGAGTTTTTGTCAAAAGTTGATGGTGACTAGAGGGAGATGGTCGTGAAACCATAAAAACATACCTTAATAAATACTCATGTTGCTGAGTGTTTGTTAAAAATGCACAAAAAAGTAAGTGATTGGTAATGTGATGGCAAAAAACGTAATCTTATATAGAGCTAATACAGCTGAGTTTACATACCCTGACTAAATGAATCCACACTCAGTTTTTCTGGAGTAAATTAAGTAACAGATGAAAAATGTCTAGTCCATGTGGTTTCATTCAACACATGTCAGATGTTTCTAATTGTTTGTGCTGCTTTTTGTCATGGGGTCAGAGGTCACACTAAATAGTAACTTACAACCTATTGAGTTCAATTTTAATTTCACTCTTATGGCCGTGTACATATTTCCTGTATTTTGTACCCAAAAAATAACAAAACTACAGGTGGAATAATACTTTTGCACAGTACTGTACATTAAATTAATGTTTAATAAACAATCATGTAAAATGCCACATTACATAGTGTTTATGTTTTTAATTTTGTGATAATATGCACTTGAATGCAACGTGTAATTGTATTTCCCTAAAATCGGTGGTAAATTATTACATCCTGTGATGACTATAACAAACATGCAACAGTCACTGCAGTGTCTCAACTTGTAAACATAATGTACTGCAGTATAGTCCTCACATTAGTTATGCTGAAATGCATCATTTCTGGCAATAACGCATATAAAACATCTATTAAAAATGTGTGTTTAATAGGCGAAAACAGTTCAACTTGTCACTTCGTGTTTGAAAATCTTCACAGCCTTCATATACATAGATTTAGCATTCTCTAAAATCTATATCTCTATATTATGATATTGTTCAAGTCAGATGTTCAGTCAGATTCTGCTAATACTTGTTAATTTTCTGACAGGGGAAAACTGAAGCTGTATTTTTTCCTCCCTGTTCAGAACCGTCAATAGTAAAACTACTGCCTCAGTCGGTTCATTTGCTTGTCGATTTGCATCTGTAATAGTGTATTGAAACCCCACAGTGACACAACAACACAGGCTGCAGAACTGCTTCTTTCGTTATTCAACTCTGGTAAGTTTAAGAGCACTTCAGGGCTTCAGTTCCCGTGGGAAAAAAAATGTGCAGCAACACGAAAAAGATAATAAAATATCACAAATATCGCGTACATCTGAATGGATATTGATTTTTAAGTGGGCCTTTGTTAGGTGGTAAAACAAGAACAAAAACTCAACAAACCCTTTCATGGCCTCAGTTGTGTTTTTCTGTTACACTGACGTCCCTGAACTACTCCTGACTGGCATTCAGACACTGCCCACCTCCATCTCAGCCTCTTTCTGACTTCATAGATGTTTTCCGAACCATACAGTGGGTGGAGTCAGACTCAGAACACTGGTAGCACTAATACTTCCAAGGCTTCGTGATTTATTGAGAAAATCCTTTTGTGATTACTCTGCACGAACCAATTAGAGACCTTTTGCCTGCGTATATCAGAGTTTACTGTTCCTTTCAACTCAAACTTAAAAACTTGAACCAAGGTGAAATAAACACACACTTCACACAATAAAACTAGCGTCCCTTGGCAACACAGTACCCTCTTCTGAGTGTCAGTGAATCCAGAACATCACCAAACACACACCGCAGCCATTTGGGTTGTTGTAGTTTGACAGGCTCATAGTGTCATTGCTATGGATTAACTATGCAGACATTTAAGTAATAAAATTTGCAATAGGTACAAAATGATTCCAATACAGGGTGCTTGCTCTTTATCCAAATAAATAATTTTTTTTCCCCAAGACCTTGACTTTATATACTTTTTATACTTGCCTTCCTAATTTTTTGGTTGAGATTGTACCTGTTGTGTGTAGTAGAAAAGTTTATTGTAATAAAAGTATGAATGATTGAATAATTTGCTGTAAATTATGTTTTACTGACACAAACGTTTTCAAAACATATGAAAATCACAAAAGGGCTCTGAAACTCTGAAATTCGACTACGAGAGAAGAAACTTTTTTCCATACTTTACTAAGACTCTCACACAAAGTTCCAGACTTTTTAAGACTTTCGAGACCTGTGCAACCACCCTGCAATATGAATAGAAATGCACTACATTTTGTGTTCAGGCTTCTGGAAGTCTATTATTAATGTTTCTTCAAAATGAAAACATGAAACATTTTGAGGAGTTAAATATGTACAACATGAATCTGTGCTGACCACTGCAAACGCCTCCAGCACACTGTCAATTACACACGGAAGTAAGTATTCTCTTTCTTAGCTGTCGAAAAAAACAACTTTCAGTTTTTCATCTGACAGCTGTTGCTATGCTTTTGCATAATAGAGCACTACAACAAACTGGTGCGCGTCTGTTCTGATCTGAAAAAGATACCAAAGGACGTGGAGAAAAAAAAGAGAAAAATTATCACGAAAAAAGGATTTAAATAGCCGTGCTCTAACTTCATGTGTCAAAAGCACAGGGGGACACCTCTAAACGGCAGAGCACACTTCATCTCCTCTTTTGAGTTTATGGCAAAAGTGGAATCAGGCAAGGTTCACATTAATAAAACACAAGTGCAAGGCAGCCCAACAAACAGTGTAGTAAAGAGATGCAGAGCCTAAGTTTGGAGATTAGCAGGCAGCAAACACCCGTGCATCTATAATTCATGTGATTGTTTGCGGCTGCGTTGGCTGCTCATCTGATTGCTGCACTGCTGAGGCCTTGTTTAGATATTTGCATGAAGAGAAAAACATTAGAAAATACGCAGGACCACTTCTGACTGCTGTTCCTTAGCAACAACAGAGTGGGGACTTCATAACAACATTGTTTTTGTGCGAGTGTGCATGTGCGTGGAAGCCGGTCCGGCGGTGTCGTACTCACTTATTTTGCATCATGTTCATTATGACCCAGTCCGACGGGTAGACGTTCTTCCCGATGAGATCTTTAAACATGATAAACGTTTCCATTAGGAAATCCTGCGAGAGACAGAAATTTTTTTTTTTTTAGAAATGAAAACTGTTCTTTCCACCCCTGAGATAAGAGCAATCTGAAATGAACTGCTAGGAGTTTGTGGCTTTTGGGCTGAAAAGGCTTTTAGATTACTTTTATGGTCAAGGTGACTCATGCATTTAATTTTAGCTTCAGAACACTTGAGACCAGTAAATAATGCATTAATGCTCACATGTACAATAGGATAACAAACCACATTACAAAAAGACACTCCTCAAAATGATCTGCACATTGAAGTTGTAAACACTTCATATTTCCTTAATGGGTTTTAACACAGTTTCGTTAAATCGGCCTCACAGCTTAGAAAGATCGAATTAATGACACACTCTGTATTTATCTATTCTGTTTAATCTCAGATCTTACAAGCTGCTTAGTTTACTTTACCTTTTCCTTCAATCAGTCAGCATATTACACCATTTACTCACGAGTTACTATCATTTAGAACCAACTAAAGTGCAAAACATCACAATTTAAGGAGTGACATATCATAACATCATGGCAAATCATAGAGTTTAAACACTATATCGCAAAAATGGGTGGTTTATTAACTGTCTGAAGTAGATTTAAAGGTAAATTCACTTTATTATCAGCCTCTGAATTTTTACCCATCCTAATACACACAGCAACTAGCATTAGCATTAGCACTTCAGGACCAACTCCAGATATTCATCATCCACTTAACCTTTGTGTTCCTGTTTTGGATTGAGAGGGGAAATCGGAGGAAACCCATATGGCACCAAGAAACATTTGGCATGTTTTAGGTGTCAAATTAAATGTTTGTAAATATTACTAAACTTTAGATGAAGCTCGCAGGTGTATACGGTGGCTACTGGAGAAGAAAAAGGAAGCTAAGGAACCAGAGGATTAACAGTGAACAAAATGTGGACTTAAGTTGTTGGATTGCAATGGTATTTTTTTGTGGATCATCAGCGACATTTTTGAAGAATAGTTGCCAAATTGGGCTGCACGGTGGCATAGTTGTTAGCATTTTTATTTAATAAATTTAATTTCAGCAATTTCCTACTAAGGATCAATAGCATATGTCTTTTAATGTTTTCCTTTCCTTTACTGATCGTTGTCATATGTCTGTGAGAAAGCTGCTAATAAATTGCCTATTTTGGCTAGATAAAGTTGTCTGAACTGAACTTCTAAGAGCTAGGAGGTCCGATATGTGTTCTCAATGTGTATTCTTTCCTCTGGGGTCTTTGGTTTCCCATGGCATCAAAAACAGGTATATGTAGGTTAATTCTCCTAGTGTGCTAAATGCTGATGCTAATTAATGCTAATTGAGGATGCTAGGTGCTGTGTGTATCAGCATGGGTAAAACGCAGAGACCAATTGTCTCTATGAGGATAATAAAGTGAGTTAACCTTAAACATGCTGATGCAGCAGAGAGGACGGTTCAAGCTTCAATTCTCAGAAGGTTTTTGCTGTCATAGAATTACATTTTAACACACTGCAGCTCAAGTGGTCTGACATCTGCATGGACTCCTGTCTTTGTTCACATGGTGGAGAATATCTACCCCATGGCTGCAGATTTGTGTGGGTGTCGGGGGTTAACTGCATGATTGACAGTTGAAAGTACCAATTGCTGTCAAGGCTCCAGCATTCCTACTGTTCTATTCGTTGGATCAACACCAAAGCTTAGAAAAGTGGCGTCACTCATCCGTTTCTTTGTGTCAATGTGTGCAGTAGGAATCTGATGTTCAGGTGTTGCTGCCGCCCATGTGGTTCGCAGTATTGTAGGGGAACAAAACTATTACCAACAAACCAAAACTGACTGACTCAACTGTAAATGAAATAATAGCAACAAACAAAGAAAAGAAGATCTATCCAAAGTGCAAGGAGAGAGACCTGACAGGTATCCCAAACTAAAATTAAGTAAACACTAAAAACCCTGACTAAAATGCCCTGTGGAACTGTCAGTAAGCACTAAAAGTAAAACAGCAGTGGCTTATTTATATTTAACCTCATGAAAAGGTCTGAAAGAAGCTGCAGAGAGAAGGTGGGATATTTTTGAAACTGAACTCCTGCAGTTTTAAAGATAGATTAACCTCAGAAACTGCTTAGAAGGGAGATATGTGTTAAAAAAATGACCTGAAATCATCCTTACAGTATTTGGAATAAAGGGCTGTGAAGTTCTACCAATGATGCCCATGTATTGGATTGTAGAGACATGAACTGAATTTATTTCCAGCGATGGGTCGGGGGATTTATGTGACCACTAGAGGGAGTAGTGAGTCACTCTGCTGGTTTCCAATGGAAAACTAAGACGAAGGCTTAGTCAGGGATTAAAACAGATTAAAAAAAACAGCTTTCTTACCAACTTTAAGCTAAAATTACCATCGGCTGGTCATGTTGTGTGTATAAGAACCGTAATAAACAACTTTCAGAGTCAAAGAAAAGAAGTGATAAAAACAGAAACCTTGTTTTCACCACTGGACACAGCTCTGAATGAGTGTGATGCTAAAATGGCAGCGTTTCTTCAGGTGAGTTTGATTACGAGGCTTATGAAGGTATGAAGTTATTATGCTATTATCTTTGTTTGTTGATCCACGGTTCAGACTAAACTGTGACCATTTTGACCATGTTGGATTCCAAACAGATCTTTAGTTCAGCTATTGACAACACAAACCGAACAGAAAACAGAGGTGATTAGTGGATTTACTGTGGCTGTTTTCAGTCTAAAAACAGAGCTAAGCTAACAGAGCTATAATGTAAACTAGTAACTGCGAGCAGTTATGACGGGCCCTCGCACACCTACGCAACTCAGGGTGGGTCAATCCATTTAAATGAAA
>JAPQRQ010000012.1:25240206-25253171 GCA_037367365.1 Apogon talboti | reverse complement strand
ACAGATGAATAACTGTATTTACACCAATTATTGACATGTATTAATAGGATTAGTGGATCAACAGGTGTTAAACAGTTTAGATCAGTAGATGCCTTTGGCCACTAGCGTATATTTGGGTCTTTATGGGTTAAGTGATTTAAAACAAGTAGTGCTGAAGATGCTAAGTGTTCTTCACGATGTTTATAACTGGTGAGGCTGTGGCTGCTTTTTTCTTTTTTCTTTTTGCAAATGTGGTCAACATTGTCAGAATACTCCTGATGTTATGCAAAAGATTGAAATAAGAGGCTCTTAAGAATGACAAATAATTGGATAGATATGGATGTTCAGATGTACTCAACAAGATGGAATAAATGAACAAAATCTATACTGTTAATATCATATATATACAAGTTAATATATACTGTTAACTCGAATTTAATCAATTTACATCATGTGCATAAATGTTGATAATAGGACACAAAGAGCATTGTAGTATTGGAATTTCTTTCACTGCTTTTCCCAAATCAGTTTCCATCTCAACTAGCTCCATGAGAAGGATGAACGCGTGAAAGATAAGAAAAAGCAATTAAAAGCTTATTGTCGCAGATGCACGGAAGCGCAACCAGATTAATAAGTCACGTGTCTGATAAGGCTCTAGTCTTACAGGTGACTGTTAATCTCCAACTCCAAAACTGGTGTGAAAAAAATCCTGACCTTTTGTACAACTGACATTCATCTTTTAAAAAGCAATGATCTATTAAAAAAGTGGCATTTAAAACAGGTTGAAGATTTACGGCCAATAGGAATATTTTCATTTTACATTCCACTTTATGGGCTGTTTTGAGTGATTAATGTCAGTCTTGACAGAAACATGTCTATACATGAAGATGGAGGGGGCTTTAATATCGACCATAGATTCTAAATCATCTAATTAGAATTCATTTTAGCAACGCAGAAACGCAGAGGTGAAAGTTTCACACCTGTTTTCCCAGTATGGGTTTTATGACCACACTAATGTGGATATTTAGCAAAACGGGTATTTTTTTTTCTAGGTTTGGGCTTCTTGTCTACACATAAATGCCTAAACAGCTGCCAGAATTTAAAACATCTATCGCTCTAAAATGTTCAATAAATTTCGAGCAACTAATTATATCATGGTGCTTAAATAAATCAGGTAAAATGCAGTTTATCAGCTTTTCAGGAGCATTGCGTGTGTCTCATTTGGTGGTTCAGAGGCCTCACAGTCACCCAAAGACACTAGAAAAGACACGTGTCAGAGACATGTCTGATTTTAACAACAGAGTCATGGAAAAATGTGCATGTTTTAAGGACATAGACGGGTGAAATTTACAAATAAAAAAAATAAACGATTGAAGACACATGCTGTGTATTTTTATTTTAATTGAAATTAATATTTTAAAATAGTATACTATTTGTGGTTATAGTGCATCCAAAAACTGACTGTGCCCCAGAGAAAGAAAACATGTTGGTGTTAGCATGGGAGGGGCATTAATCTGGTCGGGGCTGCCGTGGTGAAGCGAGGACTCTGTTAGTGCATTCCTGCTGTAATGGATATAACTCAGCTGCTTCATGGTGGTTAATCCTTGCAGGGCAGACGGTCGGTTTCACTGGAGAACCTCTCCTTGAGCTGTAATTAGGCCTGACCCAGCAGACACAGCAGAGCAGAAATGATGCTCAACACTCAGTCCTCTCCTCCCCCTATCTCCTTATGTCTCCTTGCTTTATTGATGTTCTTGTAGTCGCTGCTTTGCTTTCTGTACAACACCTTTTAACAATGCTTGCCTAAGAGTTTCTTATTAGAAGTATATGCGACTGGCACACATGAAGTACAGACAGCTTAAAAGATGCAACACATGTAAAGTCAAACATCTATTATTCATGTCCCCCTCACTTTTTCTGTTGTCTTACGGTACAAACAAGCTGGTAACTGTTTCACTTTCCATTCTTTAATGTTCCGCACAAACTGTGTGACTCATGAAATATTAATAAAGTAAAGCTTTTCTGTTTTTCCACAGGACAAAGGGCGAGACTCTTTCATCTGTTAGGGTATGTTAGGTTACTCTCAGCACTGACGATGAAGCATTCTCATCAGGTCAAAAGTTTACATAGTGTTTCTTCCATCAGCATAAGAAGCTTCTGGAAACGAAGGCATAACTAGAGCGATCATGAGACTTGAACATAAAGCTCATGATTATAATCAATGAGTTCTCTTTTATGCCACTGCTCGAGCCTGACCGACAAAAAGCCTGATAACAGTTTAATAATGTTCCTTTATGACAACGAACATGAGCATTTAAGGACATTAAACACTTGGACACATTAATAAAAATTCTATTTCTGTTTGCCCTTTAGACTTTGTAAAGAAAAGTAGATCATCAAGGTGGAATATCTTAGTTAAATTAAACACCTTGAGGTAAGAAGTGGTGGTGCAAATTCTGTACTGTACAATAGAAGCACAAAGTGTCGCGATGCAAATGCAACAACCTGTGTCACTTTCAGGTTTATAGTCTAGGTAGTATTTTCACAGTCTGCTTCGACTTTCTTGAAATTGATAAATAACAAGCATGAAAATGAGGGAATTATTATAACACAATCAAAAAATTAACTGTCTCTCCTCACTGACTGCAGTGCAATTCTCTTCCGAAGTTTCAGAATATTCCTGCTGGAGTATGAGGGTCCCTGAAAACTGAAATCAGGTGTCATCCATGATCCTCAAACATCTAGAATATGACGTCTATCCACACAAATGTAAAAGTTGCCCAATAACAGGGATACTGACGTGAATGTAAACACAGTCAGTGATATGGCGACATCAAAAAAGTTCCCAAATAGTGCGAGAAATCATGTGAACAATACTAGAAATATGACGCTCTAATTTCATGCAGATAAATGTAAAACAAGTACAATAAACAACACAAAACTATTTCACTAAGCTCATACAATGCATTCAGACGATTTGCTTCACTTGCTGATTTATGAATTAGCTCAAGAGTCTGGTTTGGACAGCTCTAAATGTTAAGTCTTATGAGATAACTTGGTTGTGATTATATATATATAAAATTTGATTGACTGATTGATTGACTGATTTGGTAACAACTGTGACAGGCCTAGATGTGACTTAAGAAAGCTCAGATTTCAGTCTTTGTTGGGAGAGATTATAAGGTCGCCCTTCAGACATGGTGTTATTTTACTTGTTATTTTTAGAAAATCTAAAGAAATCCAACCTTGGAAATAGAAATATAGACTGGAGTGAAATTCTCAGATAAACGTTTGAGAACAAATGGATCTTACAGCAGGACAATGATCATAAGCGTCCAACAAACTAAACATTGTGAAGTGGCCATCACAAAGGCCTGACCTCAATCCGACAGAAAATATGTTGCCCCAACTGGAAAAAAGCAAGTTTTCTTCACTTTACTTCTCATTTCCCATGTCGAGGAGTGTGAGTGGTTAGTGGGACAGACGTTTGTGCTTGCAATTCCCCTCACACTGGGCCTTCACTTAATTAATAAAAGCAGCGAAGGCTTCAAAGCAGGCATCAGCCTTTAGAAGTCATCGGTGCCTGTTACAGCTGCTCCCCCTTCCTGAAGCAGACTGGAGACGAGCTGGAGGGAATCCCTTGCTCGTTGGTTCTTTTCCTGTCTTCAGCTGTGAATGAATCCCCAAGATAAAGAGCCTTCAGTGCAAACTTTACATGCTGTAAGCCTCGGAGTGGGACTTGCTGTAAGGGTCCACATCAGCAAGAGTGCAGAATACGGTAGCGTAAGCCCCTTAAGCCTGTCGACAGCTCAGGAATACCAACGCTACTATTGATTTTATCTGTTGCTTGTGACGATTCTAAAGTGCCCAAACAAATGTAATTGCTTAAAGAGGTATCGGGTCAACTGGAAACACATGATAGTAAATTAAACACAGGTGAGGTATCTAGCTTCCATATTCCCATTTTGATTGGAGTTAGACAGAGGGGGGTGTGTGGGCAGAGGAATCTCTACTGGAGATGAATTCAGGCCTTTCAGTTCGTAGCAATTAAGCTCCAAATGCAGAACGGGAACACATGCTACGCCAGCTGTTAACGTGTCATTCTTGAATAGAGATATGGGGAATGACAGCAGATGGGAAAGTTCAGGTAGTGACTTCTGCTCCAACTTTATGGACATAAAGAAGTGAAATGTGAAGGCCTGGACTCCAAATGTTTATCACTGTGACCGGCAGTGTTTAGGGCAGGGGTGTCAAACTCATTTTAGTTCAGGGGCCATACAGTATACAGCCCAATCTGATCTCAATTCAGCAGGTTCTAAAACAACAGCAAATTAATAGTATAATAGTCTATAAATAATAAGAACTCCAAATTAAGTCAGTGCTTTAGTGCAAAAAAGTAAAATTCAGTTATGTGCCAGTATGTTTACATTGACAAAGTATCCTGTCACAAAAACATGTGAATAACCTGAACAACCATATCAAATTTCTAATATTATAAACAATATTATATAATAATATATTTAATATTATACCTGAACTTATTCACACATCACAGTGGATCTACAACTGCACAAAATATTTAGTAACAGGCAGAATATTGTTCTAATTTTGGAGATTGGAGTTTGGAGCTAAAATGAGTTTGACACCCATGACTGTTAACAGGGTTCCTACAGGTTTCTACAAGTTAAACTGAAGACTTTTTAAGACCTTTTTAAGACTACTTAGAACAGAATTTAATGCCCATTTCACAGCCATACTGGCAAAAATTCATGACTCCTAGAATTTAGGAAAATGTAATTGCTTATTCCCACACCTTGACTCCCACCGTTCCAATTCATTTCTCACCGGCAGCTGCAAAGTTAGTTGGTTAACTGGTTCCTAATTTCAATATAAATTGTCAGGTTGAACAGGTGGAACTGAGTCGACCAACGTTATTTTCTTTGGAGGTTGGACATTTGACAGACACATTTATGGCAGTTTATGGCAATATAACTTAAGACCTACCATATCAAATTTTTTAAGGTATTAAATGCAGATTTGTAAATTCAAGACTTTTAAGACCCCACAGGAAGCCTGTGTTAATATCTTCAGTGTAAGTTTTCACAAATTCATCCCGGCCTGATTGGAACCTTTCATGGGAGTGTTTTGGCCCGTGGGCCTTATGTTGGACACCCCTGGTTTAGATCTCAAAACCCCAGGATGTCATCCTGTGGATCATCTTTCCACTTGAATCTCTGTGGTGAAGCTGGTGCTGTCACCATGGCTCCTTTTTTTTTTTTCCTCCCTAAAAGGATCGTGATGCGACAGAAGGGAAATCGAACAAAGCAGGCTAAGGGGAAATGTCTTCCCCCGAATCTTGAGAACCTATCAATTCTCATTTTGATGTGGGTGAGCCCCTTAGAATACAACAAAGAAAACAAAAAAAGGAAATAATGGTTGAAATATTACTACTCCTCTCATTTTCTTGTATGTACAAACATAATAGTCTGAATATGTGATGCCTCCTGCATGTCGTGACTCAACTTGAATTGAGTAACTGCAAAAAAGAGTTTCTTTGTAAGAGATGACAGTGTAAACTGAGATCTGGAGACATAGTAACAGCCATGTAACACTGATATCTTGATGCATTATATTAAAAAAACTGTCTATTCTTTAAACCTTCAGACTAGTAGGATGAAAGCGTGATAAAACAGTATCAGCAGAAGCCAGTTCATCAGTAACAATAAGAGAAATGTTCAGCAAAATAGTTATTGGTGTCATATAAACACTTAAATACAAATGGCCAATAAAGCAAAAATCCCAAGTGTGATGGCTCCATGTCTAATAAACAGATAATAAAATGATAACACTAACCCCATCCAGAAGTAATACTATTATATCCAATTGATTAAACACAAACATCAACAGTGCTCTGCCTTCTTATGGCCTATATCAGCGAATACTGGAATTGATATTGAAACAAAATAGATGATCACGGGACAAGAACTGCAGCTCCATGCAGATCCTAAAAGCCCTGGTTTCCATTGACTTTCGATGAACTGCTATCTGAAAATACTCAGACAATTATTTATTTATTTTCCCCCCCAGGAGTTTTTAGGATCTGATTCATGTTATTCTCTAATTATTGTATGTTCTGGTGCATCATTAGCTACTGTAAAACTTAATATGTGCTGTGTTGGACTTTGATCAACAAGTGTCTTCGACTTCTGAATAAAACCTGTTTATTGAAAAAATAACTTTTTTTTCTGTGACAAACACCTCAACTGTTGCTGTGTTTACAACCCACACAACAGAAAAGGACTGCATTATGCAAATGCTTGATTCTTGATTATGCTTTTACTGTATTGGTAGGCTGGTGTTCAGTAATACTGATATAATACCATCATTTATAGCATTATCCATTCTTCACTCTGCTTGCATCAGGTCATAAATAAAGGACACTGGCAGGTAGAAGGATAAGTTTTGTACCCTGTGCCATAGTAGCACTTAAAATTCCAAAGTGATTTGGTTAATGCATAACTAAGACGGCTAAGTGAGTACATGTATGTTGGTTTAACTCTCTGCAGAGTTAATGTGTACCTGTGAATTTATGCGTGTCATATGATGCGTTGGACTGACTGTGGCAACGACTTTCCTTATTTACAGACAATAAAGAATCAAGAATCTATTCGCTCACCATTAATGGCTCTGATTTGCAGCTCCGCCCCTTTGTCCTAATATGGTCACTTCTGGCTCCAAACAGCCAACATAGTAACGTCAACTTCTTATCTACAGTTTATTATATATATATGATACATTTTTCGCCAAACCCTACCCTTCACATCTGTTGCCAACCTTTGTTGGAGTGCTATAATATAAGACCAACAACAGTAGGAATGATTAGATACATGTACAGCTCTTTTTGCCAATAATTACAGAGTGCAACACTTTCTTTGCTCCTGAGGTGAAAACCACATAACTTATGGCTTCCAGTTGCATTAATCTTGTCGAGGTGATGTTTAACGATGGGGATAAATCTTTGAGGTCTCAGTGTTTGACCTATTATTTATGTAAGCCTGTTGAGCGCTATCAGGATGATAACATTGCATAAATGAACATGGGACTTTGAGCTTTTCTGACCTTAAACGTTAAAGGCCAAAGTATTAACGGCCAATTACAGGACAGATAGAGTCCGACAAATACAACACAGCACCTGACTAAGACGGAGGAATTTATTAATTGCAAACATTTATCTATCCCAACTAAACAACAATAATCTGAAGTTCAACTATGAATATCCATCAGTGTCCAGCAGCTGCAGATTTCTGAATTCCTGCGCCTCCTTATCCATCTTATGTTTGAAGGCAAATGAGGCAGAA
This sequence comes from Apogon talboti, assembly GCA_037367365.1. NCBI lineage: Eukaryota > Metazoa > Chordata > Actinopteri > Kurtiformes > Apogonidae > Apogon > Apogon talboti. Next base: position 25,245,834 of record JAPQRQ010000012.1, on the reverse strand, counting down.
TCTTAGCGGAAATGAAAAAGCGGTGATTAGAGGGCAGGGCCAGATCCATCATATTCCGCTCTCTTGCTCGTGTGTCTCAGATAATTCATCTCACTTTAGCGCCTGACAGCAAAGAAGAAAATTGATGTTTGCTGTAGTATGGACAGATTGCCCCATAAACACAATACTGCTTTAAAGCCTTTAATCAGGTGTGGAAAAGGTAATCTGACCTGAAGAGAAGTGTCCAAAGCGATGGCCTCTTCCCTTTAATGCCGAAACCATCTTCAGACCAGAAGCAAAACCTCTTGATATAAGCATTAAACCCATCTCAGTCGAGTGGGTACAGAGACTACCCACAGCACAGATCTTAATTTGTATTCTCTTGAATTTCCTGCCTCAGTCAGACGAAGCACAAAGCGACACTGCAGCAGAGTTAAGGAACAAAAAAAACTGCATCGAAATATTTTTACCCAGATGAAATGACCAAAGAGATCCCAGTGAGGATTCTGCACAGTTATAGTCAGGTTATATCATTAAATTCCAAAACTCATCCATAAAGTAACATTTATCTTTTTTTTTCGTGAGCCAACTTTAAATATAATATTTCTCATAATAGATAAAACTTTCAATAGCTGACAAAAATGACTGTTTGGTGGTTAAAGCGAGCCTTAGGGATTGATGATAAGGCACAAAACAATATTAGGGAGAAGCGAGAATATCATTATTCACTATCAATTTAAAAAACGTATACACACCACCGTGCAAAAGGCGGCCTTTAGATTTGTTGTTTTTGCAGCGTTGAAATGAGCATGCATTTGTATTTCTCAGTCTCTTTTCTTCAGACACAACACGAAAATACAGGAAATATGTGCACGGCATTAAAAGACACAAAAAACAGAACTAAACGGGTTGTAAAGGTTAAAGTCAGTATTTAGTGTGACCCCTGACCCCATGACAAGAAGCAGCAAAAACCATTAGAAACATCTGGCATGTGATGAATGAAACATGGAATAAAAAAGAAATCTGAAACGTGTCAGAAAAATATTCTGTTGAAGCCTAAACCTAACCTTTACCCTATGTTAACATTAAAGTTCATGCTCTGAGAAATCAGTGGATATTACGTTGATCAAATGTACAGTCTTTCCAATCTACTTCCATGACAAACATTTTTATTCATGTGAGAACAACATGCAAGAATAGGCAGCAATCCATATGCATTTCATTCCTCTAAAATGACTCATTATAGAAGTCATTTTGGACAATTGTGTGCTGTTTTAGAATGAAAAGACTCCCCACTAGCTTCTCAGAAACCCATGCACTTGTATTGTGCGTCAGTAGTTCCGTATCAGAGGAGAACATCTATTACTCTGTCACACTTCTTTCTTTCCCTCTGTTGACTACATCCACACACACCGGTGTAAAGAATAGAGGAAAGGCTGCGGTACTTGAACACTTTCCACACAGTCCTGTCAGACGGAGGCAGGGCTGACACATGCTGGATATTTGGACACTACTGCAGGACTCAAAAATAAGCCCACTTGGCTCCGACACCAGGCCAACAGAGGTGGCGGGCAGGCGGGTCAGCCGACGGAAAACAAGCACCGACCTGTCGGAGGCCAGTGGAAGGCATTCACACCTCATTTTCATCTTCAACAGCATTTGGGGTAATGCATTGTGACATCGGGGTAAACACTTCAGGATACATAAGGATAAATAATAACCGCAAAAAAAATCCTGGGCAGTCAGCCATGAAAGTGACCAGTTATGCCAGTCATTCAGACAGGTCCCAGTTAGGCAAGCTTGAAAAAGCATTTTCACACTCTAATACATCAAAGCTTTCTATTTCCTTCAACAGACACCTTAATTTATACAGCAAACAACAGTAAGCCCAGGCCACTATAAAAGGCTATTTACCGAATGTCTAGCTTGCACCATTATCCCTTTGATAAGGAAACTACAGTAAATGATGGTGACGGTTGTCTGGTCAGTCTGTGTGAAAGGACTGAAGGCCATTGTGTAGGTCAATAATATGTTTGCAACAAAAGGTCAAAACAAGCTTTAAATATTGGGGTTGCAGACAGTGCACACTTTGAATTAGGCCTTGGTGGTCACAAAGCCCGAGGCAGAGCCAGGAAATCAGACAACTTTTGACATTTATGGAGGGAAAAAAAAGCACTAAAGCCACTAATACAAAACCTACTTGAAAACCCTGTTATTTTTCCACAGAGTTTTACCCTTTACTTATGAAGAGAGCTTAAGATTTGGGCTGCATTTCAGGGCTCTTTATTTTTTAAGTCTTGACAGCTAAGACAGGAACACAGATTAAACTACTGGATAAATATGGGGGAAAACATTGGAATGACAGATACACTTATTGACTTACACGAGCAAAAGACATGGGTTCTTGCTTGTTTCTTGTATCAAAAACCAAACCACTTACTGGGCAGAAATTGTCTATGTGTAAACACGTGGCGCTCTGTGCTGCCAAGTGACCAAGTTAAAAACATTGCATCTTTTAACCATTTGCTCACATGTTTTCATAGCGTTTTAAATCACAGACAAAAAACTAAAACCCCTGTATGGATATTAATAAATCAGGATAAAAAAGGGAGATATCCATGCACTCCAGAGAGAAAATGTTCAACACAAGAACAGAGAACATGCAAACTCCATATGGAGCGGCCAACGCCACTGGGACCAAGCCCAGGACCTTCTAGCCACCCCTACTGACATCATCCCCACCTAAATATAGCTTTAATTGCAGACATCTGTGGTAGTGATCTCAGACTGAAGGCTATTTTTTAACCTGTGATGCAGTCTAGATGGGTTTTTTGCCGGTCTTTGAGTCAGGTTTGTACACACGTTTGATGAAACGACCACAGCAGATGGGGACATGCTCACGCTGACGTATCCGCTGGGCCCATTTTCAGCTTTGCCTCTCACTCGGAGACTTGTCGGAGACATCCCATCGCCTATCAGCTGACACTCACACACACAACAGAGACACACACACTCACAAACCTCTCCGCAGTCTCCTGACCGCTGTGGGATCCAAGCTACAGTAAATTGACAGCTTTCTTCGCCATCAAGTAATTCGGTTCTGCCCAGATATGACACTCAACACTGTAATGTGCTCTGTATGGATGAATGCACTCAGGATTTCCAGAGGACAGATTGGATATGGATACAAAGTTAACTGAGAGTAATCAACTTTTATTCACAGTGTATAGACTTGGCAGTGTGTTCATGTGGGCAGATGGGGTTAGTATGGTGGGACCTTTTTTTATAATTAGAGTAATAAGTGTTCGTAGCTCTTGAGAGTGCCAGATTAAGTGTATCTTTTCCAAGCACAAGAGGAATTCTGAGTGTCATAAGTGTACAGTAATGTGTCCTGTCTTTGTCAGTGTATCTGTTTTTTTTTTGTTTTTTGTGTGTCTGTCTTGGTGTCTGTCTGTTGTCTGTTGTCTGTGGCCCTGTTGTTGTGGGTCGGTGAAGTCGTCTTGTTTTGTACGTATGTAACTGTATTGTTGTCCTATGAAAAATCAAAAATCAAATCTAAAAAAAAGTGTACAGTAATCAGTCCAGACATAACTGTACATTACAGCACCGTCAATTTCTACTTGTGTAAATCGGTCAGTTTGTCAGCTGTGTAAACAACAGCACATGACAAACCCATCACGCTGCTCTGATCTCATCATCCTACATAAGTGGTGTTTCTACACAAACCTCCAGCCGCCTCCTGCACCACTTTATTTTTCCTATTGGCAATACAAAATAAAAGCAGAAAAAAAGGCAGCTGAAGGTATGCAATCATTGCAGGGAATTCCCAGAAGTGTTTGGTATAAAAGCGCCTGAAGTTGTGAAATTAGCTCTAAACTCACAGAACTTGAATGTATGATTTCATTTTAATGCTGCAGGTTTCTTACATTTCTGAAAAATGCTATCATTTAAGGAATGTTTACATCAACTCAACATATATCAAAAGCTAAAATGGTAGAAAGAAGAAAACTGTGTGTAATATACTTGATTGACTTGAGTTCTTACATCCAGTGATGTTTATTCAATCACCTGTCAATGGTATCATATCACTGGCTGACGTCACTTGCAGGTATTTCATCACCAAAGGTAATGTGGGTAAAACTTTTAGACTGTATCTTCTTATATAAAAACCAGTTACAATGCAGGCCTCCAATAATCATGGAATGTGGTTGAAATAAACAAACAAAGGCTGGACCTTAAATATAGGTTCAATGAAAATACTGAGAACAAATTGTGTTATCTGTCATATAATGTTCTGTCAGTGAAGCACAGTGTATACTTCTACTGCTTTAACACATTCAGCCATATTACAGTTATTTTCAGCACTGTTGTTCTAAATTATTCATCTGAAAAGTTATTGTCTGATTGTGGCCACTGCAGGTGTGTGTGTGTGTGTGTGTGTGTGAATATTTTAGCCATGTTGTGAAACATAATGCATTGTTTCAATACAGTAAAATGTTAGAAGCTTTTAATTTGAGTTGAGTTTAAGAGCAAAATGCAGTTATTTTAGCCAATCAAAGGTAAGTTTTCTCTATAAATATGACAATTTCTAAACTGTAGAAATTAGACATAAAGGTATAATAGATTTTTAGATATATAATAATAAATAATTAGAATGAATAAATAAATATAAATAGTGTAAAAACAAAGGTATTTTGTGTAGCTGAAAGAAATAAAAGACTGATCCATTATTTGAGAAAATATGGTGCATTTCTTTGTCTGTAAACAGGATTTCTGAGTTAATCATATCAGACAGATTTTCATCAGGTGAAAACAACAACTCTCATGATCCCATGCCACTTCACGACATTATCAAACTGTTTTTTGCTATTGTTTTGATTGGGAGACTCCTGGGGGCAGAGATGACAAACTGTGTATTTAAGTGATTAAACCAGGTTTGATTTTGATGAAGTCTCGTCTCTTCCAGAGTCAATAAAGTGTTTTTTATCACCTGAGCAGCTGATAGTGAAAGGCAGTGGAAATAAAAACAAACACTTTAAACTCATTTACAGTCCCAAACAGCTCTGCAACAAACACTGAAGATCACAGTGGGGTTTGACCAAGGACCTGAGCATGTCATACACAACGGGGACAAGGACATTAAGCGGGACTCCCCTTAGGGTTTGGCTTTGAGGTAATGGAATCAATAAAAGAAGAGTCACTCCACTGACTTGTCCATTGCCACCAGTGTATCCATCTGAGAAACATTTTGCTTACACAAGCAGATCACTGAGCAGATTCCAATATAAGAAAGCTGCAAAGCCCATTTCAACCCCATATACTACAGAGGCCACCTCCCAGATCAGAATGAACCATTAACCCATAAACACCCAGGCCTACTCTAGTGTCACAAGTGAAATTTTCTCTATATCTAACCTTTCTTAAGTGATTTATCACCATTTACTATTATAATATTATCCTCTGTATTTTGCATTTTATCAGTATAAATCAGGTATTTTCCTATATTTGATTCACTGATCATGAAGATGTTCATAAAGGGTCAGATTATAGTTGAGGGTTATTATATCAAAAACAAATCTGTCATTATCTGAACATAAACCCAGTGTGTCCATCCACTGTCACTGATCCAACTCCATGGGTTTTACTGGT
>JAPQRQ010000012.1:25214545-25239861 GCA_037367365.1 Apogon talboti | reverse complement strand
GATGACGGTGTTTCCATGGTAACTACGGAGCCTCTGAACGTCCAAATGGGTCATATCTGATGACCATGAAAAGGTGAGAAACTGTATTTACACCAATTATTGACATGTATTGATAGGATTAGTGGATCAGCAGGTATTAAACAGTTTACTGTTTTGGTCGGTGATGAATGTTTGGGTCTTTATGGGTTAAAAAAATGACATTAACCCCTGTGTTTGGATCTTAAAAATACTCGCCCAACACCGACAAGTTCCAAGGTCAGATCTTTACAAACATTATGCAGCTTTCTCCTGTCTGAAAACCTGCAGCTTTGGCAGAGCAATAACAAAGCTGGATAGCAGATGTGTTAGTGTCACTCCAAAACAAGCCTGTCTCATAAAACACTGCTGACTGAGAGTGCACTGTTTATGACACTTTGCAAAGACAGAAGATGAGACGCAGGGATGAAAAACAAAAAAAAACAAACAAAAAAAAAACCAACTTTGTGCTGCTCATGTCAAAAACGACCTGGCTGTTAGAGCTGTGAAGCAGTGATAAACAAGGAGGGGGGGTCTAATGGATGTCAGTGTGAGGTGAACCCAAGGTGCAGCTGTAAATCACTCACATCTCCCTTTTCTTTCTCCAAATTCCTTTGGCAGTTTCCTCCACAGCTGGATCAACTGTCCTGTGGATCGTGGCTAAATTGTACATTTACAGAGCTCTCTCAAGTATATATTTTAAATTGTCTCTATGAAACATCAAATGCAAGGAAAACTAGTTCTGATGATCATTTAAGACTGATGATTATTACTAAGCCTTTACTGCAGTATACATATTTATTTTATTAAGGGCATTTACTTTATTTACAATCCCTCCCCCTTAGAAACCCTCCAAAATATGGTTTTCCAGATTATTATATGACTCCAAATGATTTTTGGCACCACAAAAATGGATAGATCTCAAAAATCTACCCATTTACTTCAAAGAAACACAACATCAAGTAAGGTGGAGCTTCTACACTTCTCAGAGGTATTACATAGGTCTTAGATGCCCATTTAGAGGTTCCATATGGAATGTGTTCAAGCCAATACATGGCTGTAACTTCCTTAGGAAAAGTCAGCAGTAGACACAAAATACCATTTGCAAGTCTAAAACATCAACATTCAACCTTCAAAATAAAATAAACCAACTTCCTTAAGGTTACACATACAAAAACACCACATTTTCAGTGTATTCTTTTCCTCCTTTCATAAATCCATTCATTCTCCTTCAAAGAAAATGCACTAAAAAACTAAATAAACTAGGACAGATCAGGCACCACAAAAACTCTTCAAGGTTTCTGAGAGTTAAAACTGATCTCCACTTATTTAGCAAGTATATATTATTAGCTTAACCTTTTTTAATGAACATAGAATTATGACAAATTATGTATTTTATATACAAACAAGGAAAACATTGCCATATCAGTCCATGTTTTGTTGTTTAATCATTTTACAAATTTGTGCATTAGTTGAAAAGTGCTCAATAAATAAAGATGACTGTCATATGTTATTGCTTTGAACTTTGTACTTCTTCATTTCTTCAGTGTTCTGGGGTTTGGCAAGTGTCTGTTCTGACCATAAAGATGAGTTTAAAGCCCACAAACACTGGAGAAAATAAGAAGATTGTGTTTTACTTTTAACCTGAAAAACTGCCAATAAATCACATAAAATCAGAATAACTACTGGTGTGTTTGTTTTGATGTGACTTTTACATTCTTTAAAGAATAATTTACAACCACCAATATGTCTTACATTTCTTAAATTTTGTTAAAGACCATATAATCAGCCTTTAAACTTGTCAGAATTGTCCATTTGAAGTTTATCCTAATAATTATTAATATTGAAAGACACAAAAATATTCATCATGATAACATTTTTGGTCATATTCCCCAGTTCTAATTAATTTAATAAATTAAGGCTCATTAGACGAGACCATGAAGTAAACAGAGAGATATCTGAGAAATGCTGAAATTAAATTAAATAGATTTAACCCAGCTCATATTAAAACACTGACTCATTACACACACAACACCTCATAATGTCTAGTAAAATATTTCTATAAATGAATCCCTGACAGTAATGAGGATTTATCCAAGTGACTTAACTTACCCCAATAAAACTACCTATCTACAGTGAAGTAACTTCATAATGATATAAGTTTTAATGAGATTTAATGATGGGATGTGTCTTATTAGTGCAATGATAGGTCAAAATGAGGTAAAATATTGCTACTAAACTGTCTCCATAGAATGAAAATTAAAGATTAACACATTACCTCCATCTCAGAGTTGATTGTAATAAATGAATGAAATGAAAATGCTTTGTCAGGATGTTACACATACAATTATAACTGTGTCCATATTTTTTAATATATTTCCATACATGAGTAATTTTCCTCAGAAGCCGAATGCAGAATGTTTTCACTTTGAGAGTTGCTATGCGAGTAATATGTGGTTTTGATTTAATTTTGTTTGTGACTCTCATGGCTTCAGTATTTTCAATGACATGAGTTCATATGGTTTTCAAGCATGAGTTATTATTCCAATTCAGTTCAGTTTTATTTACACAGTACCACTCATAGTGCATGAATACCGTGGCACCTCACAGATTCAGGTAAAGGCCCTAAAAATACTGTACAGAGACGGAACTTCAACAAACCTCAGAGAGCGAAGCTGTGGTGACAGAGGAGAGGAAAACTGTGAGCAAAAGCAGGATTTGAGTGAGAGGCCAATTGTCTTGACTGGTTGGTGGAAACGTAAGAATAAACGAAATCTACAGAGCAACCAAAATGGTGTCAAGTAAGGGAAAAGGGTGTGACTGAATCTATGGAAGGCATCGTTTCCATAACTGCTTAGTCCTGTGTAGGGTCATGGGGGCGGAGCCTATCCAAGATGAGACCAAAAGCATCTACAGATGTAAAATTAATCATTTTTGAACCACTAATCCTATCAATAATGTAAATAATTGGTGTAAAATGCAGTTTGTCTATTTTTTCATGGTCATCAGATATGACCTATTTGGACAATAAGAGGCTCCATAGTTACCATGGAAACACCGTCATCTTCTACAACATTGATTCACCAGTAAAACCCATGGAGTTGGACAAATGATAGTGGGTGTAGATGCTTGGTTTATGTTCAGTTTATCTTGGTTTTTGTTCAGCTTTTTCTGTTTCTGATATAAAAACCCTCAACTTTACTCTGATACTTTATGAACATGTACATGATCAATAAATTAATTATAAGAAAATAGAGAGAATATTATTATAATAAATGGTGAGAAATTACTTAAGAAAGGTTAAATAGAGAGAAAAAAAAATATTTGGGAACTGCCACAAAAGTAGCACTGGGTCTTTATGGGTTAATATCAAATCCACACGGCTGTGCTGTATTGGGGCTGCTGCTCTTGGTTTTGGTTTCTGTGAAAGAGGCTTGGACCTTTTCCAAACTTCTCGCAATTCTAGTTTTGTTTGTGTTTTTTATTAATCCAATGTTTTCTGAAATGTGTTTAATAATCTCATTTCAGCCCAGGGTCATTTAGTCCCACTGCTTAATCTTATTTAAATGTAAAATGCACCTCGATGTAAAAAACATATAAAGCAGTAGCAGCTGTTCTCCAGAGAGCTGCAGCTCATTACTGTGGTACCTGAGGCTTAAAGCAGAGCTGGGGGTTTCCCTGTTACAGAAAAGAGGGTGAGCTCCAGCTCCAAAAATCATCCAATGAGGCGTACACTCTACATATAAACATAACTGAGGGTTCTCCAAGTGTGCTCCTTTCCCACTCCTCATTTTGTTCATTAAAAGCTACAACGCCACACAAGAACTCCAATTAGGTCTAGAAGGAGAATGCACCCCCCCACATGAAAAACAGCATGTCTCCTGAACAAACAGTGTTAAGTGCTAACGAGCCCATGACAGATGGACAAAAAAGCTGAGAACAAACCGGGCAAACAAACTCCTGAGAGAACGGACAAGCAGATGGAATCTCCTTCCCACACGAAATAAAGAGCTGCGAGGAACCAACTCAGGAGCCGAATGGACTCAAAAGTGCCAAGGCTGACGATAAGAAGACGAACATCAGTCAGCGGAGGAGCCGGAAATCACAAATGAAACCAAAATACAGGTGTGTGTGCTCAGACTACCAAGAGGATGCCGCCCATGGACACGGCCGGCTGCGGTCTGCCGAGCTGGAGATAAAAGCGCACTCTGACGGGATGAGCGCCACTCAGAGCTTACATTTAATTCTTCTGCTCCTGATTTAGCAAAGGGAGCTAATGAGTGTGATGTGCATATGGTTTTAGTGGAAGTGAGGCTGCTGACAAAACTGTCTCAGCTGATGAGGAGATACAGGGATGATGCATTAACCTGCCAGATGTGGCCAAAACCAGAGCTGTACTTTCTACACTACACTGCCAACCCCCCCCCCCCCCCCCCGGAGCTCCCTCCCCCTCTTGCTTAATCTCTCTCTCTCTCTCTCTCTCTCGCCCCGTCTCCCTCTCCTGTATACACACAGAGACACTCAGAGACAAGAGGAGAAAGCCAGAGAGCAGAACTGCGGCGGCACGATGGGGATATTCTGCCTGCGTGGGCTCTGTCGCTGAGGCACCCGGAGTTCAGCCACTGTGTGTGTGTGTGTCTGTGTGTGTGAGAGTGTGTGTGTGCATGGGTGAGTGAGTGCGAGCCCCTGCCGCCACGCCGCGCACTGAAAGCAGAGGCAAACACAGGGAAGAGCGGGTGGAGAGGAGGTAAAGAGAGGGGGGGGAGTGTTGACTCGGGCTGGGGCTTAGAGGAACCTTACGCCACTGGATCAGAGGACGCCGATGTGCAACAACTACTCCAACTAGTGCTGCTTCCGCTCATGCTCGCCACCTGCCCGTGCTTTTAACTTCTGCCATGGCATAACCTCTTTTTCCAGCTCGCATATCTCATCCACTAAAGGAACGGACATGCACGGGCACAACCTGGAGTCTGGGCTATTGCATCCTTTACATCAGTAATTCACAGTCTGAGGTGAGTGGCTCCTCTCTGCTCTTATCCTCTCCTCTATTTCACCTCTCGCTCTGCAACTGCAAAGGGAAAGTCTGTTCAAATAACCTCTGGCGCTGGGAAATCCGAGGGATCTGCTCGCTCCATGAGACTGAGCCCGGGATAATGTTTTCACTGAAGATTTTCCCTTTTAGTCGGCTGATCAAATACCAAATACGTGTGGTAGATGAAAGGAGGTAAATCTCAGATTGATTTAATGCTCAGTTGCTGCTGCTGAGCTGATTCTGATTTCTGGCGGCGGCTGTGGAATGCGTGACAGTTTTCGGAAAACTTTCAAAATGACAAACGTTAAAGGAGGAAACGCTGCAACTCCGAGATGAAATTCATCAGCAGTGGTCGGGCAGGTTTGTGTTTCAGGATCTAACCTGACTGCCTGGTGATAGAGAGCTAAAAGACTGCCTACGTACAAGGTTTGCATGATGCTGCATTTCCTCTCAGTTTCGCAGGCGAGTGTGCATTACATAAAACAGACACATTACAGACAGTTGCATTTGTTAGAAGGGCTGCTGTCCCGCGGATGAAGGCAGCAGAGAGCTTTACAGAGGGGAGGAATAGGTAATTAGAGCAGGGCATCAGACAGTTGGCTGCCTCTGATGAAGGACCTTATAACTAAAGACTAATCTAGATTAATGTACTGTATGAACTCACCATCTCCTCGCAGATTATTCAAGCATCGGTGTGTATTAGTGTGGGCGTGCGAGCCTGGGTTTGTGTGTACGTGGATGGGAGAGCCAGAGGATGAATTGCCTCAAACCTTCGGATCTCGACTGTCCTTCAGCTGCCACACAAAACGTCCGCCGCCCCCTCACCCCCCCCTCAACCCTCTCTTTGCCATCTCTCACTCTGTCTCCCCTTAAACCCTATCTCGCATCAACGCCACGATACCATCTCCCCTCTGCTCCATTTCACTTTGTGCAGACAGCTGAGAGGGAAACAGATGAGGATAGATGAAAAGAAAGAGATATATAGAGCAACAGAAACAGAGAAGAAGAGCAAGGCCAAGACAGGATGCTTAAGTTTTCTCTCATTTCACAAGACTTAGGGAATTATCTGCTGATAACTTGGAGTGCAAGAGTTAAAATACAAGTTTTCACATGAAGAAATGGGAGATAGTGTGTGTGCAAAGGGACGGATACACAAATACACAGAGAACACGATGCACAAAATGCATCTTCGCCAACTTTTTTCCCCCCGACTATTACCATTACACCTGCTTCCCTCCACACGCTAAATATGGCATGAGCACAAGGTAATGGGACGGCGGAGAGTGCGGGGTTTCCAAAACGAGCGGCCAAGTGTGCATTCGCCTCCTGTGGCCCTGCTTGCTGGGAGGGGGTACTCATTCATCCAGAAAACAAATTGCTCTCCTATAAAAGAATGACTGCTTTTGGAACAAGCCAGATGTTACCTTTCATGTGCTAATAGGATTATTCATTAAGAGTCTTATTTTTTTTCTTCCCTGGGAGCGCCACAACAACGCCGCGCAGTTGAGGTGACTCACGTGTGGCTGCTGTTGGGGGGGGGTGTCTTTGGACGTCTGTTGCATACAGAAGGAGACTCTTGGCACCTAATCCCACCTGGATGGGGTTGTTGGCCGGTGTTGGCTGATGGTCTGAGTAAAGCATGTGTGGGGGTCTGTCAGGTCCACAGAGTCAGTGGGAAGTCTATGATGGTGTGGAGGAGAGGCTTTTTTCCATTATCAGCTCAGTAATTAGCAGACAAAATGACCACTCAGGTTTCTTCTAGACACCAAACCACACAGGTAATGAAGTTTTCAATCAGTAAAAACGGAGAAAAACTGGAATATCACGAGTATATGGTAAAAGCAGGGCATGTGCAGGTTTGAGGAATCCAAATGTATGACTTTTTAAGACATTTTTCCGGCATCTGGTCAGATTTAAGACCCTACATGCACATAAACAAAAGTCCAACAGGCCTCGTAATTATTGTGTCAAACCAGTTTTAACCATATTTTGATCCAGCTAACGCTACATTTCCATTTATCCACGACTAATGGTTCTGCTACGGACATTAAAGCTGCTAAAGCTCATACCTGACCCCCTCCACCCATGAATCACTATTGTAGGCTCCACTCATTCCAATCTCTCTTAGGATAAAATGATCAACACTAATAACTAATTTGATATTTTGTTTTCCTGTATATGTATAAGTTTTTCATGTTTTCTTGCAATCTGTTTTATTATGTTTTATTTATCTAAAAGTAGGGTTACTTTGTTTTGCTGTATATTTGACATAAACTGAAACTGACTGAGATTTCAGGGTCAATTATCAGTTTTAAGTCAAATGAAGGCCTTGATTTTGAATTTACAGACACCCTGTTAAAATAAACACTAAATCTAGGGCTGCAACTAATGATTATCTTCATTGTCACTTAATCTGTTAATTTTCTTGTTAAATGATCAGTTGTCCATCTGCAAAAGAGCAGCACAACTGGACTACAGCAGTTACTTCCATTATAAATTAATGAAATACTTTAATTTAGTCGATGAAATGGGAGAAAATGGTTAAAAATGCACACTTCTTTAAATACCCAGGTGACATCCTTTATTTTGGAGGTTCAGGGTTGTCAAAAACCTGCAAAATAATCAATTTAATATGGTTTAGAGCAGATGAAGCCCACATTATTCTTAATACGAAGCTGTGGAAATGCGATCCTAAAAGGGCCTCATTACAGGTCACTGCAGGTGGAGGTCAGAGGGCTGGTGATCATGAGCACCTTTTCTGCAGTGATTTCCTTGAGATCCGGTTGAAGACAGAATACTACACTGTGCAGACGAGCCAGAATGCCAGTCACGGCCTATTCGTGGATCCCTCTCCCCAGCTTCATCTTCCCTCTTCATCTCCATCTCTGTCTGGTTCACTCACACTCACTTCTGCTCCATCCAAGCACAATGAAAAGCCTGCATTCTTCCCGCTCGTACCTGTTTATTCTAGTCCTTTCCTCTTCTTTTCTACCATTGTGTGCGGTTGTCTATGTGTGTGAGTCTTTTTCTGTCAGGAATGACTAGGAGGAATCTGAGAGCAGCAGGGGAGTTCTCTAGTTACCCATCAGCTTTGAAACCTCGGAGTGTCTAGAAGGTGAAGAGAGGAGGTAAAGACAGAAAGACGCCGCGAGAAAGTGACAAAAGTAAAAAGAGAATAAGGGAAAGAGCGAAAAATTATAGAAAAAATACATGCAACGTTCAGTCGGGAGATGAAGAGCAGAGGAACGGTGAGAGTGATGTGATGCATTTTGATGGGAGCAGGCAGACTGCAGCATATATCCTTCCCCGAGGTCAGATCTCCACGTAGCCTTCACTGACGTATGGATTTGTGGGAATTCATCAAGCCAATAAAAGGTGTTGCATGTGCAGCCAAGAAAGTACAGTGAGGAAATAAAGAAAACAAGTACAATTCTGCAGGGACACTGTGTTAAGAATAATAAAGACTCAAACTCTGTAGGCTGCAGGCCAAGGAGAAGAAATGCTTCATGATTTCAGCAGCAGAATGCAGTATTCCACTTTACACCACTTGCATCACGCTCATTATGGGTACAAAGCACAGTGTGAGCTCCAGGAGGACTTCAGCCTGCGTAAAACTCAAACTCTTTTAAAGATTAGAACATACACAAAAGGTGCATTTCCACACACACATTATCTGCAGTTTTTTCGTCTGATAATTGTGGATAGAGGCGAGATGTTAACGCTCTTTATGAAGAAAGTCTAAGCTTTTAACTCATGCCATTGATTAGCTCGGTGCAAATTAATCCTTGTTTAAATAATAATAAAAAAAACAAAAAATTACAACCATTTAGAGCTGGGAAACAGAGTATTTTGAATTAATTCAATTGATCAAGGTTTTCTGTGATGAAAATGCCTGAATTGCAAAACTGAGATTATTCCTGTGGAGATATTTCCTGCTCAAGAAAAATTCTACATGCCACCTGTTTGCGTCTTGTAATATATCAATCGTGAATATGTTTCACCTGTCGTATTATATAGTTTTAATCAAGAAAGTACTTTGGTCTTCAGTTCATGTTGCCAGAAAATGGTTAACTAAGATCAGAAATTGTCAGTAATAACACATTTAGATAATTCTTTACAAAGCAAATACAGCAATATCATGTAATGATATTGAGTGTGTGGAATTTTTTTTGAGTCAGATTTAAGGATTAATTATTGATTTTAAGTATAATTGAAGCTTTATTTTAGGACAATCACATTTAAGACTTTTTAAGACATGCACATCTTGTATACCGCCGCCTTGAGATGACATTATGGATCCTAGTTTTGTCAATCTAGACCGGTTTATGGAAACACTTGTAATTCAGATTTTCTTTACAAGTTTACAAATGTCCTTGATATTTTAAAGGAAAATGGCCACTGACTGTGAAAAAACGAGGGCAAGTCAACATGAAATCTATGATCCTACCAACCACCTCATGCAAAATGGTTATTTATCAGTATTGTACATAGATAAACAGTTCATGACACTAATTCTCCAGTAGAATACCAATAAACCATAATACTGAGGGCAAGGAGCCAGTAAAAAGTACCAGGGAAATATCGAACGGTAAAAACAACATGGAAACACTGATGAAAACACGACCTTTCAAGTAGCTGTTTTTTTTCACACAGATGAATGGAATCATTTATGATGATTATGCAAAATGAAGCGGCTTTCTCAATAGTTGAGAAAAGGCGATCATGTAATAATTTTGACAGGCCTGCATATGGCTTTTAAATAAATGGTGT
This sequence comes from Apogon talboti, assembly GCA_037367365.1. NCBI lineage: Eukaryota > Metazoa > Chordata > Actinopteri > Kurtiformes > Apogonidae > Apogon > Apogon talboti. Next base: position 25,230,044 of record JAPQRQ010000012.1, on the reverse strand, counting down.
GCATTTGGCTGTAACTTAGCACATAAGCATATTCTGAATGCTGCGGATTAACAGGACATATGGCGTCGTCCTTACACGGTATTAGATATGAACAGACAGGATTCAGAAGACACGTACAAGTACTTTGCATGTCAGGCTTAGATAAAATAGAAATACTAGATGTATATGATTCAGTGGGGAAGTCATATTGTGATTACTGCTGGCAATAGTGGAGGAAAATGCACATATTCACTCAAACATACAAACTCAAACTAGCACGAAAAACACAAGAACACAGAACCCAAATTATAACCAAAAAGCATAGATGGTGTATATGAGGAGCTAAAATACTGCTACAAGAAAAATAATAAAATCAATCATTAATGTTCAAAAAGTCAGCAAAAATAAAAGTTCAAGATCAAGAATCATATTATCCATTATTGCAACACATGAAACAAACCCAGGACCAGCAGAAAGTAAGTCATCTAAAAACAGAATGAGTAACAATACCATAATAAAGACTATGATAAAACGCTAAAATTAAAATAAACAGCCAGAAACAAGTCTGAAGCACTCAAATGTAAAAATCCAATGCTAACAGTGGCATAATCCACACGTCTTGCGTTCAGTTTTCCAACCTCAGTGCATCATGGGACACTAATCATGCTCATCATCTGACAACTGTGTGTCATGTGACTTGTTCAGGTGGATCTGGCTGTTTATTATGAGTCTTTTTCGCTCTAATCTTTGATAAGCACTTGATTACTTTATATGTTACACATCACATTGTCTTTTGTGACCCGGTGAAGCCAGCTGCTATTTTTACCCACAGATAATGTATAGATTTACCATTTCTACAATTAGATCACGCTAAATCCTCCTAACTCTGCAGCCTTTTGTAATTATGCAGTTCCACAACCTGCTATTGTGATCACGGCTGTGATTCGACTCATGGTGCTGCACAATATGACGACATTGTGGAAATTGTACCCTAAAACATCACAGTTAAGGGAGCTGCAATGTTGCTACAGTCATTTTACAGTGATTAAATTTCTTCATCTTTAAGAATTGTTCCATTGTACAAAACTAACCAAAACAACAAAACTACAACCAACACAATCAACTCCTGCTTTCATTGTATTTATTATATTTCTGCTCCATTGTTTTGTTTGTGTATAATCTTGCATATTATTGCAGTTTTGTTTCATTGTTCTTGTTCCAATTCTCTATATGTTGACCTTTAGAGTTTTTAAAGGTGGCTTTAAACAAAATTATTGTCATTATTAATATACATTTTAATATTCTTTAGACTACACAACTGTGCAAAAGTCATCATTCGGTTTGGTGTTTTACTGAAGTTCTAATGACCACGCATAAGGTCTGTATTAAGATCCAATCTGATATATGTGAAGTATGTACAGCAGTAAAAATAAAAGTTTCAGGGGAAAAACAACTTCTATAAATCAAAGTGGTCGTATTTATTGTGACCTCCCTTTCAACTTAACATGTCTTTACCCCTTTAGTGCAGACAATATGAGATATACTACATTAACTTTCTAATGTTTGACAGCAGGTTTCATTCAACACATGTTTTTGCTGCTTCTTGTCATGGGGTCAGAGGTCACACTAAATAGTGACTTTAACCTTTACAACACATTTAGTTCTGTTTTTGTGCACATACTGTATTTCCTGTATTTTCTTTCTGTATCTGAAGACAAAAGAATGACAAATTAATATGTTTGATCATTTCAACCTTGAAAAAACAACAAAGATAAAAGTGGATCTAGACTTTTGCACAGAATTATATATCAAATAATGTCTCATTTAGGTCTTGCCATAATGCAGCATTTTTTGTAAATCAGACCATATGTTGCTTGTTGTTATCTGAACATGTCCTCTGGATGTAAATTAATCATTATATTGAAGTTAAAATACAGTTATAACAGTCTAATGGTGCAAAACTCCCCTCCTTGTCTCTGTGGTGCACCCCACTCTCAAAACCAGTATTCCTGACGTTACTTAATCATTACTGCAGCAGTGAAACATTGTGATTCTGAATGAAAATCTTTAAAATGGTGCTTGGCAACAGTGCAGTGGTCCATGATGACCGAGCAACAATTACTAGAAAGACAATCCTTTAAAATCCTGTGCTTTCCAGTGCCCTTCCATCTTATGGCATTAAGCTACCATTAACTGACAAAGGATTTGCTGCTTTCGGTGTCAGCCTAATGCACTGTACCGCTGTTATCCCTCAACACTGACCTGTACAGTCAATCATTTGGTTATATATACACCCTCGAATCACGCCGGGAAAGCACCCAGACACACTGACACACATATTAAAAACAAAAACTAACGCATACACACAAAACCGACAAATGACCTCGCCGTCAAAATCTAAAGTCAACCAGCAGCCAGGATCTCCTTCTGCGGTATAATCAGAGAGTTCTTACGAGACGGATCAAAGACTTTTCAGAACGCTGCTAAGCCCAGTGTAATTATGAGTAGAAGCTGACAGAGCAGAGAAAAGAAGGAAAACAAAACACCAGTAGATAAAGCTGGATTAGAGTGGTGTTGGGTACTTCGACCACTGTGACGATGTTGCTATACCCGTTTGTTTAGGCAGTGTCTGAGCGCATTAATGTGGCGATAAAGACAAGATGTGTTGGAATTTACCACCAATTTACATGAAATTAAAAGAAGCCCCATCACAGAAATCCAACAAGGCATGTGACTGATCAGCTTATTCTAACCCCCTTGATGAAACCCCCACTGTTTACAAAGAAGATAGATGGTGGAAAAAATCAATGTAACACCCTCCAATAAGAAATGCTGTCGCTAATTGACATGTAAAGCCATATTTCCAGCATTTAATCAATTCTCTGGGTTTATGATGCATATTATATTAATGAATTTTCCCTTCGGTGGAGCCGAGCTGATAAAATAGAATTAGTCAGGCTCAAAGTAACGGTAAACACTCACACCCCAGGTTACATCAGGACACTTAAATCCCACTTTTCAGAATTCTTACCCCCGGCAACGAAAAGTTCAATTAGGCAACTGCCATTCACAAAACCGCTGATTCATACGCCATTTAAAATAATAGAAATAATAGGGACTTCTTTTTAATTCAAGGTGTGTTGTATTAAAAGAGCATGTGTTGAGAGCAAGCATTTCCATTAAAGAATAATGAATTGCACTAATCTAGATTGGCCTCCCAGCACTGTGTTAAAAGGATGGTTGAATCAGTAAAGGAAAACTGTCACATTATAGGAATGGTCCACTCATGTCCCGAAAAATGCCCTAAATTGTGACCCGTAGTGCAAATGTGACAGCTGAGTGAGCTGTGCTGCGAAAACAAGGTCAGATGTAAAACATGTCAGACGTGTTTTGCCACGCGTACACCCTGCGAGGTCTGTTTTTGGCTGGTCCTGCTGGGTAGAAAATAGTGGGTCAGTTCACTTCACTAACTCGCCTTTACTTCTAATAAAGAGGAAGAAGAACCACCCAAAACAAGCGCCATTGTCACAGCGTTGCGTGATGAGTCATGCTGTTTATGTAAGAGGCCGAGGGGTGGTGTTTCAGCCTGAGGTGAGATACGAGCGCCACAGCGAAGGCGCCCGGGCCCGGACCCAATGGATAACAAATCAGATACGGGGAGCCAGGGACACATCATTTGGCCTACAGTGCCAACTTGTCAAAAGGGATCAAATGTTAGTGTGGATATGATACAATACCATGAAACTGTATGTATTCTACAGCTGCTGTATAGAGAAGGAAAAGGAGAAATAGAACGCAGGTAGTTTTGACAGGTCTTGGAATCTAAGTGCTTGAGTATTATGCAAGTTTATATTAGGGGTGAATGTACTTTTTATACCACTAATTTTTTGAGGTTGTGCAGGAATAATTGATTACATGATTAGTTAAAACAATAAGCAGAGTCAGCTTCTATTAACAGCTAGTCTAGTCTATAGACAGATCGATAGATATACTTTATTGATCCCAAACTGGGAAACTGTAGTGCTGCAGCAGCATAACAAACAGTAAAAATACAATACAAGAATAAAAAATACAGCAAACACTATACATGATAAATTAGAAGTATAAGAACAGAACTGTTAAAAAAATAATATGGACAATCAAACAGTAAGGCGGAACAATGAACTGTAAATATGCAAAGTAATGTGGGATTTTTCAGTGGGGATCAGGTGCATAAATGGGTTCAGTTCAATTAAGAAACAGAGAAAACTGATAAAAGTGACTTTTTTTTGCAAAGATGTAATTAACTGAACAGAAAAACAAGCATCTCCATCCACTGTCACTGATCCAACTCCATGGGTTTTACTGGTGAGTCAATGCTGTAGAAGATGATGGTGTTTCCATGGTAACTACGGAGCCTCTGAACGTCCAAATGGGTCATATCTGATGACCATGAAAAGATGACAAACTGTATTTTACATCAATTATGTACATGTATTAATAGGATTAGTGGATCAGCAGGTACTTAACATTTCAGGTCAGTAGATGGTTTTGAGCAATGGTGGATGTTTGGGTCTTTAAGGGTTAAAGTGGACAAATATTAACAGACTGCAGGTTGACTTAATATTTGCCACATTGCATTACTATAACACGTCATTTTTAGATCCACTTATGACCCAACACTGACCCCATTTGGCAAGAGGAAGTAGGCTAACAGTTTAATCTCTCACTCAAAATGTCATCTACTGAACAAACAAGGAGAGGACGGCGGTGGCAATGGACTGAAGGAATAGTCTGCAAATGAAAGTTAGATGAAGGAGGTGCTGGGAGAGGGATCAGTGTCTTAGCATTGCTGCCTCTAATGCTGCACAGCCTGGGTAGTCATTGGAAAATTAATATATTGAATTGTGCCGTGTGCAGCCCTGACTCTCTCTTTACATTACGCTTCCTCCCTTTTGCTCTAACAGCTCAATCACCTTAATGGCGAGCGGGTCAGGAGTCATTATGTGATTATAGGCAGACGATACAAGGTGGCAATCTTTATGGTGTGACTGTGCATCATTGTGTTTTGACAGATAGCTTACACTGCTCATTTTTTAAATCCCCTTCTGGCTTCTGTGTAAATATTGTTAGGACGGGAACGTAATCGATTTTATCCACGCTCAGATATTTATTTCAGCGCCCTTGTGCAGTAGATCGGACAAAAAAAACCCCACAATGACGCTTTTTCCTCCCGCCTCACAAACACATGGAAGTTACAAATTAGTCACTCAGTCACATGATTTTCGCTAATTAGCTTTCTGTTGAGAAATAGACATCTGTCCGCACAGCAGAAAGCAGCCTTCTCTAACCCCTTTATATGAGCATGCTGTGCTGCTCTCAGCCTGTGCTTTCAATAACATCAGTAGGCACTGTTTGGACAGCTTCAGATGAAGAAGTCTGCGCAAGGTTCACCTCCCCGTTACATAATGGCCTTTGGTTTTTTACACACTGGTCTCTTATGAAAAGGTACACTGAAATAAGACAGGAACTTCATACCTGGAGGAGACAGAGCTAAAATGTAGAGGTGAATGCTCAGATAGAAGCAATATTGCACATGCCCAGTGCAAACTCAGACATTAATAAGCGTTGGGTGTAGATTGAAGGTCAGATGGCCAGTGAGTCTACCCTGACTTCAGCAGCCAGTTTATTCCATCATTTCGGTGCAAGGCCACTGAAGAGCCTTGATGGCGATTAGCGACTGCAGGGTCACTTGACGAGGAATTTGAACAGACTGCTAGGACGTCTTTTGATCTCATTGTAAAAGAGTAGGGAGCACAGGAGAGGGAGCAGTTTTAAGCTGTTTTTGGAAGAGTGACCGCGGCCGTATACCAGACAAATGTCTAATCTGAAGCATCGAAACAGCAGCAGTGGATGATGTATTGATCACGACTCTGTGAAGATGATCTTATGTGCGTCTGTGCTACTTCTGACCTGTAACAGAGAAAGGAGCTAATACAGGCACTTGAGTTAAGATATATTAAGACGCTGCATGTGTGAAGAGTCTGTTCATGTCCTAAATGAGTCTGTTGAGATAGAACATAATAGTCACTGAGCCTATGTTTTAATTGAACCCATAAAAACCCAAGCATCCACCGTCAAACAAAAGCAGCTCCTGATCTGAAATGTTCAATACCTGCTGATCCACTAATCCTGTTGATGCATGTAAATAATTGGTGTAAAATGCAGTTATTCATCTGTTCATGGTCATCAGATATGACCCATTTGGACGTTCAGAGGCTCCGTAGTTACCGTGGAAACGCCATCATCTTCTACAACATTGATTCACCAGTAAAACCCATGGAGTTGGATCAGTGACAGAGGGTGGACACACTTGTTTTATGTTCAGTTAATGATAGATTTTACTGAAAAAGTCACTTTATCTTCATTTTTCTCTGTTTCTGATAAAATAACGCTCAACTTTACTCATGAACATCTACATGATCAGTAAATTGGCCAAGGGAAAATAACTGACTTTCACTGAAAAATCACAAATACAGAGGATGACATAATAATAAGGTGATAAATCAGTTAAGAAAGGTTAAATAGAAAGAAAATTCATTTGGAAACTGTCACAGAAGTAGCACTGGGTCTTTATGGGTTAATAATGTCAAGCGAGTCTGATAATGTGATGGAGAAGACAAAATGTCCATTCTATAGCTCCCAGGTCGGTAAACAGACAGGTTTGAAGTAGGAAGTCAGTCGCTGTTGACAGAAAGCAGTCACGGCAGATAAGCTGAGTAGGATAATTGCTCTATCTGATTCAGCATCTATATGAGTCTGTGGAGTGTTTATTGTAAATCAGCAGGAAGGAGCAGAATTATATTTCTGTCAGGGCCTCAGAGGCAAACTCAAGAGTCGTGATGCTGCTACCCTACCTGTTGTGGTTTAGAAAGATAATTCATTATCTTGGCTTAGCACTCTTTTTTATCCTTAGGGGGTTGTCTTACAGTTCGGTGACAAAAGTTTATCTTGCTGCTTGTGTCATCCTTATTTTTTCAGCATTTCAGCATTTACAAAAAAGGAAAATGAACATGCGTCACACACTCAAGAGGCAGAGACTTCTATTTTTACTTAATTATTAACGGTGAGAGGAAAAGGTCAGGCAGTGAAAAGGCATGCTGAACCTAAGGAACCACAGCGGTAAACTAACGACCTTTTCTGGAGGATATCAGCTGTACTGTTAAAAACGCACTTGAGTATGAAACAGGGTGGAGGATTTTCATCTGTGTCAATGAGGCTGATGTGGTCCTCATTTACGTCACATTTCTTACTTGTTATTTGCAAAATTGACTGTTGAAATGTTGCTTCTGTTGGTGAAGTGAAGAATAGACTGAATAAGGAGAGCTTGCAGTAAAAGAGTGAACCAAAGTGTTATGTTCTTGTTTCATAGAGGTTATGTTCTGAATGCATGCAAGCATATGATCTGCTTCATCCGCTCTGCTGTGGTCAAGAGATTTTTTCTGTCTCTTTTGGTGTTTTGTGTCTCAGATCAATGCAAACATGAACACACAAAGCAGAAAAAAAGGGATTTTCTTTCATTTTGATAGTTGTGCCTGCCCACTGTTGTTAGCTACAGGTAAAAACTCACTGCCAAAACATCCAACAGAACACAACAATACACCGGGCACACACCTTAAGTGGAAAAGACCTCATGATTGGGAAGGACAATTATTCTATACATCTATACATCTTTATATTACAAAAATATTACATATTTTGGCTGATGGTGACAGGAAGTGATTGGTTTTATTGCTGAAAATAGATAAAAAGTTAAGGCACTATAAGTGCCTGAGGGCAAGAGACACATTTAAGGCAATGATGTGATGAGATGTGATACATGTGCATTTGACACAATTTAATGTGATGCAGAAAAAAATATGCTGCTGCCAAATTCAACAGACGATGAAAAACAAGACATCATATGATAAACTGACTCAAAACTATTTTTTCATTCACATTTTTCTCTGTTGCAGCTCCGTTTCCTTTTTACCCTTTTTTTCCAAATATCAAAATATCAAATCTCTCACCATAAGCCACATTTTATATTCTATGAATCTAGTTACACATTTGTAACACACCTAAGCCTCAGTAGCAGCCTGGAGCTTTGCTTACCCATGCGAGACCTGGCCAGAACATGAGAGATGCGCTTCAGAAACACTTAAGAACAGACAGACCAATCTGCTGCTAAGGCGCAAACTATGACCACAGTTTTAAGACACAAAGACAGAGGGCCTCAGCTAATGACTTTATATAAATAAACAGTTTTGCTGCTACAATATTGTTAAAAATGATGCATCGTGATTTCATCTGAAGTTGTGGCTGTGGTGTTTTCAGGTCCAGACACTGATTGGAACTGGTGAATATTCTCCTCTCTAGTACATGAGTGCATCAATAAAACCTGCACCTCAAACTGCAAATAAATCATTGAAATAAAAGATAACTTAAAAGAAAAATTGAGATGAAAAAAATCTACAACAATGTCCACATTACAGCAGCATTGAACAGAGAGAAGAGGGAAACAAGAGAGAACTAGATGTGGATATTTCAGAAGAAGAGTAGGTAAATATTTGAGGAACACACAGCTCTACGACGTCTTGACATACTTAGAGAGAGCACTGTTGGAATTAGGTTTTGAGAGATTACACCCAGAATTAAAATCATGTGAGAGACAATGTGGGCCAATAAAGGCAGATCAGAGAGGTTTCAGGCCATTTTTTATTCTGTTTTTTAGTAAAATTCTGCCCTCTGATAAGTCAGACCTTGGTAATGTGACAGGAGATACTGCATTAAATAGATGATAATCACAAAAAGGCCATCACAACAAGATGGAACAAGACAAATGGATGAAAACTGTGAACTGACTATATGAAACGGAGCAACTAACTCACAGGATAAATTGAAGAGAACCGAGAGAAATAGGCAAAAATAAAATTAAGAGTCAACTACTTAATAAGCCAAAGAAACAGAGGGTTTCACTGGGATGGGACGATCCAAAGCTTTTTAAGCTTAAATTCTTTTTAAGTTTTTAAGTTCTAAGTTCACTATTTTGTGTTGCAGGTTACATTTCATGTGACAAGACAAAGGCATCGAACCTAAATAATGAATAACAATAAGGCAAAAAACTGTTGCCACTGGTTTTATAGAGATCCTTTTAATGAAATAGGGGTAGAAAACCTAACCCTTGCAGTTTTTCAGTAAATAAATACCCTGAGTTTTAGCATAAAAATAGCAAAATCGCGGCACTTTTTTTCCTTCTTTTTACGGTATATAAACATGGACATTTCAGAACTCTTGTATGAACTCTAAATACATTCTACTGCATCTAGAGAGACAATGACTCCTGAAATAAGCTAAATTGTCTTATCTTTTAGTGGTTAAATTTGCATAATAATGACAAGTGCTTGATAACAGCTCTTAGAATAATGTATTCATTAAATAATTGCCCAGGTTCCTCCCATCTGCCTAAGCACAGGAAACATGTTCTGTAGGGTGAGATGCATTAGTCAAGCTAAGGGTCTTTGTCTGAGCCATTCATTACCACTGATTAACACAGCCTCTTTCTTCATGCTTCTCAGGAAACATGGTGAGCAAGGAGGGTGGCAAATGCATGCTCACCAACTCAGAGTCTGACTCGGAGGCAGCCCCCCTGCCCTCCACCTCGCTAGCGCTGGAGGTGAAGTATTCCCTGGAAGCCAGTCGACAGGTGAGGAAGAGAAACAAGGCCCTGCAAGTACGTTTCAAGGATATCTGCGAGGCACAGAACGAGCAACGGGAGGCAGAGTTGCAGGCGGCGAGGAAGGCTGGCAAGCCCATCTCATACAAAGTGGCGTACCGCAAGTATATGACCGTCCCCGCTCGCAGATCCATCCCCAACGTCACGAGGAGCACGGGTGTGCAGACGTCACCTGACCTGAAGAAACGCTATCAGACATTCCCTTTTGAGCGTAAGAAAGGCCACACCTTTAAACACGTGGCTGCTGTGGAAACTTATAAAGGTCAGAATAACGGTTTTGTCATGGAGGTGAAGCACTCCAAGGCTGCTGAGCAGGGTTTAGATGAAGAGGAGGAGGAGGGTGCCTGCGGGGGGAGTGGAGTCCGGAGGACCAGGGCTCTGCTCCATACTAATGAGTGCATTGCCACAGTGGAGCAGCACACTGCACCTGATGGCCTGTGCTCTGACGCTCTGCTGCTCAGTTGCTCTGCAGACACAGACTGCCTTGCAGACACAGCGAGAGGAAGTGGAGCTGGAGCACAGGCAGAGTACCAGCTCTGCAGTGTCCCGTCCAAAGCCAGAACAGGATTACAACACAGAGAGGCTGACACGGACCACTCGGCCAAACGGCAGCTGCTCTGTAAGGAGGAGGGCTCGTCCCGAACCCTGCCGGACAGGGCCTCCAAGGTTACGGGCCCCATCGCCTGGAACTCGCTCACACAGGTAGAGTGTCTGGACAGTCCGTCTGTGCGGAGCAAGCGGAAGAAAGGCCTGCAGCTCAACGGGCTGCAGTCGGAGACACTACCGCGGTCCGGTGGAGGCTGTACAACACAGGCACAGTGCCACACAGGACAGTTATCTGCCCAGCCTCTACGGGGCATGGAGGAGCCTCTGTCACCCTGCGGGGGTGGTGAGGCTAGGGGGGCACCACCTGACTCGATGCAGGAGACCTGTAAGCAAATAGTGCCTATGAATCAGGATGGGGATGTTAAAGCACAGCTCCAGGCCATGGAAAACCTCATCAGCTCCAGCCAAGAAACCATCAAGGTACTGCTGGGGGTCATCCAGGAACTGGAGAAGGGGGAGGCCCACAGAGAAGGGTAAGACATTTCACTGCTGGTCGTGATTAATTGCAGCATGCTTTGAAAGAAAGAGCGCAAATCTACGCCTTCCCCATGTCTTCATTTATAACACAGCCTTAATCTCAGGTTAAGCAAAAGAAACATCAGACAGATTTATGACTCAGCACGAGCAGTGGAGCCTCCTCTTGATATGTCATATTATTTCCAGATCTTAGGGACATGTGTGACAGCCACTCAGCAGAGCCTCGTCAAAACTATGCAAAATGTGTTTGAAAAAGATCACAGTGGGTTGTAGCTGGGCTGTCACGGTGTTCACCTGAATGTGCCAACAGTGCTTTCTCAGTACAGTGTCCTTTTGTGATGATTTCCCCCCAGATCTCAGAGTGGAGCGCTGCAGAACTAATGCAGAGACCAATCGTCTCACTCAATTTGGCCCAAGTGGTTCGATGACCCTTTGTATGAGACACGGCCACTCTGAATGTGATCTTTAATCACAAACCTAAGGTTAGCAGATGGTAAAGATATTCTCATTCAAATGTAACGGAAAACATTACCTGCTGTAAAAGGTCAGTGTGATTAAATGTATTATCCTGGTAGTGAACTGATCTGTAGTGTGGGAATAATTTTTTACATACCCAAGAAAGTAAAAATCAGCCGGTTGAAGTAGTCGACTCCTACTATAAACTACGGCCCTCATCACTGTCCTGCTTAAGAAACTGTGATGGAAGAGGAGTCACATCCTTTGGTTAAGTATCAATAATGTGAAACTATTCTTTGATAAATAAGTCCGGCATAAAAAATATCTTAAAGCGGCTGTATGTAGTATTTACTTATACTGAAATGTGACCACTAGAGGGAGTAGGGAGTCACTCTGCCAGTGTCTAACGGTGAGAAAAACACTAATGCCACAGGGCTTTTGACCAAAGTGTCAGAAAGTGACCAGATGGAATGAGAACCATTAAGAAACAATTTTTAGAATTAAAGAAAACAAGTGATAAAAATAGAAACTTGTTTTTTCCACTGGACTCAGCTGTAAATGTAAAGAATGGAGTTTGATGCTAAAACGTCAGCGTTTCTTCTACACGGGTGAGTTTGATTCTGAGGCTTATGAAGGTATAAAGTTATTATGGGATGTTATTATCTTTGCTAAGTCGTAGCTTGTTGATCCATGGTTCAGACCTAACTGTGACAGCTCTAATGTTGTTTGTTGGATTCCAAACAGATCTTTAGTTCAGCTATTGACAACACAATGGAAAATGGAAATGATTAGTGGTTTTACTGTGGCTGTTTTCTGTCTAAAAACAGAACTAGCCAACAGAGATAAGCTAACAAAGCTATAATGTAAACTATCAGCTGACGCAGCACATGGAGATTATAAGACACTGTTATTTTGAGCTACTGTTCAAGCATCTATGAGTTTTAGTTTGAAGAAGAAAAGTTGATGATACCATAATACAGATGTGTGTAAACAGTGAGCTTTATACTTTGTTCAGGGAGTGATACAGTCTGTAGATATGTAGCGTTGATTTGTTGGTGGTTCAATGTGTTCTGGTACCAGACTTCCCCCTGCTGATGAGATTTTAGAAAATCATTACTACATAAAACCCAGATAGTATTAGCAGGAAACATAGTTACAGTATTCTGCAGTATAATTAGTAGCTTGGTCCAGCTGATTGATATATTATATATGAAAACATTAGATTATTAACAGTAAAGTGTCAGTGTAGAGCAGCATGTTCCTGTTGTTTCAGTATTCAATCCAATTTTACAAACAGCACCAGACAAATCTGAAGGCTCATCACACAATTAATGAGCAAGGGAAGAAGAAAAGACATTTTCATACACTGATCTGTTTTCAGTTTTTGTCTCTATAATTGTTGATATTTGTGACATGTTAAATGATTTTCGCGTGAACAGAAATGCGAGAATTTAGTTGGAAAAATGACAGTTTGCTGGACCTGTCATAAACTTGTAGACATCTTTAATATCTATGCTAATAAGCGACAACTTGGTGAATGCTGTGCTTTGTTTGTATGTTTGTGAAAGATCAGAAGCCCAAAAAGTTATGGATAATCATATTTTCATTGTGTAAAATAATCACCTTTGAAGTAATTAGTAACTGAGGCTGTCAGAGAAAATGGAGCAACATAAAAAGTATAATGTTTCTCTGACATGTGGAAGGACAAAGCTGCGTAAAATGGAAATATTGCTACAAATGTAAATATGTAATTTCACTTTTATTTAGGGTTTTCTTCAGTGCCTCATTTTAAAAAGCTGGAATTTGCATAAATATTTTCCTTTATTTCTTGTATTTGTTTTAATTTTGCTGTTTTAGTGCATTTTATCTTGTTTTAATGGCTCATGATTCATAGTTTTTATATTGTGTAGGATTTTACTTTGTAAAGCACATTGTAACCCTGGTTTTGAAAGGCGCTATGGAAAGAAACCTTTATTTATTTGCTAGTTTACTTATTTAGTTACTTATTTATCCATCTGTCTATTTTAATCGACCTCAATGTATTTTACAATTTATATTAATTTGTGTTATTACCTTTCTTTTCGATGCAGCACTACACTTTAATTTTGACTCGCTGTCACTGCAAATGAATGTTACACCTCAGTGATTTAGTATAAATATAGGTTGATTCATTGCTTGAGGAAAATACATAGTGCATAAAATAAACAAAATGTTAATGTTGATGCTAAATGTTAAGCACCTGAAATTCATATAAACTAAATATAGTACTTGGAGTCCATTCTACTACTCTTAAATGTGGCTTTAAAAAACCATTGCCATCGGTTTTAATACAGTACCATGATCCTGATGCTAATAAATAAGCGCCAGCAAAGACGACGGCAAATTATGGTGCAACGTCCACGTGTTTTACACTACATTTAATCATTGGCCTTTTCAAGCCATACACTGTTTTATTTATCTAGTAAAACCAAGGCCTGTGGAAAAAGTCATGGCATGTGAAAAAGCTATTTACTGTCCAATGGATAGTGACTATATACAAAGGGGCTGCAGATAGCATCACACCAGCTGAAAAAGAGGATTGTCTATCCAAAGGGATGAAGCAAACAAACTAGGCAATTTGTTGTGTGAATTGCCGGGCCTCGGCACTCAGATCCCTATCTGCCCCAACCAGGACTGTAGAGAGGCACGGAGTGACAAAAGCCATATAATCAACATCACAGCAACCCAGTGGGAATTACACACCGCCAAAGGTTACAGCCCAGAGGTAGCCGACAACGTGTATGAAACAAGTCTCAGTTTCAACTCGACTGGAGGATGGAGTGTAACCGTTATTAAAGACAGCGAGAGTCTGAGTTTACACCACCTAAAAAGGCAATTATTTTACTTCAGACTTGCACAAAGCCACTTTAATCTTCTTATCACTGGATCATAGAAATGTAATGTGAGAGAAAAAGTAAGCAAACGTGTCACTGCGTAGGGATGCAAAGCACAGCTGTCTTATCAGATGTGTCTGATGTAGCAGGTGGAGACGGGACAGGCTTAATTTATAGAGGAAAATTAATGACTGGTGTTTAATGAGGACATCTGGTAACATGTTGCACGTAAAGAAAAGAAGAACCACGCTGTGTTTAATACATTTATGACAAAGACGGATATGTTAGAGGAGTCACTGAGGGTCATAAGTCTCTTGTAACCCATCTACGTGTTCACTATAGGCGCAATCCTCTGCTTACTGCACATTTTTCCAATTTCCAAACTGGTGCTTTTAGCCAGCCAAGCAAAAATTCTAATGTTTCTTTAGTCACACTACATTAGCTCCATTCTAACCTTACATAAATGTCACTCACACAACAAACAGGAGTGCCCACAGGCTATAGGTGAATTGCGAGTGCAATTACATTTGATAAATAACTGCTTATGTTACATGACATGGTTTTCTTGTGGAATGAATTGTGTTGCCATGTGCATCCATCACTGACAAGCTATTCAGGTGAAAACATTTGAATCCTGTGGCTAATGTGCTGTGACTACAAACCAATCTAATAGGAAATAATGTGAAAAATGTTTGGTCTTATTAGTATACACATTAGTAACACATGGGCTCCTTTTGTAATGCGTTATTCTAGTGACCATTTTTTTTGCATTTACTTGGCCACTAGCTAGTATTTTTCCTTACAAAACCTCCTAATTATTTCTTATGGATTGCTGGGAAGGTGTTATATGTTAATTATGATCTTAGTGTGATTTAGTAATAGTTATTCTCCCTTAGTAGGACATATAAAATAGTGTTATTCTGATGTAACAAAACTCAAACTTCAATTGCAGCTGACTGCTCCTACTGTGCTAAGTGCTAATGCTAATTTCAAATGCTAACACTAGGGGCTGCGGGTAAGACACAGACACCGAATTTCCCTACAGAGGATAGTCACAAGAGTTAATCTTTAACCATTTATCACATAATTTGTAGAAACACTGTAGTGAAATGCCCACCACCAGAAGCTGAGCAGTACTGTTTATGATTGATGTAAGAAAATATATAAAACACATTCCTGCTGATAGTATAATACTACAAATTTCAGTTTGAAAGCAGTGTAATTCAGTTTGAAAGCAGTGTAATTCAGTTTGAAAACAGTGTAATTCAGTTTGAAAGCAGTGTAATTCAGTTTGAAAACAGTGTAATTCAGTTTGAAAACAGTGTAATTCAGTTTGAAAACAGTGTAATTCAGT
>JAPQRQ010000012.1:25192080-25214445 GCA_037367365.1 Apogon talboti | reverse complement strand
AGAGGGCCGGTGTAGCCCTGGAGCAACAGCAGCTCCCCGGGGCTTCGTGCATCCATGAGAGGATGACTCGACCGCTCTGAGCCGTTGTCCTCTCCAGCGCCGTCTCTAGTTTTCCTCACTACCTCTTCTGTCGCTGGACTTTTCGCTTCTCAACACCACTCGAGTGAAAGAACACGCACAAAATTGCCCACACTACCGCCGCCGCCGCCAGTGCCTGGCTATGAAAAAGGAGGATGAGGGCGATAACTCTAAGCTTCTGATCAAAAACAGGTTTCAAGAAAAAGACGCCAGAATCCCTTGGCCACTCATCCCCTTGTATTTGGGTCTCATCTTGTGCCATCCTACTGCTTCAAAGAGATGTAGGACTGATTTTAGGTTTATTTTCAACCTCACCTCCGGCTTTTCAACTCCTGAGACTGTCGCAGTGGGTATTTTACATGCAGAGGAAAGTAACCGTGTGGCCCGAGTAGAATCATAAAGTAACTTAACAGTAGATGACATGCTGCTACGCTAATCCTGCCACCTTAAAAGATATACCGTTTACTCCAGACTCTGTAGATTTCTCTTTTTATTTTTCATATTTTGCATATTAAATACCTTTTATTTTTTCTCTTTTTAAAAAAACAGTATAAAATACACAGTATTGCACATAATAAATCAATTGCACTTCTTTAAGGTACAGATAAACATCTAGTTTGTTCTTGATGCTACAGTATAACTATTGAAAGAAACTGATCTGCATGTACAATAATGGAGGTGTGAATGTAGCCAACAGAAAGCAGTATGTTATTGGAGCTTGTGAAGGTCAGACCAGTGGTATTTAATAGTTCTTTAATGTACCATTGTGACAGTAGCTAGTAGAAGATTTTTTTTTCTCATGCCCTTGTGCATTTCCTGTGTTTTGGGGCAGTGTTTTTGGCTTTGTAAGTGACTTCACTTTTATGCTTCTGCAAGCACTGCACTGTTTTCTCTTGAATGTTGGCTGCTCTTCCACTCATTAAAATGGTATTAGCCCTATTTGATGCTATGTAACATATCTATATATAGAGAATCCAAATATTACTTTAGCTGTACATTGTCTTGAACCCTGCACAAAGACTCTAGATGGATTATTACTTTACAGTCGATTGATGAAAAGCAATGGGAAGGAGGTTACAGTCTAAAACATGTGGGGGGAAAGGGAAGAAAACAGCAACTTATCCTTTTTCTCCTCTTAAAAATTGTTGTTGGAAAAGCTAGAAAAAATCCTGTAAAATCCGAGGGTTGTAAAAAGCATGCGAGGCGACACGCCTGCCACCCTGCACTGTAGAAGCCCTGGTCGTGGTCAGAAGTGGCACATTCAGGCTTAGTTTCAGTAGCTAAAGAAGTAGCTGATGCAGGAAACTGCAGAAATACAATCACAGCTACCTTCTGCCTCCCCTCACTTCCTCTGAGGACAGACCACATTTATTTCACTTGGTGTACTGACTGAAACAATAACTTTTTTTTTTTTAATGGCCAGAGCGTTCTAGTTTGACACTAATAAAGCAGGTTTGACTCCATTTTTTTCTTTACGGTGTGCAGACAGTATGGAGTGTGACGTCAGAATCGGAAAATGAAAAAGGAAGCGAAAATCAGAAATTGTTCTCCTATTATTCTAAATACACAGCCCCCTTCACTGCAGCTCATTTTAAACATACTCCACTAAACCTTAAAGTGAATGTATATAGATATATTTATATATATATTTAAATAGAAAAAAGTACATTGACGTCTACCTTTGCAAATGTTAATAAGAAAATAATTATTTATTCATTCTTGACTTCAAAGTCAGTTGATTCAAGGAGACATTTTTAGAGATGATAGAAAGTTGATCATAGAAGTCCAATAAACATCTTTGACTTGTTTGTCCTTCAAGTCTCGTCCTTAAATATTATGAAAGTCTTCATTCTATCACGGTTAGTTGGTGATCTACATGTGTCGGTCAATAGTCAAAATAGTTCATTTTTTTATTATTATTCTGGAGAAAATGTATCCTGAACAGTGTTAATTGTGCTTTGCGGTACGGTGATATGCTGTTGATGTAGACCTCAGAGCATTGTGGGTAAATCTCCAACCTCTCCTGGAGGCTGGAAGGAAAGACAAAGTCCCATCTGGTGAATAGAAATGTGACGGTCATCGAACAATTATCATAGAATAGGACACCGTAGACACGAGCTAGAAAAATATATGCAAATAGATTGAGGGAAATCAAATTTGTCTTCTCACCTTGCTGATATCCAAATATGTTGCCCTGGTGTAATTTCACACCCTGTTTGAAGAAATTAATTCAAAATAACTCTGAATCCATTTTTGGTAAGCGTGACATTTCGATTTTCCCATGGAATCCACATTTGTTTCCCATTAAACATCCTGTCATCCCCAGAAAAGGAGTTCAGTATCCAGTGGTGCAGCTGTCCGTCACAACTGGTCAACCAAAAAAAAAAAAATCAAAAATAAAAGCCACAGAGATGATGCGAGAAAACGTAAGACGGGCGATGGGTAAACAATCAGATATCTGACAGGGAGACGGATGCATAAATCCTGTGCACCGGTGGCGGCGGGATGCGCGCTCCTGCTGTTTTCAAAGGAACCAAAGTTTCCAGCGGGCGTGCTTCTTGGAGTCGGCTTTGGACTTGCGTTTCGGGGTGGAGGTGAAGGCCTCCTGGGAGTAAGGCAGGGGGGGGAAGTGGGTGTCGTCGGTAGGGCAAAGCCTCTTCATCAGCGGCTGCAGCTTGTCCTCCTGCTGCTTGAAGTCCAGCTCCACACTGCAGCAAAAAGAAAGAAAGACGCAAAATCAGCACCGCTGCGTTCGCTCATAAAGCCTCTTTTTACTGCAGCTGTGTGCTTTTACATCATGTCCCCCTAAAGAAATGTACGTCTATAAACCAGTACTCCCATACTGAGACAGGTTTTTGTTTGCTGTGATCATTTCTTCTTTTCATATTGGACTTTTACCATTCCTTTTTTTTTATTAATCTTTTTTGGGTATAGTCACAGTACATACATAGAAGTTGAATTAACAAAAACTGGAAAAAGAACATTATAACAAAGTCTCTGTGCAGTAGAAAATCAATTAAGTACAAAAAGTGACAATTATGTGATATATAAGAATGATAACTGAGCCAAAAGAAAGAATAAATAGATTAATGAATACATAAAAATAACATACAAATATATTTAAAAAAATAAGTAGACATAGCTTGTAGATACATGTGCCTACCTTAAAGTATTAGACTGTACATAACAGTATCAAAAGGGAAAATAATGGGTCGACAGAATGGATTAAGACAAAAAACACCTGGACTTTTACCATGCCGACACAGCCTTTTTATTGTAATCAGCCATTCTGTCTGTTTCCCTGGACAGTGTTCCCTTATCGATCTGCGGTGGAGTGGTGGCAACAAAAACAGTTGCACTTGGTTCTAAAAAGTGATTTGCAAACTTTCGATGAGATGCATTTGAATGAGATAAAGCCTCAAATTGTTGCTATAGTTGCGTCTCCTTACAACAAGGGTGTCAGAGTCAATTTAGTTCAGTGGCCACATCCAGCCCAGTTAGATCTCAAGCGGCCTTTAGCAGGAAAATAATAACATAATAACCTAGAAATGATGAGAACGCTTTTTTGTCTTTGTTTTAGTGCAGAAAAAACCCCATTAAATTATGAAAATATTCACATTTACAAAGTACCCTCACACAAAAAAGATGTGAACAACTTGGAAAACACTAGAACTGTAGGTCAATATGGAAAAAAAAAATTATTGTCCCACGTTGCCCATCTCTATATGTGTTGTTCTGAAACACTTCTGGTTTGCACAGAAATAGAAAAGAGTCATTCTCTTTCCCTCCTAATGAAAAAAGACAACACCTTGGCTGCAGTGAATACAAAAATATTCCTGTAAACGTAAATTCTTGGGAAAATATTGGGTCAAAATAGGTGGTTTTTCAGCTTGAACCCAGACGACCAGATAACTTCCAGGTCATATTTGTTCAGGTAATTAATTATTTATGTTTATTCATTTCATTCCACCAACACTTGCAGCTTGTACACACAGGACAAGCTGCAAATCATCCGTAGGATTTCTTTGATGTTCAGTCAGTGAAAAATAAGCAATTGGTGGAGCTTTGAAACCATGTAGTAATGATGAAATTCAGCTCCGAGGGCCAAACTTCAAGAATTCATAATTTTAAAAAAAAACTATTTTGAAGTCAAGCTTTGGCATTTTACGAGGTCCAGTGAATTCACTAGAAGCTTTTACATGAATTTATTTCCACAAAATCCTGGAAAATCTCTGAATTTATGTCTGGAATGCAGAAAAAATTCAGAATCATGGCTTAAAACCAACCGTTTTTTTTTTTTTAATTACGTGGTTTTTTTTGACATTGAAACTCAAATGGTGCGTTCTCTCCCTCACTCTTCTTTTTTTATGTATTTATTTTTTATTTCTGTTAATCTTGGTGTGTTTTGACTGCCATGCTATCCTGTAACCAAATAAAGGATCTACACCGTGGCCTGTTCTGACTTGACCCCTGCACAGGCATCTGCCAAAGCGCTGCTCAGCCTGACAAAGTGACCTACATTTCCCTCTCACATGCTTATTCCCAGAAAAATCGCCCAATTTAGGCTGTGTTTGCATCTGGATGCTCGCTGCTGTCATTGTTTTTTTTTACCTCTTTGATTGTGATTCATAAAAGAGGGATGCCTAGTTGAATTTATTCCACTGAACAGGATTTTTTTTTTTTGCTTGTTTGCTCAAAAACTCTTGTTGTTACTGATGTGAGTCTTTTAGGATTTTAGTTGATATTTTTCCGCTTTGATCACTGGACGACGCCTCTACCCCAGGAGACGTAACAGGGATTCTGGGTGATTAAATCCAGCTATTCCTTTTCTGTGTTGTCGACGTTTCCCCCACGGTACACGGCGGATTTATCTGGACCAGCCAGCGTTGTAATCCTACGCCCGCGCACATCTGACTACTAGGTTCGGCTAAGTGAAACTCAGATTACAGCCTCAGCTGTGGTAAATGCAGGGTGACTTTAATCTGCTAAAGCTTCCCCCGACCGCTGGCCTGAGTCGGGCTGTTGGGCAGCTCCGACAGACCCACGTTAAGGTTGGTCTGGTTAGACCACTATGAGAGATTACCCAGTGTCAAGGTAAAAGGCAAGGCATTTAACCCATAAAGACCCAAACATCCAACACTGACCTAAACCATCTACTGATACAAACTGTTTAATACCTGTTGATCCACTAATCCTATCAATACATGTGAATAAATGGTGTAAAATGCAGTTTGTCATGGTCATCAGATATGACCCATTTGAATGTTCAGAGGCTACACAGTTACCATGGAAACACTGTCATCTTCTACAGCATTGATTCAGCAGTAAAACCCATGGAGTTGGATCAGTGACAGTGGATGGACACACTGGGTTTATGTTCAGTTAATGACAGATTTGACTGAAAAAGGTCACTTTTTCTCAAGTTTTTTGTTTTTGGTATAATAACCCTCAAATGTATCAATCAGTAAAATAATCAGTAAAATAGATATAGGAAAATACCTGGTTTTCTCTGAAAAAATGCAAAATAGAGACGATAATATCATTCTAAATCAGCATTGTAATACTCACCCTACCTCAGTGCAATAATCACAAATCATGCACCTTGTTTTCAATTGCACCTTGTATATATCCTATATTACCTCTACATATCCACTATATGTTGTACATAGTTCTTCCATCAATATTATAGCATTGGCTTTCTGGGTATTTTATTATTTCTTATTTCTTTTGTTTTTTTCTTTTCTTTTGTTTTCTTTTCTTTTCTTTTTTCTTTTAACTGCCACAAATGTAGCACTAGGTCTTTATAACTTCAAGTAACTACCTGCATATAATTCAATTTTTTTTCTCTGCTTCTTTCTCAGTTTTTCAAGTATATATTTCAGCTACAGGCATTTCTAAGTAGAGCTAGGCGATGCATAATATTTTTTTCTCCTCGTCTCTCAAACTCAGGTAATTTCAGATAATGTACCACAGTGAAACAAGACGGCTTTAATGACGTCCGCTGCTGCTTTTGCCATTTATTAGAGCAGAACAGACGTAAATGTAGGCGTCTGACAGCGACTCATCGAGCCGAGCGTCGGGTGCTGAACCAGACACTCAGCACTTTGCATTTGTTTGACTCAGGCCTTTACACAAGGCCGAGAACACTGCAACCATTAGCAATAAATCACACCGTACAGGCTGTTAATTGTAGTGGTAGAACTCCACCTCAATTTGGGTGAAGAGTTTGTGTGTAGGTGCAAACCTTTACATGAGTGCACTGATGCACAGGAACATCTCTCCTAAAACTCATCTGTTTCTCGTGATAACGGACAATGTTTCTCCTATGTTTTTTTTTCCATTTTAGCAGTGGAGAGAAAGGGGTTTGACATTGCCTACATGTCTTTTGTTGTTGTTAATTTGTTTTTTGGAGGGTGTTGTGGCCTGATACACCTCAGTATTTGTTCTTCAAGA
The DNA here is from genome assembly GCA_037367365.1 of Apogon talboti. NCBI lineage: Eukaryota > Metazoa > Chordata > Actinopteri > Kurtiformes > Apogonidae > Apogon > Apogon talboti. Next base: position 25,207,914 of record JAPQRQ010000012.1, on the reverse strand, counting down.
CCAAATAATCTGTAGATGATATAGAACTTTAGCAACACATGCAATACGTGATGCAAATTATCCTTAGGGAGTCTTGGACGTTGAGTACAAAGTGTAGTTCAAGTTGGTGAAAAATAAGCAACTAAGGCCAGAAATCCACATAGTTGTGATGAAATTTATGTCCGAGTGTCAAATTTCAAGTATTCACAGCCACATAAAAGTAGTACTGGTATTGATTTGGTATTTTTTAAGGTTTAACGAACTTACCACAAGGTTTAACAATTTATTTCAAGAAAGTCCTTGACACTAACTGAGAAAAGTGTGAATTCTGGCTGCATGTTTTCAATCACACTTTTTTAAAATTATCATTTTATCCTTTTTATATTTTTAGGCAACATAAAGATGATTGTCCTTATTCAATAATTGTGTAATTTTGGGCTTAGATTTATTAAAAAAATTTTTTATTTCTCTCCCACTCCTAATTCATTTATTCCAATAATTGCCAAATTGAGTTAGAGTTGTGTTATGTATCAAAAACCTTTTGTTACAGTATTTCATATAATTCTGAAGCAGCAGCACCAGCAGTAATCTTACTAAATACATATAAAGGAAACCACAGTGGTGATGATAATACACCAAAGATGCTTTTAAGACATTGGATAGTTCCATGAATCTGACTGACCTTTAACTTTACTTCTATATAATGTATTTTTACCAACTAATACAACTCCCTTCATTGAAACGAATGGCTAAAATATTGTATTTACCTTCTGTTTTATTCTCTATTCTTTATTTTATTCCAGGCTGATTTAGTCTAACAAATTATTATTATTATTATTATTATTGTTGTTGTTGTTGTTGTTGTTATTATTATTATTATTATTCTATCCAATGTGTATACCTGTTTTTCTTTTTTATGTGATATAATTTATGCCCCTTTCTCACAATAGAAGTAAACAGATGAAGAGATTAAAGCAATCCTGAAGCAATTAAATGACAAATATTTTGATACCTGCTAAGTTGTTGAGTCATAAAAGTAGAAATGATCTGATTCTTGCTTCTTAAATTTGAGATTTTTTTCATTTGTTTTCCTCTTGATGATTATCTTTGGACTTTTAAAGACAACTTTTTCTCTGTTTCTGACATTTCAGAGATCAAACAGACATTTAACAGATAAAACAATCAACAATGAAAATAACAGTCATTTGCTGGAGGGACGTGATGCAGAAAAGTCCAATAATTGTTAAAAAAAAGTTTACATATCCAATACCACTGTAGAGATAACTTCAGCATGATCAATATCACTGGGATAACAGCAGCGAAGTGTAAAATATACAGACAAGAGGAAACTCTGTCCTCATTTTCAGGGTCAATAAGAGCAGAATATTTAACGAATACTAGATGAATATTTGCACTAAGGGTTCTTATGTAACGCCATCTCCTCTTCTCTGAAACAGTTTCCAAATCTTTTAGAATTTTTTTTTTTTCACTCTCGTATGAGATATCCCCAGTTGAAGAGTAGATTTTTTTAATTTTGAAAGATTGAACAAGAAGCTGAGTACAAAAATCCAGGCTATTACTTATAATTGGCTGCATTTTGATGGCTGGAGTGACATGGAACTGGTTAGAGATATCAGTATAGTTACTATTGGTCACTGATAGAAGTCCTATATGGACTTTGATTGAATTAGTTGAGTTCTCCTCCAGTGAAAGTACCACCCACTTCTGTTAGGAGCCTGATGTCCTGCATCCAGACCACAGGACTCTAACATAGAACAGAACCTGACAACTTCACAAATTCAACTTCTTATTGATTCTTGATAGAACATGCTGGTGAGATGCAGGAACATTAGTCGTATTTTTTTTTTCCATTTTGTTTTGTCTTTGAGTTAATTTCACCTTGTTACAGCTTTTCCAAATGAATTAAAATCACAAATCTGGTTTGGTTTCTTCAATTTTCTCTTATTACAAGACAAACCACCGTTAAACCTAAAAGCAATAACCATTTGAGACGTGTCATAATAGCATTTCTAGATGTTTTGGGTTTTTTGTCTATTTCCTCATCAGGTTCTGCTTCCACTTGAGTCTAAAAATGTATAAATGAAACTTTTAAGTAAGCAATGTATGGTAACCTGCATTGAAATGATCACACGGATGCTGTTATTCAATACGTTTTCACTTCCCATTGACTCTCTTCTCCTGTTGGTTTGATCTGCCCTGAGGTTTCAATAAAGGCACTCAAAACTTTATATTTCCTCTATATTCAGGCCCGAGAGAGGTGAACCACATGTTGAAGTTAACGCTGTATAATACGGTCATGATTTGCTTTGACCTCAGAACCACTCAAATGTTATTGATGGCCTTTAAAATTAACTTTTACAGCTGAAGTTCCTGTTATAACACGGCGTCCCAGGGGGCTCACGATCAATATATATTTTTGTGTGAGTGCATTGAGTGTGTGGTGCCACTGAACTGAACTGGAGGGTAGTGTAGCTTAAAGCTTTTTCATTTTGTGTGGGGTATGTTTATACGCACACACACACACACAGAATAACGCAGTGATAGGATTTTCTGTGCTCTTCAGTGTAAGCCTTTAATACTGCTGAGGCTGTTGTTGCTGTGCATCCATGGTTACAGGTTATTGCCATGTATGGACACATCAGCTATTTATCCTGGGATTTCCTAATAAAGCAGATGTTAAAGGCAAAGTATGTAACAATGTCCTAAAAAAAAACAAAAAAACAAACAATATACAGGCTTATACAATGATAATCCCTCTCGATTTCGCTTTTTCAGTTTGTGGATTTACCTGCACAGACCCTGCCCTCTGCTTGTATTTTCTATTTTCCTCCTGTTGTTCTGCGACTGGGATGTTTCTTGGATGTGTCGACCTTTGTACCTTCAGCTAATAACAGCATCACACAGCATAGATGGAATAACACAATAACTACACCGCAGTTCTGCCTGAGAGTCAAAACTCAGGGCAGAACGCTCACAGAGACACCTCTTTCCCTGTCACTTACAGGAAAAAGGAAAAGGAGAAACATTCTGCTTTGGTGTATTTCCTTCTATAACGCTCCCATCGAGCAGTGGCGCCCAACTTTATTTAGCCTAAGACCCAAAAGAGAAATTTCCTACAGAACTAAACATGCAAAAATACATCATGAATTACCACAGATCTTCATTTTTATTGACTCTTGTATCGTCAAAACACTCTGAAAGTCTCTTATAGTATGTTATTTTTGCGGCTTTTATGTCATTGTTTATCTCTCTTTTTTGTCCTCGTGGTGTTACATCCTATTTATTTTTATTTAGTCCTCTTTTATTTTATATGCATCTTTCTAAGTCTTCTCGTTGCATCTTCAACACCATTTTTGTCTTATTATATCTATTATAAGTGACGCCCCTCCCCTCTGTATTCATGTCTTTGGTGGTACTAAAATTTCCTATCTCATGTGTTATTTAGCAACCCATTATGAGAATTATAGCCATGGAGTTTAATACTAGTATGGGCAGTTTGTTTGTGCTTTATAGCAAAATTACTGTCAAAGCAATCTAGAATTGACCTTTAGTTTTCTATTTAACAGCTTTTCCTTGCGATCAGTTCTCACTCTCTTCGTTTACACTTTTGGTCCCTCAACCACTGCTCACTCTCCATGGTTTATTTTGTGGAGCATGGCCAAGTTAAACACCAGCAACAAATGTGATGTACTTTGCCTTTAAGAACATATGTGCATTGCTTCTCTTAGCTAATGAGTACATATGGAGTTTTTTTTTTTAGCCATATGATGTTGTATAAGTCGAATCGCTGAAGTAGACTGGCATTTTTCAGTCTTATCACCGGATATGAAACAAACTTTTCCTTGTTATTGTTCCTTGTTGCATTTCAGTCCCTCCCCCTCTGCTTGTTTTGCTGTCAGATCTCATGCTTTTCTCTTCTGTCAAACATAAATGTCATGAAAGTGATTTTCAGAAGATAAAAGTTCACCCTGACATCTGACTTCACGTCTGTATTTTTCATTTCTACACATAATATTAACCCATTAAACAGGTTTACATTCCTTATTTGACCCACATTTATGTAATTTCAAGGCCAACAATGTTATGCAGTTGATTCTTTTCAAGGAAATATAATACAGCCTGTATCAGTGCAGAGTCACTGTAGTCCACCTGAAACCTTAAGTGCACCAATAGCCAACATACATATCTGAATAACCCACAGATTTGCCAATTCCCAGAATCCAACTCTAGTTATGGGTATTTTACCTCAGACTGAGCCGGACTGCGCCTATTACTTAAAAGTATCGTACTTATCCAAAACATTGCTTTTATTTTTGCTGGAAAAATTGCACAAAGCAAAGGTAGAGCAGCAGAACAATACTGAAAAATGTGGATGGCTTCATTTAAGTGACGAAGAGAAAAAGATAATCATCTCATGTGTGAAACGTACTCAAAAGGCCTTTGAATGAAAAATGTATGAGGTTCTACCCGGCCCAGTTATCAGCGTCGTCGCATGAAACTGTCACAGGCCCCACAGTGTCGCTCCACATTTAGATTCCTGCTGAAAGCGAAAAGTGAATGTTGTTGGCATTCCCCCCGTCCCCCGACTCCAACTCCTCTGAGTGGGTTGTTGGATCAGAACAAATTGAAGAAGGCACTTTGGACCTTGTCAGTCTTTAACCTCTTTTCTCTCCGTCTTCTGACTCTGCCTTTATCTCTGTCCTCTCACCTCCTGCCAGGGTTTTGCTTTCCAAAAAGTACAAACCTAAGAAGTAGAAGAAGTAAAAAACCCCTTGTCTTTTCTTCTACCACCCCTAACTTCATGCTTCAGCTCATTCATTTCCTTCTACACCCCTCACCTTCTATTCCACCGTTCGGATCGTCTCCTGATCTTTATCTTTGTCCTCGTCACCCTCCCCTGTCTCCCTGTTTCACATTCTCACCCTGCCGTCCTTTTTGTTTCCTTATCTTCTACGGGCGTGAATGTGTTCTTCCTTTGACTGTCCCCACTGTCCCTTTCACGCTGTCTGTCCTACCAAGGATCACTCCAGTAACTATGGCAACCAGCATGCCACCATGTTGGAAAACATCATTATGCTTGCACAAAAAGAGATATCCTCTCCCGGCAGAGTCGTGCTGCAGGACAGCCGTGCTGCTCAGTAATTTCCATATGTTATAATGTAATCAGCTCTTCAGCCTTTAGCAACACTTAATTGATTTTCACAGCCGTGCACAATAGATTGGAGATTTTTTTTTTATCTCCTCTTAAATACCCATTCCTTTGTTGTTTTTTTTCCCTCCTGCTATTCACTCTCATTGCACAGCATTATTAAAGAGTGTTTTATCATCAGATAGTTGCCTCAACAATGAGCCGCGGTTCTACTTTTTGATTAATAACAAGACATGCAACTTAATGTTAAAATCGTGCTGGTGGGAAATAACAGTAGCCAGTTCCAAACAGTCCTGCTATAAGGGACCTCCCCAATCGACTCTCTTAATCACAGCCACTTAAATCTATCTCCCTGTTTGATCAGCACATTAGCCCATATAAATGCAATGTGAGGAAAATGAGATTACAGGGTTTCTGCGTCAAGACGACATATCACGACTTAATGCTCGTGGTCTTGAAATAAATGGGATGCATCTCAAATCCCCAGCTTTGCTCTGCACCATCCTGTCTGTCTCATTTTGCTCCTTTCCAGCTCCTCTCTCTCTCTCTCTCTCTCTCTCTCTCTCTCGCTGCTTGACTCCAAAGATTTTTTTTCTTCTTGTTTTTCATCCTCCGATCTTTCCCTCCTCCCCCTCCTTCCTTTTCTCAGTAGCAAATATTACATCACCTGGAACCATGGAATAAATCGCCGCAATCTTTTCATCCCTTTCTCCTCTATTCTCTTTCTGTCATGCATATTGAGTAAAGTGTTGCATTCCCGACTTAATTGCGAACGCATACTAAGATAAACTGGAGGAAGAAATCAAGACTGGGCAAAAGTTACCCAGAGAAGATGAAAGTGAGGCAGACGGAGTTCAGGATAGTTGAGAATGAGCAGAGCGGGCCCAGACAACGGGAAGAGCCTTGAGCATGTTGTGTATTCTGTTTGAAGTCCACGCCATAGACTCTGGCGCCATATTGATCCGCCGTTGTTGTTATGCTAAGGACGGGTTGTGGAATGATGCCGTATACGCTCGGACAAATTGATTATACCGAAGAGTGGCCGGCTGGCTCCTTACCGGGCTGCGTTAAAATGATTTATGGACCCATATGTCCACCTTGGTCATGACTCCAGCTTCATCATAAACACCAGAGCTAAGGGCTTAACCCCTCCACAAAGTCAAACCCGTACCCACAAAAAAAACAACACATCCTAATAGATTATCATAGACAGCTATTCTTCCCACGTATGCAGTGTGTTCCTTCAAAGCCCTCCCTCCTATCCTGTGTTCCTCCACCTCCGGAGAGGTTGTTTTCATGGAGATCTAAGTAATTAGATTGCCATTTAATCCTCCTGCCTATGTGAATAAAAGTGCTATATTTGATTCTGTGTCCAATCAACACAATTTACCATGCCAAGTGAGCCGCTTTAAGAAGAACTCGGGTCAATTTAACAGATTTTAAACATCTCACTCAGACATTTTTTGTCCTCATATCGAGTTGAAGCTGTGCCAGGAGCATCCGAGGTTTGTCAAAAGCGACTCTTTCTTTTCTTTTTGGAATGACTTTCTTTTTTCCTGCACTAGCTCCATAGATGATATGTTTCAATCGATTATGACAGATGCAGAAACCAAATTCATGGATTTATTTTTTTTTTGCATTGAAAGAGCACTTTGAAGACAGCTGTCATTGCGATGATCAGCATGGGCCAAGTCGAGGACATTTCTCTTAGTAGGTTTTTCAAAAAAAAAAAAAAAAAGACTGGTATGTTGGAGTACAATCCGCCACGTACATGTAGGTATAATTGGCTCATATCCAAATGGGCGGACATAATTACAGCTTTTACCGCAGCCTGTATTTTGCATATTCTAACCCCTTATTTAGAATTCAGGTCATGGCAAGACATAAATGAAACACCTTTGCCAATACAGCGGTGATCAGTATAGGTACACAGTGAGCCGCTGAGAACATCTTCACTCAAAGAAGTGCAGAATTTTGTAAATATAGACTTAACGCGCTGCACACTGTTTGTGTGTCGGTAGATTGTGTCTGCAGAGGCTGCCACATCAAGGTAGGCATATTTGGTTTTTACTGAGGCAGACAGAGCTGACGTGGAGAAGAAGTGGACCAGAAGAGCTGTCCCTCCTCCTCCTTTTCCTCCTCTTCCTCCTCTTCTTCTTCCTCCCCCCCAGGGCCAAATCACACAGAGTTAGCATTAAACACGGTGCTGACTAATTCATAACAGCAGACAAGCTCCTATCTCAGCATTCTGTCCAGTTTTATCCGACGCGTTAACCCCGAACCCGGCCCGCCGCCTCTAAATTCCCTCATGTCATGTTGTGCTCTTCCAATGCCCTTCACATATCATCCCATAATTCACCTCACCTCACTCCATCTTGCTGCCACGTCAACGTACGGCATCCATCCCAGTCGACCACCTCATGGATACGCAAGCCACCCACGCCGACATAAAACCCACAACTCGCTCAACTCAAAGACCAGAGCGACCAGAGCTGGACCGGCTCAGATAGAGGTCTGGCCACAGGCTTATCAGTTATTGAGACCAACAGATAGAACATGATTTAAATGGCTCTATAGAGGCAAAATGCCAGCTGAGTGGAACAGCAGTGTCCGCTAAGAAGGGTTTTATTGATCGCCTCTCACCCTGCTACTCTTTAAATCTCTTTTCTTTTCTTTTTTTTTTATATTTTTCTTTTTTAATCTGCTTTTTTGACTTTTGGAATGAAATTTTCTCTTAAAAATGGCTAAAAGAGTTCCGAAAACCAAGTGCACATATACAAATACACGTAGGCGGATAACTGAACGTCTGAATATGAGTTAATTACAGAGGCTAGTTGGACCATTGGTGTATTTTATGTTCCTGTTGAAGTAGTGGATTTTTGGGATTGAAATGTTTATTAGCCCTTTTAACATAATCCAAATGAAAAGCTTTGCCATATCATTTGATTTATGATATATTTTTTGCATCACATTCAATACATTGGGTTTTGGCAACTTTTTGCTCACAACAACGTTAACTTTAGATACAAAAATGTATTTTACCAGTAACATTTTGAAAATATAGAACATTTCAGGTGGTTTTTTTTTGTTTTACATAAAACTTTTTACAGCCTTTTTATTTCTGATCTTTTAATTTCAATATTTTTCAATATTTTTTGTATTTCAACCGAACAACAATATAAATGTTCTTCTTAACATAAATGTGTGTTGGATGATTTAATGCTAGTGGCCTTATTGAAAAGGGCAAAAAAAGCCTTTCCACTGGCTGCAGTGGGATGATAATCCACCAGGGGGCAGAGAACACATATCGGGTCACGTACAACAGGTTTTTGAGGAAAGTATTGATCTTGTCGATAAGGTAAAGGTCTCCGAACCTGATGTAGCAAATATGATACAAATAGTTTTTAGGGTTGAGGTTGACACTGGGTAATACACTGACATACTGTGCTACAGCTGAAGTAGGAAACAAATTGTGTAACATTTTTGCTGCTGTGCAAAATTTATTGAGAAGGGACTCTTTGTAACTTCATAATATGGCAATTAAAGTAATATTTAGTGTCGATAATGAAGTAGTATTACAGTTGTCGGCATATCTACTCTTTAAACTCTGCTTTACCTACAGTACATTCTTCAACTTTTTTATGCATACTGGCAACTTAAAATGGTGTTTTTTTGTCAATTTGTGAAGTTAAGCGAATCCTATCATAACTTAAACTTTAATTACACTTAATTTTGTTAGAATATTTTATATTCTAGTCACTCCTTACAGCAGAATAAGATAGAAGCTATTAAAAAGCCCCGGTCATGCAACTGTTCCAATCATGACATATACTATCTTATAGTTTTTTAGGCATGCCACCAGACTTTAGGCGAGTTTTTTCTGTTAAAAAGACTTCATGCATTCAGTAGGAGATGGAAAGAAGGAGGCTCGGAAGCTGTTCTTAGAGACGAATATAAAGAAGGAAGAAGCTTCTCTCTGGGTTCATCAAGATATTTTCAGAAAGTGCCAACATATATAAAACACAACAGGTTTTGTTTGTTTCTTAGTTTTTTTGGCAGTCGTTAAACAATCGGGTTTGTGTCCAGATTAAAACCATTTCTACTGTTTATCAGATGTTCAGTAACTCCACACCAGTTGATGGAAACGCACCTTGTCCCTATATTTTGTATTTTTCAGAACTTCGCTGCACTTGCATATAAACATTCACACTTTATATCCAAGAACATGATCAAACATAGACGTAGCAGGGGTTATTTTTACTTTGTGCTGACTCACAGCCTTAACATCGGATCTAGTTTCATATATCCAGGTCTATCTCCACACTGTGCCAGTACTGGAAATAGGCCCGGGACCGTTCACTGGATTTCTGGAATTGGGGTAAAAGTTATTTGGGTTGTTTTGTTGTTTGTTTTGGGTGGTGTTGAAGTGTATTCGAAAAACAGTCTGAGGGGAAATTTTGTTATGGTGAAGCATGTGCATGAGGAAGCACATTGAAGTGGACTATTAAAATGCACACATAGAAGGATGCATGCCTTTGCCAAAACTTCCTATTTTTAGGTTGTACTTGCAGGCTGTTCTTCACTGACTTAGCAAAGAGGACTTTCACAGTGGTAGCACACAGAAGGAAGGAGAATGACAATCCTACCACTGTACCACAAAAATATTCACCCTTGTTCTGGTCGAGAACTTGAACGACCCAAACTACTACTACTAACTGAGGTAAAGTGCAGTTTGTCATCTTTTCATGGTCATCAGGTATGACCCATTTGCACGTTCAGAGGCTTTGAAGTGAACGTAGAAACACCGACATCTTCTGCAAACTTAATTCACCGGTAAAACCCCTAGAGTTTGACAAATGACAGTGGTTGTAGACTCTTGTTTTATGTTCAGTGAATCATGTATTTTGCCAAAAAAGTCACGTTTTCTTCAGTTTTCTGTTTTGATAAAATAAACTTTGAATTTCCTCTGAGCTTTTGTTAACATCCACATGATCAGTAAATTAAATATTGGAAAATACCAGATTTTGACTGAAAAATGCAAAATGCAGAGGATGATAAATCACTTAGGAAAGTCTTTAAGGGTTTAAAAGGCCTGAGTGTTTTCACAGGTTACACATACCAGAGCCCACAGCACTCCTAAAAAGATCATTACCAGTAATATTAAACCAAGAAAATAAAAGTTTAATTGCACGACCCATTATTTTTTCATATCAACATTCTCTCACACAAAGAAACTTTTACAGCTGCAGTATTTATACACACAACTACACACCCTCGTAAGGGCAACCTAACCAACTAATGAACTAAAGAGTTGGAACTCACGTCTGTACGAGACGTCAAATAAATCAAACTGAATCTAAAAGTGTGCAGAGGCTCAGTTGGCAAGGCAACTGCACACAGTGATGATATTTCATGATGTCTGGACGGTAATTAATTTCACCTTTCATAGCCTTGTGCTCACTCAGTCTACAGTATGTATCATCCTTACTTTTCAGCAGCGTGCCCTTTAGCCTTTATATCCAGCTAATGCTCCACCGGCTAAGCACCCGTCAGCCCAGTAAAGGGTCTGGGGGAACAATGGTGCAGACGGACAGAGATGTATAGGACCGGTGTAAATGTCACACGTCCCCATGTGCTCATTAACAGAATCCACATTAGCCTTGCATCCCCCAACCCCCTCTTGTGTCTTCTGCCGTCCCTTCTCTACCTGTTCACATCCCCCCTCAAGGAGAAAGAACAGGGCACATTTGGATCATGGCGTCTTTGAAGAAAAATGGCCACTAACCTGTAAATAATGCATGCGCTGTTCCGGCATGTGTCACAGTTGGCCGTGTCCTGCCCGGTTCGATAGGAGAGTCTGTGGGGAAGATAAGAGTCGTGAATGAGTAATTACAGGACTTGTTAAGCTGCTCCAGCACACCTTCCTTTCTCATCTTGTTTGTCATCCCTCGTTAGTGGGACCGAGGTAAATGAGGGTGATGAGGAGTCATGCTGCTGTCCTGAGTGGCCCGTGTCCGGCGGCCAGGCCAGAGGGAGCGCGGTGTCAGCCATTAGGCGGGTTTGACTGATTGGAGGTCAGATGAGGCAAAGTTCCCGGCAGGACAAGCTTCTGGGGGGGTTTTAATCAAGGACCTTTTCTCGTTACCGTCTTGCAGATATTCTCACGAAATGGTGCAGTTATTATCTTTTTTTATTATATGTATTTATTTCGTGTCAGTCATAAGTTTCAGTAGTTCATAGTGACAACTTGCACACTCTATTTGGGTCAGGCAAACAGCATGTTCTGCTCGGATTTTTATTACAGTTGCAGCATTTTTTGAGCATTCTTTAGACCTGGACCATGGATTTTTTACTACAGTTTGCACCACACACCCTCTTGCCTGTTTGCAGTCACCTCTCTGCATTGACCACAAACCAGAGTATGCAAAGCTTCATGCAAACAGAGCTACTGATAATATATTCATTTTCCTTATTTTTCTTTGTCATTCTGTTTTTATTGCCTCAAAAGAACACATGCAAAAACGGGTTCCAACATGAACACAAGCATGTTTCAAATAACAAATTAATAAATTAGACAAAATTGGAAAATTCATGACAAGAAAATTGCAATAAAACTGATAATAAAACAAAAGATTTACAGAGACGTTGATCTAAGAGCAGAGACATATCTAATCCTTTTCCCCAAATTTGCAGTAGATTCATTTTTCATTAGCAGTGTCAACAACTTAGGAATATTGTGTTTTTTGGAACAAAGGCATAAACTGGATCATTTTGTTCATGTAAGCATAGCTGTTGACTTCATTTCAGCAATTTCCCCGAAATCCCAAAACATCAAATTGATGACTAATAAAGAACAAAACAGCAGCAAAGCCTTGTTGTTCCCTGCATTGACAAGCAGAATTGATAAGATTATTTGACTCTTTTACTTCTTATTTCACTCTCAGTGGTTTTATCAGTGGTCTTTTATATTGTTATTTTAATCAAATCAGTCAGAAATATTTTTTTTCTGTAGGATTGTGCAATATATCAAAAATAATTTGACTAATCCAGGCTCTGCTTTCTTATAATCATGAACAGTTCCTATACCTCATTCCTCTGGAGCCCTTTTACGCTTAAGAAAAAGTCATAGTCAGGAAACGATTGATTAAAATTATGCATTATCCATAATACTGGGAGGAAAAAAATCTAATTGACTCTATATCCATATTGCCCTGCTCTATCTTTCTGTATAAAATCTAATGTATATTACCATATAAACACAACAACTCCCAAATGAGTGCCTCAGAGTTGATAGTTCAGGGCTTTTTGTTTCACTGTGATGTTGAGTCACAAACTCACACTTAAACCCATCAATATATTCTATTAACAATACATCCTGTGTGTCTTTTTCTACATGGGCTGCATTCTCTTTTACAGCTCCCTCTGAGGAGCAGTTAAAGTCCAGGTGAAAACCACAAATACAAGTACTGGGTTATACGCTTCAGGGGCTCAGTGGTTTTCTTATCGGATTTACCTTATTGACTGACGCTAACTGTTTCCTCTGAAAATACCACACATTACCTCTGCGACATACACTGACATATTATGGGCTCATTCACCCAATCTCAAGGACCAGGCGGGCACACATAGGAGGTGGACGCTCGTAAACTGAATATTCATGACAACAGAAGAATTAATACAGCATGTCACTTTGTTTTATGAGGCTGAAAACTTCAATGTCATGCCCAAACCAGTGCCCCCTTACATTTATTTATTTAAAATTCATTATGTTCTCATTTTTAAGGCTATTTTTCTGTTTATTCCCTCCTGTCTACATAAGAAACACCTCTATACACATCAGAATACACCTTTTTTTTCCTGTTACATGGCATAAAAGGTAAGCAAACTGTGGACAGAGATGGTGTTAAGTGTCACTTTATAGTACACGGTGATAAAAGCTCAAGAATGCATTGAATGGGAGTCTCTGTTGTACACCACAGCAGATACAGATAATCCCAAACTCTCAATTTGGTGCGTTTGCTTGGACACACGTCAGATTTTGTGACCTAAAATGCTGTTTGCATCGACATGAGAGCCCAAAACATAAAGGAAACCACTTGTTAATGTCAACGAGGCTTCAAAATCACATTTAATACTTATACTAATACACAAGAAAATAAAAATAAGACTTCTGGAATTGACATAAGCATATTTAATGATGCACTCTATGTCATTATTGTCAGTCAGTGTTTCTTTGCATAGTATTGTGTTGCGGGCAGCTCTGCTAAACCCACAAGAGTCCTCCTTCTCTTTGTGGTTAACTTACATTTCGTTCCCCTCTTCTCCCTGTGCGGCAGCAGAGCCATTTTTCAGTTCTCTTACTCAGGGACTCTTGTCACGCTGCCCATAAGCTGCAGGACCAATAAAAATTAAACCACTATCATAAATTTCCCCTTCTTATCTACTCCTCTTTGCACGGTATGCTTTGACAGGTATATTAGAGGTGTTGATACCAATATTGTTATTTAACGGTGTAGCAGAATGAGGTAATGGGGAGACTCAGAAGAGGCGATGAGCGTTGTGATATGGGGATCTTTGCAGAAAGTTTTCAGCTCGGCTTACTTGTAATTATGGGAGTTGCCATTAGAGTGGAGGTGACAGCGCAGAAGGTCAAGTCCACCTTCGGTTTTCACCCACATGGACCAATCAATAGGCTGCTGATGAGGAACGAGGGCAACTGCTTCAGAACAACTCCCCCTTATTCCCTCTATCTCTGCTCTCGCCTCCATGCTGTCTAGACCTTTATTCTCCCTCCATCTCTGGCCCCTCCCCAGCTATCTTTCACACTGAGTTGATAAGAGAAAATAAGAGAGTGGAGTTCATTTCAGCAGCCTCCCCGGAGAGCACGAAGCCAAAAGTGCCATTAACAGAGTATTTATACACCACCACCCCCCCTTTATGCGACTAGGTGAGCTCCCCCAAAGGTCATCGAGTGGGTGGGAGTCCAACGGCATGAAAACATGCTCGCGTACACAGTGTTAATAGACAGTCTAGCAACAAGTCCCCATGAGTGTGATTAATTGGGTCTGGCCTGCCAGCACTGGCTGATGATGCAGCAAATTTATTCCAGAGCTTTGTGCCGTTGGATGCGACCGCCGATGCACTCGAGGACTGCATCACATCCTTCACACTGTGCTGTATGCCCTGAGCACAGCTGTACTCCAGGGACAGCGGGGTGTTTTAAAGAGACATAAGACCAGCCAATTTTTCAACCCCCCCCAACCACACACACAAACACACACACACACACACACACACACACATCCTTCCTTCTCTTCCTTCATTCCGTCCTTCCACTTGCGCAGATCTGGAGATTGGTGTTGAAGTCAAAGTGAATTTTAAGGATCTCCAAACTGACATTGACAGCTGACATTAGAGTTAGTACTTGGTGGAAATGGCTCTTTCATGTCGGCTGATCTGAACATTTAGTCTACACTTTCTGAAAAAGATCAATGGAAAATCGCATTCCCTCTAATTAAGCATAACAGAAAACCTTCAGTCCGAATGTATATTATCTAAAAAACATCTGAAAAGGACTCTAATTGGTGAAAATGTGTAGTATCTCATATGTTTTCCTTGTATTGCATCTCAGCTCCTTCAAGATCCTATCTGTGCAAGTTACATTTTTTTCTTTCTTATGTTATATTGAAGTTTATATTTGGATTTATTTCTATAAATTTTCAGTGATTATTATAGGGGGAGGTATTTACTGAATCTGTTTTTAGCTTCCAACTTCTCCTGCACGTTGTTTTAACTCTTTAAATTTAAATCATATTGTATGTAACATGCAAATAAACTAAACTAAACACTTCACATTAAGAAGCACGTTCATCATTAGCTTCTGCTCATTTCTGCACATACATATAAGTAGGATATTGGTCCTTGATTAGTCATTGCAAAGCAGTCATAAATGTCTTATAAATGACTTGGAAGCATTTGGCTGTAGATATTTTACCTAATTTACTTGCATGTTTTAACTACTTGTCATTTCGTACTTGCCTTATATTTCATACGATACGATACTTGGTTGCAACTCTTGGAACATGCATAACTATTACCCATCTTGGTAAATGCATTGTTGTTAAAGATGTTTTGCAAGTCTTTCCTGGTGAAATAAAACAAAAAAGATTAATTATTGGTGACCAAACTCAACAACTTCTCGGACATTAGCTTTAGTTGTTCCTTAAATAAGTTCTTATTACTCTACCTCCACTAGGGTATCACAGTCGGATTTATATGAATGTGTACATATCTGTCTGTTTTACACTTATTCTACATTAATTTTCTGTACTTACCATATCAATACTGCCCCCATGGATGTTCAGAACAGTGGAATTTTTCAGAATGTTGGATATATTTTGATGGAGTGAATATCTGTCATCTAGAAGTGGTTAGACTGTTTATTTGTACGTGAATTTCTGATTAAATCACCAGTGGCAAGACCTCACTTTAGAGTGGGATAGAGTGAGAATTTGTAGTTAATTGGTGACTATTGGTGCATTCCAACTGGAAAGTCAGAATATCCAAAATACCAGTTTCTGACTCATGAAGTCAAAAGAATTACACTGTTTTCAAACTGAATTACACTGTTTTCAAACTGAATTACACTGTTTTCAAACTGAATTACACTGTTTTCAAACTGAATT
>JAPQRQ010000012.1:25178144-25190642 GCA_037367365.1 Apogon talboti | reverse complement strand
CAGTTAGCATTCCGCCTGCGCTAATGGGCTAATTCCCATTCAGCTGGGATAGCAGCCGGATGCCGGCTGTGTCACATCCACAGGGCTTCCCTCAGGTGGATGTTAGCAGCACAGGACCAAGGGTAAAGACAAGACACCCAAAGCTTCTTCACAGCTGCCATTTGTGGAAGCGTTCCATTATCATGCGGCGCTGACAGGAGGCGCTGCGGGGTCAATAAACACAAGGAGACGCTCAGTCAAAGTTTGAGGATGCAAGAGGTACGACGAATGAGTGATAAGTGCACGTTTGAGGCATTATAATGCGGTGCCATATCTCACTATGCTCCTTTTCGTAAGAGCTCTGCTGCAGTCTGTTCGGCAGCAGAGAAACAGACACTGAAAGCGAGATGCCGAGAGAAATATTTGTAGAGAAACAGAGAGAGACAGATGGAGATAAAGAGAGTAAAAGAGCCAGAGATGAGGAGAGGATCCTATTATGGATAAAAGTCAGTGCAACAGCAGTGTTGCGATATATTCGGTCAGTGAGTGCATGCAGCAAAGAACAAGCTCCAGCCCCTATAGCTGGTCAGCCCCATACTGTCAATCAATAACACCCAGTCCTTCCCCCTGCAGCGCTACACTCCATTCCCTCTGCACACTGCAGGAAAATCAACAGAATAACCATGAGGCGCTGCAGCCCAGATGACCACAACTTGTTATGGGCGAAACCAAAAACCAGAGCTATGAAAAGTTCAATTAGTTATTTTCTGACATCACAACAATGCAGCTAGCCTCTCCAACATTATTAGTTTCTGACATTTGGGTCTTGGCTGACAACACGCAAGGAAATATGCAAAGGTCAGTGCAGCTAACATGACAGACTAACAAAAAACATAGAGGTTTGGTTCTGTAAAACTCAAAAATTACGTGTGGTTGAAACTTTAAAAGAGCAAAGAAGAAAAGCTGGTGTTTTTTTTTCTTCTTTTGCAGCTACACTTCTCTTTCCGTGTACATCTGCAGGGCTCATTCAGAAGCTTAAAAAGAAGAAATGTTATTCAAGGGCATGAGTGGTAGAACTTGGTAATTTCAGCAGGGACAGCCAAAATGTTTCTGCTACTATCCTAATGTAAATGGATTCCCAGCGACTCATCTCAACCTGTGCGAGGGTGGACATGAATATAAAGATACAGCCTGCTAGGATGTCCGGCAATGCAAATGTGTGGAGATGCTGTGTCTTAGTCCCTAACAGGCATAGCACTGCAGTGACAACACGAAGCAAAACTGACACCCTCAAGCCATCGCTGTGATCATTCTCATCAACATTCTGTGTCCACCATCGCCAGGAGAAAGGGAAGAGGAGAGAGGCGGGAGACAGAGTCGAACGTTAATGCATAAATCTAAATGTAAGAGGCTGCCACTCAGAAGAACAAGGTCGGTGGTTGGCTGCAGTGATGTGTGAGCAGCGGCGCACAATCTGCCTGCAGAGTAGGCAGCAGTACCCAGAGGCACCAACAACCAGGCTCTGATTAGACCGACACAACACTTGGAAGAGCACTAACGGAGTCGCATAGCTGTCCAAAATTCACACCTACCTATTGATCATTAAATAACAATTCGGAAATCCGGCTTCAAACGCAGCTTTGGTCTCAAGTAATATGTAATATATCGCATTTGACTTAAAGAGTCACAGTGTTTTCACAAAGACGGGGCTGTGATGTGACCTCTAACTCCCACTGCGTAAAGGGACACAGTAAATATTATGCAGGTACTGTAGAGGAAATGTCCAGGCAGTCAAGTACAGTAGCGAGCTAGCTATAGAGGCATTAGCTGCCAAAAGCAAGAGGTCAGAGGGGACAATAAAAGCAGCACATGTATACAAAGTAGATAGTTTTGATAAGGACAGCAGGAGGTCGCAGGTAGAGCAGTTTCATTAACCAGAGGAGAGGCCGGTCTGCTTTCACATTATTCAGCAACCGCGGCTGGAGGCAGAAAACGTCATTTTAGATTCTTCACAGGGGGGAGCTGAAATGGATGCACTTAGTATAATAGAGCAGAAAGGACACCTGCATACGATGCCCTCATGAGTGTTGATAGCCTTTTAGACAAAGTAGCAGGCAAATTCCATATCCACAATACATGATCCAAACAACCCCATCTGAGTGAAAAAGAAGGGAAAACAGAGTGTCCTGCCAGTGAATATACCACATTCTAAGGCTGAATTCTTGCTCCAGCAGCTGAATGGAAAGGCCTGTTTGCTGTTTATATTTTGATTTATATATGCAGAAAAAAAAATACTCATATAGGATTGTGATTAATGACAAAAACATGAACTATTAAGGTACAGTCCTATGTAAAAGTCTCATGCCAACATTGTCCAATCCAATCCATCCAATCTGATATATGTGAAGTATGTACAGCACTAAAAACTACAGTTTCAAGGAAAGAACAGCTTATATAAACCAAAGTGGTCGTATTTATATTGACCTCTCTCTGCACTTAACAGGTCTTTAACCGTTCTGTTCAGACAACATGAGATTTATGGCATTCATTTTCTGATTTATACCAGGTTTCATTCAACACACGTCAGATGTTTCTATTTGTGCTGCTTCTTGTCATGGGGTCAGAGGTCACACTAAACAGAGACTATAACATTTACAACCCAATTAGCTCAGTTTATTGTGTGTCTTTTAAGGCCGTTCACATGTTTTCTGTATTGTCTTGTCGTATCTGAAGAAAAGAGAATGACAGAAACAGCTAAGCTAAAGGTTAGCTTCTGCACAGTTCTGTATATGATATAAAAGGTAAACAGTTTTAACCTACAGCTGCAAACATGTGACAGAAACAACCTCCTTTTTAGATACAGCCTCCTCTTTTGTCCTTCTGCCATTCAGAATCACCCTATTCAGCGTCATTTTCTTTCTCCTTCATGTTTTTTTTTGCATTACTTTCATGCAAATGTCCTGCCTGGATCCATGTAGAAGAATGCAAATGCCTGTCCAAATAATGAAAAATTTCACCATAATGAAATGAGACTTATTGCCACACAATATACACTGTTCAGTGATAACATTCTGACCACTGATAGGATTGCTTCATTATAATGGCACCTTTCACTGGGTGGATATATTAGGCAGCGGGTTCATTGCTCATTTTGCTTCTTCCAACACATCAACTTCAAGGCCTAAATGTCCACTTGGTGTCTAATATTCAACCACTGACAGGCCCCACTGGAATGAGATCATCAACATTGATACCACTCATTTTGCTGGATATTTTTTTAAATTTTATTGTTAATTTTTGTTCATTTTGTTCATTGTGTTGACTATTGAGTTTATTTTGTTGTCTATCGTATACTTCATTCATTTGTTACACTCATATTTATTTGTTGTGTAGTTTGGGTAATTTTTGCTTATTTTTGTCAATATTTTTCCATTTTATTCTTTTTTTGGTAATTTTTGTTTTTTGTTAATTTTTTGTACATTAATACCACTTTACTTCAGAATGTTGGCTGATCTGTTAATATTTACAATGATGTGACCATTTTGCTGTTTCTACCACATCAACTTTGAGGTCTATATGTTCACTTGGTGTCTAATATATCCAACCCACCCTTTAATATCAATTGGAGGACTAAATGGTCACTAGTATGTCCTAATATGTCCGACCCACTGACAGGCCCCATTGTAATGAGATAATCCAAATTAGTACCACTGTGCCTGTCAGCGGTCATAATGTTCTGACTGGTTGGTGTATATCGCCATATTCAACAGTCCTAGACACCCAAGTTATAATCCTACATAGGTCTAAACCATGCATCATCCTCTCTCCATCCTCTGCCTTTACTGACTCTCTCCCGTCTCCATCAAAAAAAAGCAGAAAAGCCTAAAAATAATCTTTAAATAAGAGGAAAAAATAACCCAGAGCAAAAGAGAAGCACAAAGCCAGTGCATAACCTTAGCCTTTCAAAACTGACTACAAGCCACGCAGGTCAGTGCAGAAGCTGCCCTTTGTTTGGCAACAGCTAGTGGGGGAGTGGAACTAAGTGGGAGTCCTAGACCCCCTCCAGAAGTAAAGGGGCACCATGGGAGGCTTCTGCTCAACTCACAGCTTCATTAGCTTTACATTATGCAGTTCGACGCACACTGGTGATCTGTTACACAACGGACGACTCCCCAAGTACATGATTAACTTGGTGCACTGCTAGAATTTCTTTAGACGGAGGTAGAGATGGAAAGGAGGGTATGGCTACGCAATCTGCAATCCAAATCCACTCTACTGCAACTTAGAAGGAAAACAAAGATGGGAGGAAGAAAGCGATAGAGTAAAACAGGACACAGGGGACGAAGGAGGAGTACTGAAGCACTGTGACATAAAAACAAACACACACAAGGACGATTAGCGCCTGATAACTCACTGGGACACTGTTGGCTTTATTAAATCACACTCTGCTGGTGCAGCTCAGTGACTGGTAATAAAAACAGATATGCTTCCATTTTAACAGGTGATGTTGTTTCCTGCTGCTTCACAGATGAGCTGCTGTGTGCACACACACAGACATCTACAATAAATAATCCAAGATGGGAAAAAGCGGGAGCCTTTCCCGAATGTATGAGTCTCTGTCATTATTTAGTTCTGTTAACCCATAAAGACCCACAGAACCACTGGCAACCAAAATCACCTACCGATATAAAATGTTCAGTAACTTCTAATCAATACATGTAAATAATTGGTGTAAAATACAGTTTGTCGTCTTTTCGTGGTCATCAGATATGACCCATTTGGACGTTCAGAGGCTCCGTAGTTACCATGGAAACACCGTCATCTTTTATAACATTGCTTCACCAGTAAAACCCATGGAATTGGATCAATGAGAGTAGATGGACACACTGGGTTTATGTTCAGTTAATGATGAATTTAGTTGAAAAAGTCACGTTTTCTTCACTTTTCTGTTTCTGATATTATGACAATTAACTTTAATCTGAGTGTTTATGAATGTCTACATGATCAGTAATTTAAATATAGGATAAGACCTGATTTTTATTGAAGAAACACAAAATACAAAGGACAATATTATAATACATGGCGATAAATCACTTAGGAAAGAGAGATAAATTCATTTAGGAACTGCCACAAAAGAAACACTGGGTCTTTATGGGTTAAAGAGGGCTGTAAAAGTACCGTCAAGTGTCCTCGGAAGAACCATGTTCATCGTAAAACTGCGCATTAAAATAAACTACATATGTATATTAGCTTAACTTTCAAAGTCAAATCACAAGCCAAAGAACAGACAAACACTGGTATCAGCAGAATGAAATGGAGTGGAGTCAAAAAAAACACCAGAAGTTGGTATTCATGAGTCAAGCCTATGGGAGTGGATATTAATTTCACTCTTTGGACTCGTAAAAATGGATGAAGGCTTTACCACACATACACACACCTCAGGCTGGTATGACTGTATATGATGTCTGATAAGTGCATTAATTGCCAGTGAGCTCGAGTTCGGAGACTGGGAGGAGGGTAGAAACAGAGGGAGGGGCCAGGGCAGGTGATTAGAATATAGCAGCAAACATCAGAAAAGTAAAGTGCAGATTACACAAACAAATCACACACATGTAAAAGAAATACACGTAATTGTAAAAGCAAAGCACACATGCACCGATCCGAAGACAAACAACTGGCTGGAGATATGAGCAGATCAAAGCTGCTCTTAGATCGGGGGTGTGTGAAAGCATTCTGCCAAGGTAGACTTTACCTTTAATGATAGCTTTGGAATGAAATTGGAGTTGCACTGTGCCTGTGGGAGTTAAGATTGTTGTGGCACAGAGGGCTCAAATTAGAGTGTGTGTGTGTGTGCGGAATCCTCCTCCTTCTATCCTGGTGAGGACTGAGACCTGAATGCACACAACTCCACGGGGACTTGTGTGGCAGTAGGGACAAAAATCGATGGTCCCGTGGGTCGAGCCTCCTTTTGTGTGTGTGATTCATGTTGTAACGGCCATACCTAATAGAGTTTAGGTAGTCTAAGTTCTGTACGAGTTTGTAGAGCCACTTTCACCGTTGAGTTCAACTTCAGATATTGCACAGGGGTCACAGAGGTAACACGTAATATATGATATTTATTAGTATATAGATATATAAATATAAATAAATACAGACAATAAATAATATAGACATTTTACATTTATATATAAAATGATATGATATTTATTATATGCACTTATCAGTGAGGTGTGAGGTGAGGTGTGTGTATGTGGTAAAGCCTTCATCCATTTTTATCATGTAACACATGATATGATGTGACATTATCAAACTATGTCATTTGCATTGAAGTTGTCATCATAACACAGCAATAGGGCTGTCAGCAAATAGTCTAAAATCAATTATATATTGTAAGTGTAAGCAAAAATAGACATTGATTATGATAATTAGAGACCTTACATGGGTCTGGGCCCCTGCATGACAGACAGGAATCAAACATTACTTTGCATTTAATGTGAGCTGTATGTCAAGTAAATACTTTGGATTCTGGTCAATAGAAAGCAAAACTGTGGGAGTATGGGATAAAGTTGTACGAAAGCTATGCAGAAAAGATTCTGGAGAACGTTACACTGCTGACTTCAAGCCACGGACCTTCAGATCATTTTAAGTTTAGTATAGTCTTTACATTATGCAGAGTTCACTAGAACACCTCTAAACGTATCTCATGCACTGACTTCTACAACCATAGACACCAGAAACGGGGTGTAACCAGGCCCACTTAAAGCATCTGTTGACTGTTGTTTCTGTGGTTTGCCATCTCATGGACAAAATGCACAAAACAGATCTTCATATATTCTGAACTGGTCTGTTTTTAAAGGTTCACAGAGACTGTACTGTCATCAAGTGCATAGTAGATGAGACAAAGGAACTTAGTTACTCAGGTCTATACAATTTTCCAACACTTTCTCCAATACGTACAAGACAACTTAATGGTCATACTGACATTATGCATTTATTTACTGCACTGTGGCATTAGTTTCACAGTGTTTGACAGCTGACGTGAAACAATGTATGAAAAAGTGCATAAAGTCTTAGCTTAGCACGCCTTTAACACACACAAATGCTGATTACAGTTTTAAGAAAAATTATATTTGGTGCAAATGTTTTGTATTTCTATAGATATTTTGCCTCCTTCCTGACGGTATGTGTGAATATGAGGGATTAATTGACACTGACATGAACCTGCCGACTCCCACATGCAACACAGGAGAGACAGGAGTTTCACTGCAAGATATTAGAACAAAAAATAGCAAAAATCTGAAGCGCTGGCTTATGAACCACCTTCATGCACAATGTGTACTACAGTCAAACTCTCTACTGTGTCTTTTTCTCTAATGTTTTCATCAACTGTTGATACCAGAGATGCACAAATATTTCAGCTGAGCGTCGGTACCTGCCAGTTACAGCCTCGTGGATTGATATCAGCTAATGGCAAATAAGGTGAAATTTCACCGCTGGCAGAGGCCGATGTGTTATTTTGAAGAGCGCTTCATTCGTTTCTAAGATTGAATTTGTGCTCGTTCGCAGACATTGTGATGAAAAACTGTGATATAATGAAGGTTTCTTTGTTTCCCCGGCACAAAAGAGGAACAGATAACAAAATCAACACACACAAACAGAGAATAACACTGAAATGAGCATGGGTGGCTGGCCACAAACAGGCAGAAGCGGTTGTAATGCAGAAGGAAGGACCAGTTGACTTACAATGTGAGGCGAGTCTCGGCCCATGGATATGACCGTCCTGTTCACCGTCCTCAGGAGTTTCTCCATGATGATCTGCACATGCCACTGAGTAGGACCCTGGAATAAATGAAGACATCCATGGAAATCAGACCAGAGAGGACAGGAAGTAGATAGTCTGCTCCAGAACCAGAACACAAACATGAACTTCCATTACAACGTCTGACAACGGCACTGAAATCCATATGTTTAAGGCAGGGACGTCAAACATCTTTAGTTTGGTCAGTTTTTGCTAATTTTTGTTAATATTTTTCCATTTGGTTCTTTTTTTGGTACTATTTTGGTTTTTGTAAATTGTTTGTGCATAGACATTAATACCTCTTTACCTGTCAGAATGTTATGGCTGATCTGTTAATATTTACAATGATGTGACCATTTTGCTGTTTCTACCACATCAACTTTGAGGTCTATATGTTCACTTTTTGGACACGTGTACATGGTCAGTAAATAGAATCTAAATAAATGCCCGGAAAATCCAAAATCCATGATAATACCATGATTAAGAGATTTAACTTGGTTTGATTTGGACAAAAAATTAAATATCATTAAAGTGTCCTTTCTCAGACAAAAAGAAATGTAAAATGTGGACTTCATATGAAACCAGAGGAAACTTAAGCTTCGATTAAAACCACCTGATGCAAATTAATATAAAAATCTAGACAAACAGGATAAAAACAGCAGACACATGTCCAAAACACTGCTCTGGGTCTTTGAGGGTTAAATGGAAGGAGCAAGGTATTATGGTGTTATCAAGAAAAAGCCATGACATAGAAAAAATACAGTGATTCTACTCAAAAGCACTCACTCAAACCTGTTTGTTCATATTCTAGAAGGAAATACAAGTCAAGCACACACACTTCTTTCTACTTCTGCATCTTCCTCCTTTATTTCAAGGGATGCAGTGACAGACAATCAGAGTAAAAGAAGTGGTGAAGCCTGTAGCTGGAGCTATACAAAAAAGCTGACTGATCTTTAGCCCTAACCTCCCACAAAATGCAAAGTTTCTGAGATATCCTGCTGAGCATTTGCATTGGTAACTTTGTCGCCACTGTACAAAGAGATGCCATGAAATTGCAATCCTTCAGACACTTTGGAAGGCATTTTGCGCCAACAAACCTGTCAAATGTGACTGATGCAGCAAAAATGATTTATGCATTTGGTTTGGGGACTTTAGAGGGGGGAAACACCCCATGAGGCCTCTGCGCTGTTGTCAGAAGTAGGACGATTCTCCTCGGACCTGCCCAGTTGTGAGTTGGTACCTGTCTGTGGTTAGGGTCTTCTGAGCAGACTGAGCTCTGCGGCATCAGCGTACACTTTCAATAATTTACATAGCTCTTGCTGAAGCTCTAACACACTCTACACACACATGAATTCACACAATCACACAGGGGAGAATAATCTGAGGAGGGAGTTCTGATATTGCCTTCAAATGCATCAAGTGTAACGCACATCTTTGGTGATTCCCAGAGCGAGAAAAATCCAGGACTGTATCCAGATACTGCAGGAAAGTAAAGTAGTGCAATGAAACATAATGCCCATGTGAATCATCTAAATGAAAATTAAACCTTTACTCTAACTAAGTACATCTTTATTGGTCAATTTGCTGGTGTTTTCTATGATAATTTTAGGTAAATCTGTGCACATGTTTGTTTGGACGAGTGGGCATTTGTGTTTGAACTGAGAAGCAGAGGAAATATGTAGAAGAGGCAGCAAAGCAGGAAGAGAAAGTAGTAAAAAAAACAAAAAACAACAAAAAAAAACGTAATAACAATAAGAAAGTTGATGTAAGGGATTGTATGGGCAATTTACACTGCAAGAAATTATAAACGCTTGTTTTTAATAAAAAATTTTCACGGGCTAAAAACAAGATGTGCAGAAATTTGCATTAAAACCATGCTTTTGGGCACCAATAACTGCTAAAACGTTCTCAGATAGATGTTCTTCAACTTGATAAAAGTCCTTTTAATTCGTTTTGCAAATGGCAAGTAAAGCACATAAATATAAATACACCGGGGAGACCGCCGCGAATGGACCAAGTTCATCTCCAGTCAATAGCGCTTACTGCTGTCAAACGCAAGTGTGACGCACATCTTTCACGAGTCCCAGAGCGAGAAAAATCCAGGACTATATGTGAATCATCTAAATGAAAATAAAACCTTTACTCTAACTAAGTACATCTTGATTGGTCAATATGCTGGTGTTTTCTATGATAATTTTAGGTAAATCTGTGCACATGTTTGTTTGGACGAGTGGGCATTTGTGTTTGAACTGAGGAACAGAGGAAATATGTAGAAGAGGCAGCAAAGCAGGAGGAGAGGGTAGTGAAATGAGAGAGAGACACAGCAGTGTGAAAGGCAGGGCGGGTGGTAGAGGTGGATAATCCCTCACAGAGTGGCGTGTGGGAGGCCGGGTTGCCGAGATCAATGGCGAGGGGAGTCTGAGTGGGCCTGAGGGAGGACATCAGGAGTCTGGCCATGGAAGGCGATGAAACACATTTGTAAAGCTGCTGCTTGCATGTGAAATGTGTGCGTGAGGTCTGAGGCTTCTGCTTAGGTGACGTCGACTCCACTGAAGAATCGATGCTGCGTATTCATCCCCAGACGGAAATCTACAGTAATATGACACATACCAGGGATGAAAGTGTCATATGTCATGTGTGTTTCCTCTAGGGTGATCTATTAATGTCACATATATAATCAAGTGGTTATCTGGAGATGTTAGTTAAAAAAAAAAACAAAACCATGTAATAACAATACTAAAGTAGATGGTAAGGCATTATATGGGCAAATTACACTGTAAGAAGTTATAAACACTTATCTTTTATCAAATTTTTCATGGGCTAAAATCAAGGATGTGCAACTTTGTTATGTGATTTCTACAACAGACCTATTTTGTTAAGAAATATATTTAAATAAATATCATGGAGCACATCAGGAGATGACTTTAGGCAGCAATCTGACTGTCTCATCAGCAGTACAAGATCTTGGTGAAAATTGAATGCACATCTGGATGGAAGTAAGTGTTGAGACACTGATAGCGATGTTGCATAAACGATGCCACAGTGAATGGGTCCTCTAATCAAAGCTGCCTGCAGTCCAGTGGAATATTGTGTGTGGGATTTTTGTTTGTGCTCTAAGTTTTGATAGGCTGATAGACCGAGAGAGAGAGAGAGCAGAAGTTTAAAGCAGGATCTCTGATAAATTGATATGTCCATGTGTAACTTTTTACAGTGTAGTCACACAAATAATTGCAATATTTAGAGATTAAACAATTATTCTGAATTGCAGCCTTAATTCCTTTAAGTGCCGGTATATATGTCCTGATACTGAGGTTGTAAAAAGTCGGGGGTTGAAGCAGAGCTCATCAACATGTTCTTTTAGCATATTCACTATGAGCCGCCCTGGACAGCTGTACACATTAGTAAATTAACACTGCTATAAAGATGTACTCCTGCTAGGATACACAGGGCAATAAAATTAATTAAAAACTTTACAATGCCTACGCTCAAAATGTGTGCTTTCGTTACAGAGGGACTCCCGGACCCCCCCCCCCTTTCCTCCTTCATTGCAGTGTTTGTTCCATGGGGAAACAAAAACACACAGGAGTTTTGTTCCTCACCACATCCTTCCTGTAGAGCACCTCCAGGATGTCACTGAGCAGCTGGCAGCAAGCCTTCAGTTCCTCTCGCTTCTCCAGGTGAAACTTCAGCTGGTCTGTCATGAGCGGCAGGAGGATCTCGCGGCAATCTGCGGGGAACACCAGCAAACAAACGCATCTGTAATTGTACTCAGAATGTAAAGCAGATGACAGTTAGCGCAAGGCAGTGCAACGTATGCTCTCGACGCTCACTCTCCATCCAGATGCATGCAGCTTGTTAATGACTTCCAAACAGCTCTGCGGATTCAATCACAACAGTGTGCATGATTAATTTATTAATTAAAACGACGGTGACAAGAGCTCCTAAAACACATAACAATGTAGCATTACGGCTGTCAGAACCAAAGTCTCATGGCAATTTTTAGATAACCAGCAATTAGAATCCTCCTCTGAAATGTCAAGTGGGAGGAACATTAATTAGAAAGCAACCTGACGACCCAACGTCTCAACTTGTGACGTCTTAACACAAGCGTGGCAAATCTGCTCAAAGTGGTGTCTCTTCAACATCTTCTTTTCATTTTCCGATGCCCTGAAACAAAGAATCTAACCTTAACCTTAAAAGCTGCACTGAGCCCAAATTACACTGCAAAAAGCTTTTTTTCCCATTTCTATGCTTTTGTTTCTCTGTCAGATTTGGTTTTTTTTCCCCCTGGAGAAGAATGACTGTAACAGAATTTTCTTCTATGCTTTAAATAAAAGAATAAATGAAAGAAAGAAAATATAGTTGGTTCGATATATGTTTGGACAGTGGCACAAATTATTATATTATTTGATATAATATATGATATTACTTTATTAATTACTTTATACCTATCATACATATCACACCATGTACAATCATGATGACGGAAATATGTAAATAATGTTTAATTTTAATTCCAATTTTTTATTTCTATAAATATTTATATAATACCAAATTTCTTAATGTTATATTTCACCTCCATCTCACTGAAAAATTACATGTTACTTTGCACATTACAGTTTATTTTTGCACTGCACTGTTTGTCCAGATTTTCTATCTATCTATCTATCTATCTATCTATCTATCTATCTATCTATCTATCTATCTATCTATCTATCTAT
>JAPQRQ010000012.1:25154931-25178044 GCA_037367365.1 Apogon talboti | reverse complement strand
CTACTACTACTACTACTACTACTACAACTACTACTACTACAACTACTACTACTACTACTACTACTACTACTACTACTACTACTACAACTACTACTACTGCTACTACTACTGCTACTACTACTACTACTACTACTACAACTACTACTACTACAACTACTACTACTACTACTACTACTACTACTTCTATTTAGCAATTTACGAGCAAAGAGAACACTGTGCATTCATGAGTCTGGTAAGCTGGACAATCAGAACATAAATACAAGTAGCAAAGACCTTCTTTCTTTTAATTCTAAGCTGGAGATGTTCTGAATTTCTTCTTACAACAGCATGTATGCAGCAAGATAATGAACAAAACTATCTCTAAAAACCACCACCAGAGCAGTTCAACGTAAATGAACCATGTCAAATTAATAACTAGTTATAATCACCATATGCTGATAGTGATTAATTTGGACAAACTGATTACTCAAAGCATTTCTACAGTGTTTGTATCTTTTGTGCCACTGTTAATCTGATTGAAGTGCTAGTGGCGTCATTTTTGCTGTTTTCTAAAATCTACAAATGTACAAAGAGTTGAAGTGCACCAAATACTGTTGAAACAAATGTCCTTTACTTGATAAAAGCTCTTGGAATTTCTTAAATGGATTATCTACATCATTGCCTTATGACTCAAACCAGTGTTTTCTACGTGTAAAATCACTTCCACACCTGTTATGTGCCATCACCTCCAATCAGCCTAGTGTAGTGTTGTGTGATTTCATGACAGACGACAGATGTAAAAATTGTATTTTCTAAAACCCAACAAACAAACACACGCAGGGCAGCATCTTAATAAACGGTTTTCATTCTCTTTCAATATTATTGGAATTACTCATAAACCCAAAGCTGCACACAGAGACCACAAGGAGATTGTAATAAAAGCTAATGAATGCAATACATAATAATTAGCAATTTAGCAAATAGAGACTCCTGGAGAATTTTCCATTTCATTTTGAATGACTCTGGCATTGATTAGTGCATCAATTACATGATGAATCACTTCTAGCCGTCGTGGAAATCCTGCTTCGCTGCTGGACGTGTCTGGAATGACTTTTAATAAACCTGATGCAGAAATAATTATGTAGCTTCTATTCAAAGAGAGTACATAAACTAAATATGGGGGCCAAGTGATAAAGAGTGTTTATCTTTTAAATGAGACCGATCAACACAACCTGATGAGGATTTGACAGGATTCAGATACTCAGAAACGTCTAATTTGGCCCGAGGGTGAAGACAGGGGATGGGGAAGGCGTCAGCGCTTCAATCAAACGGCTTTATCCTCGACTGAACATGACAGTGTACTGAGATTTGTTAGACAGTGTTCCTTATTTTGTTTCTGGCCTGGGGGTGAGTGAAGAAGGGTGACAGAGTAAAACCAAAAGTAGACAGATTCACCCCCTTAGTAGCATCCAACTGTTTACTCAATCTGCATTTTATGACAATATATCCACTAGATTCAGACTCATTACCACCATTAAATTATCCAGATATTATACAGAAAATACATGGGTATTAAAGGGGTTACGTGCAGTATTTTTACTTTAAAATATTAAATATTGTTTGTTGTATTCCAAACAGATCTGTAGTTCAACTATTGACGACACAAACCGTACAGGAAACAGAGGTGATTAGTGGTTTTACTGTGGCTGTTTTCTGTCTTAAAACAGAGCTAAGCTAACACAGCTATAATGTAAACTATTAAGATATAAGATTATAAGACACAGTGTTATTTGAAGTAACTGTTAAAATAAGTGTCTATGAGTTTTAGTTTGCAGAGGTAAACTTGATGAAACCATACTACAGATGCATGTAAACAGTGAGCTTTATACTTTATTCAGAGAGTGATACAGTCTGTAGATACATAGCATTGATTTGTTGGTGGTTTTGGTGATACTACATATGTTCTGCTACCAGAATTCCCCTCCTGGTGAAAGTCTAGAATATCAATACTACATATGGTCCCTTTAAATAGATTTCACACTGCCTGCTCCATAGCACAGTCCACATCATGTCTGGGTGTTAATTGGCTTCAACAAACACTTACAGTATATCTACAGAATAAAGTGAACATGATTATGTGATGAACGCCACCTGTGCTTACAGTGCGTGTTCAATGGAATTGTAAATGACTATAATTAACAACCTGATTACACCATATAAGGCTACACGTCTTGGTGCATATGTCAGGAAACGTTCTTCTGCTGCAGCTTCATGCATCAAAGGGCAGTATTATCCAGAGAATCACACTAGTTCACTCTCACTGTCTTTATTAGCCACTTTTAATGTTGTTCAATCAAGATTTTATTATTTAAGACTGGGTTTAAATTAATCAAAAACAAAATTTGTGTTATTTTCAAAAGCCAAATCAAAGCTACAGGACCTTCAATTAATCAGCACTACTCATGGCCATCAAATTGAGCAAGTATTTTTATACAGTTATCTAGGTATTTCAATTGATGACTCACTGTCTTTCACCCCTAATATACACCAACCTTTACGGAGACTGAAACTAAAATTGGGTTTTTATTTCAGGATAAAATCTTGCCTTTCTTTTGAGGCTAAGAAGACACTTGTTGCTGCCTATGTCTGTGCTTGACTATGAGGACATTATTGATATGAATTGTTTCGTCTCAGTGTTTAAATGCCTTTGATACGGTTTATCATGGTGCTCTGAGGTTTATTACAGGCCTCATAGCTCAGACTCATCATTGTCTTTTATACGTTCGAGTTGGATGGACGGATCGTCTTACACACAGACTTTTATCTATAAGTGTATTTTAGGTCTGCTTCCATCATATTTGCTGGTCTACATCTGTTGGAATGACTTCAATAACTACAGTCTGTGTTATCTCTGCGAGTTCCAAAAGTCAGAACAGAACTGGGAAATAAAGCTTTTAAATGTTTTGCTCCCACTGCCTGGAACAACCTACAGAAGGAGATAAAACTGAAGGAACTGGTCTCTTTTAATGCATGCAAAGTCATTTTAAATGAATGGGAAAAGGATAAATCTGGAGGTAGATTTTTTTCTAATTGATTCAATCAGATTCTGCTTTGAGATGCTTTGAAGGAACACTGTTGTCATACGTTTAGTACCTTTTAAAATAATGGTGGTGTTTTATACATATGTTCTTATTTTAGAGTTTTATGTATGGTTTTAGAACTGACTTTTATTATGTTTCATGTATATTTTTCGTGTGGATGTATGGCTGCGATTTCTATTTTGTGTAGCTTCTGCTGCTGTCTTGACCAGGACACTCTTGAAAGAGAGTTTAACCTCAATGAGCTTTTTCCTGGTTAAATAAAGGTTATATATATTAGCGCTCATATACGAATCTACAGAGAAGCCAAAGGTCTCTGTATTCAGTCGAGATCTGGCTCTAATTTACATAGAAGCGTTCCAGAAGAGCCACGTTAATGTTGCTGAGGATGGATTTCATTTTAAACTCTATTGTCTGATATGTTGCGTTCCCTTTATAATGAGCATTTTGATTTGGCAAGATTTATAGAGGATGTCTCACAGCTGAAACAGACGATACAGTATCCAATACAGGCTATGAAATGCATTGATTTGGACTTTGAGGAACCGTAAATGATGATATTCACTCTAAATCCTAGAATTAGACATGCCCTTCCTCTGTCATCCCAATTCCTACCTCCTTGACTCCTCTCTTAGTGTCTTCAACCTGAAATATGAGCAGAGGAGTCGAGGAGAGAGGAACCGAGGTAACAGGCATTTAATGAAATGAGACATCCTTGACTCAGAGCAATCATTTAAATACAACTCAGTTAATAATGACATGTGGAAAAGCCGCCTCATCTGTTATTTTGTATAAACATATTTTATGATCTGTCAGATGAATGCTCATTTAAACCTTTAATTGAATTCAATGTGGCATCATGTGTCAGTAGGTGATAAACAGATTTCATTATTTTTTTAATGAACATTCAACTTTATTCGCATGTTTGATCACTTTAACCTTTAAAGACCTATAACTAATTTGTATGACAACTTCCAAGTTAGTTTTCTTCTACCTCTAACCATTCCAAAGTGATTTGTGACTATTTATCAAAATATTATCCTAAACATTTAGCATTTTTCAGTAAAAATCAGGTATTTTTTTAGGGTTTGGGTTCTTTTCACCTTCTTTTTCAAATGCAAAGATTATTATATCAAAACAGACAAAACTGAAGAAAAAGCAACTTTTTAGCAAAAAATATATCATTAACTGAACATCTACAACCACTGTAATTTGTCAAAATACATTGGTGTATGTTTACAACACACACACATACTAATAATCATTAACAAACACACATGCTCAATCATCAATGATGTAATGAAGCTAACAGGTGCTTTGAACAAGTAACTGAGTGTTTTATAATGACAGAAACTGGTCTGTTTGTTACGTTGATGCCACTCAGTTTCTCACTGTACCAATGTAAAGCAGAGCTGCCCATTGTCACACCAAACCTCCATTTTCTCACAGGGTGAAAGTCACTTCAGAACTGATAACTTCACTGAGCGAGAAGACAAAATTGACAGAATCTTATACATCCATGAGATGAAGCAGAGCAGCAAAGCAGCACATGCAGGGAGAAGTGAAAGTTAATTACGATGGTGTCTGTCTGGTGCTATGCCTGTGCAAAATGACAAACAAAAACAGGCTCTGGTCTCTTTAGAAATAAACTGACTCGACCTGACAGAAACTAGGTCCTATGGGAGATTTCACAGACTTGTAGGGCCAAGGCCAGCGTGCACTGAAGCATTTCTGGTGGAATGTGGTGGCCCGCGACCGCAATAAAATAAAAGTTAAAAAGTCCATTTTTATTGCTCCTGTAGGAATTTCAACCTCTGCATAGAACTCACACAAGGAGCAATGAGCTGCCACTGAAGGCACCCGGAGACTATTTCCAGATCTTTGCCAGCACCATATTCAAGGACACTGACAGGAGAATTAACCTAGCACAAATGTTTTTGATAGCAGAGGACCTGAAGGACATGCAAAGTCTACACAGAAAAGCAGCCAGGCCGTGTATTTAACACCCAGACCATGGTGGTGTTCTACCTGACCTAATACACCTTTTAATATCAATACTATACAAAAAACACCATATAACAGGGTGCTGTCTCACAGGTAGAAATATCACGTTGCATGAATGAATGCCATTACTAAAACAAGAAAGAATCTGATTGGTTAAATCAACGGGTTCATTCCATTTATTTTATGCTCCAGAGGCTGCACTGTTGATTCTGAGCCTCAATGCAGATTTATTTTACCTGGCAACACATGACGGTGAAATATGATTGGACAAACGTTCTAACATTCACATACACTACTGGGAGCCGTAACCAAGAGAAATGACATGAAAAAAATACAATAGACTATTGGGATTAATTTAATGCATCTTCAAGGAACAAATATAAAAATGTAGGGTGTAAATGTGGGTCAGTGTTTCTGATTCTTTAGGTCAGATGAGAATGCTTTTCTGGCCCTTTTTTTCCCCTTCATTTGTCATCTGTAAGTCCAAATACATGACTTTACAGGAAATACATACTTTCAGACGTATCTTTGGTACAAATATGACAAAATGGCCTGAGGAAGTGTTGCTACATGATGCAAAGGCTGTCAAATTTGTGCTCTTAGGACAACATTCACTGTGACTTATTACTCACCATATATAATGCACACGAGCTGTGTTAAAGGGACAGAAAACGCAGGGGAAAAGATCTTGCCTCTTTGGATAAATAATAGCATTATAAGTAAGACTATCGTATATTTCAGAGAAAATGTTGGAACTCTTTTTCATTTAATGGCTTGCCGTGATGCAAAGTGACAAGCGTGTCT
Source organism: Apogon talboti (assembly GCA_037367365.1). NCBI lineage: Eukaryota > Metazoa > Chordata > Actinopteri > Kurtiformes > Apogonidae > Apogon > Apogon talboti. The sequence continues at coordinate 25,172,159 of JAPQRQ010000012.1, read as the reverse complement.
GCACTTAAATATTTTTGGTGTGGATTTTTATACATACAAGTGTGCTCTTAGTAATCTTCCAGGGCTTCACCACTAAAGGTAATCTCCCGTCTGAGGGCGTGAAGCATTGTGTGCAAGGTTTAATACCTTGTTTTTACAGAGCACCCGTCCTTGTTCCGTTTATGCCTCCTCCAAAGTCACAACACAAACACACAAACCCTGAACATTCACACATGAAATGCATGTGACGGTACACATGCACAGCTGTAGCGGGGCGGGAGTGGGACAAGCAGACTGGAACTATCGAGCCAGACCATGAGCACTCTCCTCAAACTTCCAGCGCAAACAGATTTTGGACGCTACAGTGGTTTCACCCTTTAACACAGAGCAGAGAGGCAGCTGACATATTTGTTCTCTCTCAATGAGCCCATTTGGAAGTGATTTATGTGGCCGTCGCACTCTCTCCTCTTTTATTACCACATTGAAGGTGACACATTGTTGATCCTCAAAATAAATGTAAAAAAAAAAAAAAGTAACAAATTCCCCACTTTTCTGTGTTGATTAACTTTTTTTTACATCCACGGAGGTGTGAACTGCACGCATAGAAATCATATTCTACACAAAACATTTCAATTTCCAACATACGGATGAAAAGCATGAAAAATGGATGTCGTGTTATTGTCTAAAGTCACCATTTTTACAAGAAATGAACCCACCGGGGACGGAAAATACAAATTTTAGACATGCTTTTACACAAAACTGTTAATATGTTAATGACTGTGCAGCCTACAGGAAAGAAAACACTTCCATCAGCAAACACACTGGATGCATATTAATGATGGAGAGTCGACTCCGCGCTGAAGACAGAGTATAGCGATAAATGCCTTTGTGTTCATTTGCTGCAGGTATTCCACTACGCTTCACATCTGCGGTGACTGACGGGAGACCACCTGGAGATCGACTCCCATGTGCACCGACTACAGCTGATTAGAGCACCTTTATTCCTGCCTGGCTGACTCATTTGCTCATCACAGCGGTCATTATCTGTAGTAAAACATTAAAAACTAGCGCCCAGCTTGACTCTGAATTAAATCTCTGTGACCGATTTTGCACAGTTTGAAAACAGGGCGATGTTTGCGGAGCGGTGGCGAGAAGCGAGACCAAACGGATCTGCATCTGAACCAACGTTATCCTGCTGACCTGCAGGCCATTGCACAAAAAAACACTGCATATCAACAGTAATGACCAAAGGACAACCCGCTGAGTAATGCCCTTTAACTGTTGCTACTAAACTGATCAAAATACCTCTATTTATTTATTTATTTATTTTTAATTATGAAGCATGAATTTGTTAGAAGATCCAACAAAAAAATGTTTGTTTGGTTTGACATTAAACCCTCAAAGACCTACAACTATTTTTGTGCTCATTTCCACATGTATCTTTCTCTACATTTAACCTTTCCAAAGTGATTTATCACCACTTACTATAGTACCATCTTTTGCACTTTGCATTTTTAAGTGAAAATCAGGTATTTTCCTAAATGTAATTTACTGACCAAGTAGGCGTTCATAAAAGCTCAGAGTAAATTCAAAGGTTATTCTATCAAAACAGAGAAAACTGGAAAAAAATGTGGCTTTATCAGTAACACACAGTACTGTGCAAAAGTCTTATTCCACCTTTATCTTTTTTTTTCCAGGGTTGAATGGAGCATAAATATTTATTTCTCAATCTATTTTATTCAGTTATAAAAAGAAAATAAAGGAAATATATGCCCAACCTTAAAAGACACACAAAAAATTAACTAAATGGGTTTTAAAGGTTAAACTTACTATTTAGTGTGACCTCCAACACCATGACAAGAAGCAGCACAAACAATTAGAAACATCTGACATGTGTTGAATGAAACCTGATATAAAACATCAAACAAAATAATACAATAAATATCATATTGTCATAACAAAAGGTCATTATAACTTTATTAAACCAACAAACCCAATATTAGCCGTAGACTTTTGTACTGTATGTCATTTACTGGACATAAAAACAAGTGTCTACATCCACTGTCATTTTAATTATTGACTTTTTTTTAATCTATTACATTCCTTCTGTGGGTGCTACTTTGCATATGATTTGTTAACCCTTATAGATCTAGAGTAATTTTAGTGATGATTCCAAATGAATTTTTCTCTACATCTAACCTTCCCTAAATGATTCATCACCTTTTATTATAATATTATCCTCTGAATTTTGCATTTTTCAGTGAAAATCAGGTCTTTTCCTACATTTAACTTACTGATCATGTAGATGAGTAAAAGGGAATTGTATCAAAACAGAGAAAATGACGAAAATGTGCCTTTTCAGCATAATATATCACTAACTGCTCATAAAAATAAGTGTCTCCATCCACTAGCATTTGTTTAACTACATGGTTTTACTGGTGAATCAGCATTACAGAAGATGACGGTGTTTCCACGGTAACTACGGAGCCTCTGAACGTCCAAATGGGTGATATCTGATGACCATGAAAAGATGACAGACTGCATTTTACCTGAATTATTTAGATGTATTGACATTAATGGTTCATCAGTTATTAAACATGTTAGATCAGTAGATGCTGTTGGTCACCGGTGGATGTTTAGGTCCTTGAGGGTTAAGTGGACATTCTTCCCATTGCAACGCACACGTTTCATTATTTTATTTTCCTCTATTATAACTGTTCAGTGGTGGGAAAGAGGCATCCTTGAAAGTGAAAAGCCAACGTCATCCTGCTTTAAATTAGCCGCTGCTCTGAGGAATGTAATATCCCTGCTAGTCACATTAAGTCACAACATTTTTATTGCGTTAGTATGTTGCTTTCAATTTACACTTTGTGACAGTATATGTGTGTTTGTGAAATAAATCAAGGGTGAACCCTGCACGGCCCCCACAAGACTGCTGCCTACGGCGAAAAGGCCCTGATCCACGCCGCCACAGAGGTAGGGCCATGTCAGCAGGACGCCGCAGGCCAGTCTGGCCATAGAGACCTGAGGTACAGGCTCTCATTAACCAGCTGTACATTTACTGAGAGAAATACTGAATCCTGGTATTTATAGCTGACCCTGACATAACCTGACCAAATATAGAACCATGTAAAGTTTTTATATCAGTTGTATTATCTGAAGCTGGAATCTAGAAGTTGTAAATGGGTAAACATGCATTGTCATTTATCTACAAAAACAAAAACAAAACAAAACAAAAGATTTTGTCAAATTTGCAGATATTTTCAGGACACATTCAAGAAGATGCATCTTCATATGTTGAAAGAAAGGCTTCAGACACTTGTTCCTGCTCCATCCTCCTCTGTTTTTGGATGTAGATGCTTTCTAATCCAAAGTTTTGTAGTGAAAGTTGGTTTAATTATTCTGTGGTCTGGTTGTGTGATATTGTCAATGATTCAGAGAGTTTTTATTGTCAATTCACTTAATGTACAGGACATAGAGAGCATTGAGATACTATTTCTTTCTCACCTTCTTAAATGCCATGCAGTTTAAAACAAGTGGTAAAATCGAATAAGAATAGGAATAAATAAAGTGTGCATTTTTAGTCTATTTACAGTAGTAGTAGTGCAATACAGTGACGGTCAAGGCTTAAAAACACCATGTGTTCATCATTAACTGCTTGTGAATGTATAATAATATATGTATGAATCTTAATAAACCGACAAAAAGCTTCATAAATGTTTAACAAAGTGTAGTAGGTGAGATAGTAGAAATAGGGTTGAATTAAAGGAGCTTATACTTAGTAATATATTATGTGTGATTCTGGTAATCTTGTTTGTTTATGGCTATTTAGCAATCATATTTTTTTTCTCTTTATTTTAAAGTGAGACTTTAAAAGAGTTCCAAAGTGATTATAATCTCAGGTATATTTATGGTGATATTATTAACACTTACATGGTCTGTTAACAAAACCATGTTATAGCAATCCATACTATACGATTTTAATACTTTTATACTTTAATACTTTTTACCATTTAATACTTTTATCAGTTTCTGTAACTTTTGCCTGAGATTCACAAAGGGTTTGGGTGATAAAATAGCACATGAATATATAATAATTTAGCTGCAGAGGTGTTTCTAGATGTTGTCATGGAGAAACAGCAGATTCAAACACACCTACAGACATTATGTAACATTAATATTATTATTAATATTATACCTTATATTGTTTATATCTTTATGTTACATTGTCTTTTTTAGAGTTGAATGGGAAACCTCTGTATTTGCAGCTTCTACAAGATGGAAGTTCCATACATTGGAGTCCTCTCTTATGACGTTGATTCCTGCTACAGACAGGCACAGGTGTGTTTTAGCAGCAGTGTGGCTTAACTGTCTTGGGTAACAAGCAGCATCTCCACTGTGGCGTTCTATTGACCTTTTACCGTGGGCTCACAGAGGCCAGGCCTGGGGGAGGCAGGTGCTCTGTGTGATTGCCTATATTACAGCAGAGTGAGCCGAGCTGCGGTGTGTGTGTGTGTGTGTGCGCGTGTTCTCACCGTGATGACTGAAGAGATCGCTGTGGACGATGTCAATCAGACAGTCGAGCTTCTGTTTCACCAGACGACCCAGAGGGACCTTCAGAATGAACTCTGTGAACAGCTTGCTGCAGAGAAACAGAGAGGGCAATAAAGACAAAGGTCAAACTGATCAGGAATCCCGCCTTGGTTGACTGCTTCAAATCAGGAGTAATGATCCAGGTTGTAATTAAAGTCAGTGCACGCCAACGCCACAGGCTTGATAGAGATTTCTCTGAGAAGAATGTGTTTTAGTATCAGTGGTTGTTCTGTCTATTTAAAGCATTGCAGGATTTTATTTATGTGTGTTATTTGTCACAGCCCTGTTCAGTAACTTCAGATCAGAATGTAGGGTTTCCCTTGGTTCCCAATGAGTTTAGATGCTGCAGGGAGTGTGAGATCTGGAAAATGTTATTTTGTGTAAAGACAATCTACTAATTTTCATATATTTGTAGAGCATTGCAGTATTTTCTGCATATTTGTGGATTAAACAAGGCAAAGTCATTTGGGGGTTTACACGTATTTAAAATTATGCAAAAATTATATACTTTCACAAAATTTTAGATGGCTATTTCACCATATTCAAGGTCAAAGTAACTTTGTGGGTAGATCTGTTCTGCAGCAACAGGAGAGGGCATCAGCATTGTACAATGTTTAAAACAAACAAACACAGAAGACAATACAAATACGCATGGGCAAGTACTCATAGAGGCACACTGATCTGGACTCAGATAAAAATAAATAAGAAATAAATTAAGATACAAGGAGAAAGAAAACATCCAACTATAATCACTAGAAACAAATGGTAGACTTCAGTAAAAGGTTAAAAAGTACACAAAGGCTTATTTAAAAAAAAAACAAAAAAACAGCAGGAACAAAGCTACTCTTATAGTGGCGTCTTTGACCTTGGGACTCTATATTTAGTTTATTATTGTACAAAATAACAGAAAGCTTAAAAACTAAACTCTCTAATAAAGTCCACTGGGATCCAACACCAATTTAATTTGGTGTAATTGATGCCCAATTGGATGTCTTTCTTCCAAGGAGGATGATCCAGATTTAGAAATCCATAGTTTTTCTATTTTGGAAAACATAATCCATCACAGTTTTTTGTCAGTTTTACAAAGCAAACTTAAAGTTTAGTTGAGCAAAATCGGATTACCAGTGACTACATACAGTGTTTGTCTTTATGGGTTAAAGGCTGTTTTTTTAATCAAGCTTTTAAACTCCTTACACACTTAAAAATACAAAGCGCTTTGTTTTCCTGCCTTTACAGGTGAGGTCAAGTGACAGGGCTGAGGATCATATCACTGAAAGGACGTTCATACACCCACACATTCCTGTCAAGTGCACTAATCAGCCTAAATAAATGAAACATGTGTGGGAGTGCAAGGCCTTCAACATGAATAGCTCAAGTAGACTTTAATCTTAATTCTCTGTGAGGGACCTGCCATCTTAAAGGACAACTTGAACACAATCTTGTTTGTGTATGTTTAGCATTCAATATAAGACACTGAATAGAGCAGAAGAACCAGTAAACACAAAGGGCAGTTTAATTACTCAGGCTCGCGATGCCTTCTAAAGGTTAACACATTCTCACCCTTGTAAATGAAAAATATCAGTGACAGAGACCACCCACGACTAAGAAAGGCATTTATTTTAGGACGAGAGTCGAGACCTAGATGTGCCACCCACAGACTCTATGAGTTTGGGATTTTGTCCATCCCTGGTTGTATTGGGATAAGATGGTGGAAGTAGTGAAGAGTGAAGGGTGAAGCTAACACCACTCTAATAAAAACACATTAAATCAGCCATCGGTGACATGTTTAACACCACTAAGGGCTTGCAGTTCCTTAATAAATGCTAATACATACAGTAGTATTTGCATAATGTATTAACACACTTATCATTGCTAACTGAGCTAATTAGCAAGGTAACAGACAGACCATGTAATCCAACACAAAGTAATGACAAAGTTAGCTAATCTGGCTAAGTTATGCTATCAGGTACGCTACTGTAATTTAATACTATAGTCTTCTTAAAGGTAATCACAACTACAACCAGGCTGTCTCTCTTTATTCAATAATCAGAAGCTCCTAATGTCAGTGTCAGTAGGTGAGCTAACTGTCAATCAAAGTCCGTGCAGAAGAGCTCACATAGTCAGTTCTCTCACCTGTCAATCACAATGACCACACCCTTTGATTATACGTGATTGTGAACTTTAACATTATTTAAACTTGTGAATAACATAGAAATTAAGAACAGTTTTCATCAAACAGAGACATTAGCTGAAGCACAAACTGGTCTCTTATATTAAAAAATGTATAATATATACTGTATATATTTTATTCCTGTTTGATTCATGCTTCATTTACACGTATGATGTCTGTCAGTTCAGAAATCAAGGAAGTCGAGGTTTGTTGTAAAACTGCTTAATTATCAGTCTGTGAAAATATGTTGACTATATAATAAAAAGCCTAATTCAAGATGATAGAGATTGCACACTTTTGTATTGGAAGAGTATATTTTAAAATACTGTTTTCAGCACATTATCCTGCTATTACACCGCTTTTTACCTACCTATAAAACCTATAATTTGACCAAAAATACTCATATATAAATAATTTTGCTGCAGCCCATTCCATTCTGCACTTGGGACTGTGTAAACCATAGAAATAATGTGCTAGACAGAAATACTAGACTGTAGACTGCAATGACCAATCAGAATCCACGATTAAACAAAACCATGTTGTTCCGCAATTATCACCGTAAAGCCATCATCTGCTCATAGGTGACGTTCACCTCAGAGCATTATTTGGTTTGTCTGCTGTATATTTTCACTGCCAAATGGTTCCTTCATTGTTTTCCCTTGTTTGTGTAACTTTCCTGTTTGTTTGCAGTAAAGTCGCTGCCTTAGTATCCTCTTGCTCATTTTTTTCCCTTTACATGTGTAAATTTGATGGCAACTTTAGTTTAAAATAACTTCTAGAGAAATTATTTATTAGCATCATTATTACTCTGTGGCTATTTCCCTGGATGAAGGCTTGTGTTTGATCATTCTGATTATACTAGGGTCATTTTCCTACACCAGCTATTTTCTGCTTGGTTCACATTTGCAGCCATATTTATTAGAGCAAGATGACACGATGAGCATTCAACAGTTCTGTCTCTTAAAGACAAAACCACATTCATGCACACACATAAAGCTGATGGTTTGAGACTGAGGCTCAAGGAGGAGAGAGCAGGTTTTGGCAGGGGGTGAAACACCCCCACCCCCAAGGCTTCAATTTAGTCGCCTCCTGCTCTGTCGCTCAGTCCGGTTTGTGCTAACAACAAGAACAGCTGATGCCACCTTTGCTTGGGCAGGAAGACAAGCCTGGTCTGTGATTTATGGCCACATGAGTGGCTCATAAGGGCTGCAGCTTTCAGAATTAAGCCTGAAATTCAGGTGTTTGCAACACATTGTTTTCCTTTAGACAGCAATAATGGCAGAGCATCTTTCTGGAAAGTTATATTTTCTAGCTGTGCTGTTACTGGACTGAAATGTCACCTACAGGCCAGATAACTGCCATGTAAACCTGCCAAAGAAGGACAAATCTCTACTCGTCTCTTTAAACATATAAATGTGTCAGGTTGTGCTTTTTTGCTGTCCTCCTCCATACAAATGGAGAGAACGGATACACACTGCAAGGAGTCAAAAAGAATCTTTTTCTGTCAAATGAGTCTAAAAAGAAAACTAATATTGTGAATCATGCTTCTCATCAGAAAAGCAATCTAAATTCACAGAAGCTTGTCTTAATAGGACATTTCAGCTGATATTGAGCAAGTAAAAGCTTAAAATAAGCCCATCCTAAGCAGGGCTTGGTATTTTTTTTGCCAACATTGGGCAGAAATTCCATCATTGCCTTTCAGTATTATGTATTTAAGTGGTTCTAAGGATTTCTACCCCTTTCTCAGGATGAAAATCTACACCATGACAGGAGGTTCTGGCCACATATATGTGTGTTTTGGACATGTAGGACATTAAACATGTGATTGACTGCAATAGCTAATTGCTGTCAAGAACTCAAGTCAAAACACGTTACGCCATTGGTAGGCGTTTTATGCATCAGACAAAAAAGTTTGCCCTGTTCACACGAGTGCAGATATTTTGTAAAATGCACATTTTTCTGTACATTGGGGCTCGTCCACATGTGAGCATTGTTTTCGGTCACACAAATAAAGACTATTTAAAAAATGCTTTCAAACTACAGTCTGAGTGTATCCATGTGTTCAAGGAAAATGTAGAGATTCCTAAACAATGGACCCAAACTCTATTTTGCTCATGTTCATCATGTCTTTGTGTTATGAAGCTGCACCTGAAACATCAAATCCACCTGTTGCCTCTTGGTTGCCAGGTCTTGGCTCCATGGTTGTGTGGGTAGTGAAAATGTTTTCTGACATGCTTCGATTGAATAAAACGGTCATAAATTCTAAAAAAAGTCAGCTTCCGATAAAATGTGAGTAAAACTATGAAGGACCACGAGTGAAAACAGTGTCAGGAGTGTGAGTTGAAGAGGAACATAGTAGCTGGTTCATGGGAGGGAAAAGGCTGAGAGACCAGAGCCAAACCCTCTTCAAAGTCGCTGTGACAGTGGTGGAGTGCAGGCCAGAGGCAGGGATTGGCGGTCTTGTGTGGCCCAGAATCTGTTCTGGAAATGGCTCCGGCCCAAGTGCTGGATATGTGCGAACGGAAGTGGCTTCTCACTGAGTGTTTGCAGATGAACAGGCAAACACATTTCAGGGTTGGAAAAATACCTCCATGTGGCAGTCCCTCTTGTACCATACTCCCAGACCCAAAAGTGTCAGACATGTTTGATGATCAATTTTAGCAGAGGAAGACGGGGCTGCATCAGCGTCTTGTCTTTTCTGAATACCTCATCAAATGTTAACATATACTAAACCGTGTCACACATCAAATTTAATGCCTTCCCTGTGCGAATCTGCACTTTTGATCTTTTTCCTGAGATGTAAGATTAAATGTTATAATAATACTGCGTTGTACCGTTTGATGTTATCAGATGTGGGTCCACGGAGGCAGATCTCCCTTCTCAAAAGCTGCAGGAAAATCCGATTATTATACACATTTACATGCGTGTAAAGCTTTGATTATATCTGTTATTAATTATTTAGGATTATTTAACAATGTAAAGTCAGACAAACAACATGGTAATCTGAACATTTCCAATTACATTCTCTTTTCTCTTCTGTTTTGTACTCTCTCTCCTGCAATTTAATCAGAAATGTTGCGGCATCAAGAAAATAAAGGTTTAATCTTCACAGGAAAACAGGAAACTGGTTTTATAGCCTAATTTGTACATGTGGGGGTACAGCGCGAGTATTTCACAATCAAACAAAGGTGACTGCTGTCTTTTCCCATGATTTTAGATGATGAAATGTGTGTTTTTACCGACTAATTTGCAGCTAAAAAGTATTTCACTGAATATATTAGAAAAGCTTTCTGCACATATTTGTAAGTATAATGCTTGGTAAATGAGGCCATTCTATTTTGTTTTTCCATGACGTGTCCCTTTAGCATAACAGATTAAAGACATTGAAATGGGACAGAAAATCAAGGGTGCACCCATGAGGCATGTGTCACAAATGCAATTTCCCCACAGAACTCAAGAACACTTTGGAAATCTGTGGATGTGCAGACTGGTTTAAAGGTTGCAAAGGTCAGCTGTTGCTTTCAAGAAGCTTTTATCATGAAGATAATATTCAAATGATGTTTATCAAGATTTCTATACTGCTTTGTTCAGAAGCTGAGCCTTTTAACTTGATAAAAAAGCATCAGAAATGGTACATGTTACTGCTGAAGGCTGCAAAATTTCACTTATAATTGCAAAATTAGCCTGTGTAGTTGTATAATTGCAAAATGCTGCAATTTAAAGGTCCAGATTAGAAGGATTTGTACTGATGTAATTGCAGAAATGGGTTAAAATATACATAACCTCCGTTTTATGGTGGATATTTAGTGACTCTCAGTACAAATAGATGCATGTAAATATGCAAAATGAAAGTCAATGTCTACTGACGGTTTTTGCATTTTTATGAAAATACAGACATGTTGGTTGTCTTGACAGATGATGGCAAAGCACCAAGACTGAAGGACAACACACAGAATAGAAAATGGCATCCCTCCACCAAATAACTGATAAATCACAGAAATGTAAGTGGAAAAATTACAGAGAAGCCACTTACATGTGGTATTAAAATGTGATGTGCATGAGGTGAATTATTACCCAGATAAGGAAAAATGCATGTCAAAGCAAAATGTAAAAGCATGGATTTTGATTGGATCTGCCTGATGGTATTAGGAGGTAGACGGGTTCATATTGAGTGGGGTAGGTCTAAAATAATCTGTAGTCATACTTAGATTAGCAAGTACACGCATAGCAGGTTAGCTAAAGAAATGGTAGATTCATGTACCTGCAGCCTTCAAGAAATGAGATCAATTTATCCATACATCATTTCTGTGGGATGTGGGTGTCTCTGTGTTTGGGGAGGTGAGTATTTTCTTTGTACAGCCACTCAATCAATCAATGAGATGCTTAAAGTTGCAGGAGCCGAAATCAGGGGGAAAACGCAGACCGAAAACACAGGCAAGGAGTAGATGCATAAGTCTGTCAGTTCTCCCAGACAACTTGAAGTATAATAAACTGAGAAGGGAAATATAAAATGAAAATATTAAATCTTTGCTCAATGCCAATAATAAGTTATCACGGACTGTAATTTTAATAGCAATTATATGGTGGTTCCAACAGAAATTGTCGAAGCAGATTGTGAGCGGACCTGGCTTCAACATAACGTAATGTGTAAAATCTAAAGGTGCTTTATTATAAGCCTCAAGATTATATTAAGAAAAGCAGGAGCTAGTTTTCAGGAGCTAGAAAACATACTATTTGATTGACACCACAGCGGCTTTTTTGTTACACGATGACAGTGACATTGAATAGCGCGTAATCATGCTAACACTAACGTCATAATGGGCTTTTATTATGACAAGATTATACACTAGAAATAGCTTATGTAGATGCTGACCGCTGTATCCAACCACATTATATACTGGGGGTTAAGAAGTAAGTATGTGATCATTAAGAAGCCAAACCGTATTAAGATTATGGGGATAAATCTATGGATGACCGTCATGACAATATTAACTGAAGTGGACCCTTGAGAGGAGCAGCCAGTGGGTTTCCACGGCAACCCGAGCATATTTAACCAAAGCTATGTGAGCACAGGTAGTGAATGATGAGTCGTTGAATAAAAACAGCCTCCGAAGAGAGCGAGGGAAGGAATAAATTCCTCTTAACAGCGACACATTATCCCTATCAGCTTTGTTTAGGAAAATTTTACTTTGGAGTAACACCTTGAAAACAAAAGCAATCAAGATTTCTACTCTCATTTGGTTCCAAAAAGATGGTTTAAGGCCAATTTGAGCATTTTCTGTACATTGGTTTTAACGAGCTGCTGTGCTGCTCCCCTGAAAGTGGGAGAAAGAATCCTTCAAATGCAAATTACATTCACGTCTTAAGGAAAACAAAAGGATAGAAATAATTTAGTCTCTTTCTTTACACGTTTCCTCAGGTGCTGTAATAAAAACTGTGAATATTTCTGAACTTACCTCAGCTCCTTGGGATCAAACACCAGCTTGACATCGTTGACAATGGTGGGAATGTACTTCAATGCAGCACCCTTCACGTGAAAACAAAAGAAACAAGAACTAAATCAGTAAAGCCGTTGTTTGAGAAGTCTTATATTAGTGGTTGCTTTAATTTACAGCTCAAACATCAGCAAAAAGGCAGATCAAAGCATTTTTTAAGTGATCAGTCTGCGTTTTAATGAAGCTGTTTTATATGAGATGAATGAGCAGAACAGCCAAAATCTCTGCTGTGTAGAAATACTTTACAACAGAACACAAAAGCAGGTCAAAACTTATGTAGGGATTTCACAAGGAGCTCGTAACAGAGCTGCAGCACATAAAACACTCGACACAGTTCACCCAGGTAACACTGAAATGAGTGAAACGTGTAAACTGTGAAGGTTAAAGTTAGGAAATTACACCACTTTTACTTCTACAAATCTGCACCTAGTGGAACGGATAACAGCAATTCATAGATAATTCAGGACATATTTAGTTTGTTAAGTCTTATTTGTTAAATAACAATTGCAAACCAATACTGTAATGAGTCAAACTGTCATAAGAGCCATTAAAATCAGAGTTAGTTTGTTCTCTCTATTTAATAATAAATAAATTAATAAATAGCAATTTGCATGCAATTATTTGCTACTGTACTTCAGAGCTATTCAGTTGTCAGGGAGATAATTTGCTATAAAATCGCTTTATTGTTCTGATTCCGTGTCCAATGAATTAGCACTGATACGATGTTACACAAACTTACAAATGGTCATCGATACTATTATTAAAACAGAAATAATTAGTTGTCTAATCTGGACTAACTTTGGGTTAAAAATCATTCCCAAATACATGTTTTACCTTTTATCTGAGTTTCAGTAAAACCCATTATTTACTACTTTGGACTGTCTCAGTGTTTACTTTAACACATACACAGTTTCTAATAAAGTGAAACACAGTTTAATTAAGACGTGCAAAATACGTAGTTTCAGTGTAAACATTTTCAATTCAGGGTGGTGGCTTTTTCCTTAAAATACACACGTTGGGCAACAAAAAAGCCCCACACTCTCATATAATTCATATATTTCCCCTATAGCTTTGACTTTGAAACGCATTCACCATGATATCATTTCAATAAGCTTATGCAATGTCACAACAAGTTTGTTTTTTTTCCCAGACACATAGCTAGAAAAAAAAAAAAGTCATCACCTGGATTTAACGCTGTGTGTGATTTTATATCAATCTTTAATATCCACTATCAGTCAATCTCTAAGTGTCAGTGTGACTAATACAGTTCACTATATTGCATAAGAAAATACAAGTATCAGGACGAGGCACAGGCAGGTATTCAATACTACATTATTTAGATCAAATAACTTGTTTGGGACATCCCTAACATTCAGTCTACCTGCGGGTGTGACAGATCTCTCATTATGATATCCTAACTGCAGCTACATTTGCCCATCGATATTAATAAAGCCATCAAGTGTGTGCACCCAGTGGCAGATTACAGATCCATCCATTCATAATGGGAATGATTAACCAAGCTGACACTTCTCTCTCGAAATTACTTCACCTAAATGCCGGCCAAGGTGGGCTGGGGTGTTTATACAGCATCTGTGCATATTAGCCCCAGTGCCAGTCTGCCTCATAGAGGATGATTACCAGTACAGATGTAGCACTGGACATCACCTGCTCCAGCATTTGTAGCGGTGCAAGCTTTATCTCTGAAAATGTTCGACAGCTAATTACAGTAGAAATGTTTGACTAAGGGAAAATGCTTAAGTCGTGAGTTACATGAGGGTAACAAGTTGAATACAGCACTTTTGTTGAACTGTCTGTAAATTAGATTCACAGCAACATGGAGGGTTCACCCTGATTTCACCAACAAGGACATACTGATATTTTTATTTTTATATATTTTATTTTATGTTTTATACGTATGCTCTTAGTTCAGTGATTTTTGTGTGGTTTTAGAATTGACTTTTATTGTGTTTTGTATATATTTTTAGTGCGGATGTATGACATATGTCAGATTTAATGTATGGCTGTGACTTTTGAAAAAGATATTTGTAATCTCAATGAGCTTTTTCCATGGTAAATAAAGGTTAAATTAAAAAAAACAAAAAAACAAAAACTGTACCCATGACCTCCAAGTAAACCCTTATACCCCATCCACACTAACACAGATATTTTTCTAAAAACAGATATTTTCTTCCCCCATTTCTTGAAAAATCTGCAAGTGACACACCTCCAAATGGGTCCAAACACTTAGATAAGCTATAGTTTGTGTTGGACTGCAAACTGTGGATAATACTGGACATACAAGACCCATAGGCTGTAGAAACTTCAGTTACTTTAAGAACTGTGGCAGTGTATTTGGCAGTGACTTTACATGATGTGGATTTGTCATTAACGCTGGTCCGTCTCCCCAAAGGGATCTGTGCTGACCTTGATCTACTGCAGGTTATACACTGATTTATACACCTGGGTTTCATGTTTCAGGTGCAACTTCATAACACAGATCAGGAATAGACATGAGTGTGAGGCCATCTACACAATGGAGAGGTGTTTTGTTTTTGTTTTTTAATATCTATTTTGTTACCTAACACTCCATTCACATGTAGACAACAGGCTCAAACGTAGACAAAATATCTGTATTAATGTGGATGGGGTACATTTTCTTGAATGAAGCATAAAAGTTCTACCAATGGGTCAAATTGTGTTTGGCTACCTTACTTAAGTCTACTCATTACAAGACCATAATTGACCTTAAAAACTGGACAAATATGAGATGATATGATTTATACAGCTGGATTTGATGTTTGAGGTGCAGGTTCCTAACACAAAGCAATAACAGACATGAGCAAAATGGACTAACAATCTCTACATTTGATAAAATCTATACTTTGGAAAGAGTTTATGAAAATGTCTTTTTGTGATCTAAATCATTGACGCCCCAAATGTAAATAAAAATACCTGTTTTGCATTTAGTGTGGAAGGGGCATTCGTCTACTCTGGTCTTATTAGGAGTATTTTCTGCACTAATAAGCTCAGCTCAACACCTTCACTTGTCATTGCAGACAGAAGAACTGAAAGCTGAATTTCAAAGGAGCAACTGGGCTGTCGAGTGTCTACTATCGTCTGTTAGCTGTCCTCACCATACTGATAAAAAGCTGACTGGATCTGTTTGTGACTTAAACAAGCTGTTTGCAAAAAATTGTCTTTGGTCAATAACAACTAAACTCCCACCTGTTGTGAGGAGACGTGTTGTGTTAAGTGTCACTCCATGTCTCCGTGTTGTGTGTGTTACCCTCCTACTGTTCTTGTTAGAGCCTTGCAGCGATCGGACATGTAGGCTTGTGTGTGTGCGGGGGCTGTAACAGATTTTTGGCTTGTGAGTGGGTTTGTCCAGATGTTCATTGAGATTCAGGCACGAGGTGTGACTGGGGCTTCTCTTTAGCTTCCATCGCAAGGGCAGCTTTAGGATGAACGCAGGATTCCTCACCTTCGCAGCCCGTTCCTCAAGATCAATTTTTAATTTACTGACAGTAAAGCTAATATCTCACCCAATTACACAGCAACTGACTCCTAATTGACTCCTGAGCTCCTTCAGCGTGCACAAGGATCTAGGTGTTCCAAGGTGCATGTACCCTGTGATTATGTTATCTCTGAAGGCATAGGTGTGTGCACATGAGCAGGTGGGTGCGAGCGTATGTGAGTCTCAATGCAAGGTTATAAAAAAAAAAGAAAAGAAAGAAAGAAAAATACGTGCTTTAAAGAACACGTTTGCTTAAAATCTGAAGAAGGTCACTTTGCGGTCGAGGACAATAGAATGAAAAAAAAAAGAGGGTTTTAAGGCAGGAGGAGGGAGGCACTGAGATAAATACCTTAAGGAGCAGCTAAAGAGCAGAAGGCCAGAGGAGCCCCAGACCACAGGACAGCCAAGGTGAAATGAAGAGAGAAAAAACACACAAATACAAACAAGTAAAGACAGACAGGAAACCAACACAGACACAAATACAGTGTGGACACAAGAGGGCTGCACATAAAAGCCTAAACAATAACCGCAAATATGTATATAGTTTGTATAGTTTATTATTATTATTATTATTATTATTTATTTATTTATTTTTGTATTGTCTTTTATTCTGATGCTGCCATGACCATTGAATTTCCCCATTGTTCAATTAATAAAGTCTAATCTAATCTAACTTCTCTAAATCATATGATGACACTGATTTTCATTATAACAGACATAAAATCAAGAGGAAAATAATCTCTTGTTTATTCTACTTTCCTGTCATCTCTTTATTTCCCTGTCAAAATACAGTGACGTGACAGTAGATGGTAATAAAAAAAGCCAACATGTGTTACATAGACAGAATGCAGGGTGGTTCTTCCAGTTTTGGTTGATTCTTCTACTACTGTGTACACAAATGTGTCCTAAGACAGTTTTTCCTGTGTCAAATGCTTCTGTTCCACTGCTGGTATCAGTTCGACTCGCCTCATCTCATCTCGACACTGCTTTTTTTGGGTGTTTTCCAGGTACCACCAGATACTATTTGTAGACTCAACTTTTCCAGAGGCTCCAAGTGAGCCAAAGTGATATTAAATGTCTCATAAAAGCTTGCAAATTAAAGACAGGACAACCGAGAATCAATGCTGCATCAGTACATATGTGGGTCATCATGATGTGATGTGGGAAATCTGTGAAAACGTAGAAGCAAATTTTCAAGTCAAGTCTAACTTGATAAATTGAGCACAGATTTCAAGTCCAAGCAAGACTATTCTCGCTGTAATATTAATGTCCAAGGATATACCAGTACATGAGCTGGACGTCAGCCTCACAAAATAGTTATATCAGTCAGTAATTGGTGTCAGCATATAAGGTGTGTTTTCACCAATAGCAGATCGGTCACATTATATTATTTACTGATCTTTAATACCTGTTGATCCACTAATCCTATCAATCCATGTAAATAATTGGTGTAAAATACAGTTTGTCATATTTTCAT
>JAPQRQ010000012.1:25140284-25154831 GCA_037367365.1 Apogon talboti | reverse complement strand
AGTTACCGTGGAAACACCATCACCTTCTACAACATTGATTCACCAGTAAAACCCATGGAGTTGGATCAATGACAGTGTCGCACTTTTAATATATTTTGCTGAAAACTTTAAGTGAAGTATTATACCTAGATGTGGTGAGTGAAGCGGATACCAATGGTGGAAAAACAATGGTGCCATGCCTTCAACTGGATCAAACCTTTTCCCAGCAGCTTATTTTAGGAGCAGTAACAATTACCTGATTCATGGTAATGACATTAATAAAGTTAAAACAGTGTAGTAATTGTTTTCCTGTTACTTCAAACAAACACTTCAAGTGAGAGAAATCAGGGAATAGATTATAAAGTCACTGTGATCACACATACACTGATTATCTCCCTGCATACAGTTTAGACAAACAGCAAGTCTTGAAGGAAAAAAGGGATTAATGTGGAAAACCCTTCAGCACAATTTAAGAAATTAATTAAAAACCTCTTTCGACACCACTAAAGTAATATTTTACAGTCCTGTCACATGCTGCAACTACAGTTACAAGTGAATGGTTGGAATTTACTGCTTTATATGAAGAGCTGGAGGAGGCTCATATGTAAGTTCATATGTGAGTTCATATGTGACCAACTTTAATTGTCTATCCAGGAAAAAGCCTGTGAGCCTCAGTGAAGGGTTATCTACTCAACTGATGTCCTCTGAATAAATGGTTGTATGTACTCATATGTGCACCAAAGAATTACATTAAACTATGATTCAATTCAGCTTTATTTATCCCCAAGGGGGCATGGTGATTTCTATGTGAACATTTTTGTAAAGGCCCCAGAGATGTATTGAGGGTGCCAGTCAGACAGCTAAATTCTGTCTCAATTGTGTCACCATGTAGACATATAATGTTTTTCAATTTAAAAGATCATTTTACAAGTCAAGAAAGTCACGGTTTGTAAAGAAACATCTACTTGTGACATTAAGGTTAACTCAATTTATTATCCCTGTAGTACTCTCATACGTAAAGCACCTAGCATTAGCATAGCACACACATTAGGTGCTCAACTTTGGCTCTCTCTAGTCTGTAATGTTTTGATTTCTTCCTCCTCTTCTCCAAATTTCTGGTGTACTAAGCAGGTGAAGTGCATTGCTGTCACTTCCAAAAATGAAATGATGTGCATATTTATGTGCAAATGGAGCAGAGCTACAATAATAAGCATTCACTTTGCATGGATGTGAAGACCAGGTACTTAGAAACCCACCCAAGACACATGTTAATACCAGGTGTGAACGGGCCTGGCACTGATGTCAAACACTTAACATGAATCTCTTGTAACTGTGGAAGACGCCGTTATATTTTATGTGCAGCACAGCATGGTCACATAAAGAGAAAATGAGGCAGAAGAGAAGGAAAACCTGCACAGACAGACTTGGCAAAGGTAATAAGACCAAACGAGAAGGCATAAGGAACCCTGACAATGTCTGATAAGCTGCCGTATTAGTTTACATCTAGCAAAACACATGCATCATCCAAAGCAAATCACAGCAGACTTATTTACTATTCACACAGCCATCAGTAATTTACTGTTCACAAAGCAGCAGATATATCTTGGCACAAACTTTGAGCCATAGTGAGTGCTGGTCAGCCTACCTTCACCATTCCAGTGTTCTCCGAATTACTGTTCATCATGTCATTAAAAGATGTAAAAAGGTTCCTTAAGGACTCCATGAAGTCGGCCTCTCCTTTGTTCTCATACAGCCTGGGAAGAGATGAAGTAGAGAATTACATTGGCAGATGATCACAAGTCTGTTTGTTTGTTTCATCCCAGTGTAAACAGCCCCGCCCGTGCTGGAAAAAACGACATGAGATTGACGCTTCCCTGCTAAATCATTAAAAGCAGCCAGCAGAATAGCCTGTGTGTGTGTTATCAATGCAAATATTCTTGGATCAGAACCACGGACATATTTTTTTTTTGCTGCCAGCCAGATTAGCATTTAAAACAACATGACAAGACCCCGAAGCACCTGGCTGCTGTCACGGGGAAACAAAGAATCAGAAAAATTAATGATCTATGCTAATGACTCTCCTGGAACAGAGCACAGGGAGCAGAAAGCAAATGTCATGCAACGGTTCAGTGACTTTACTTTCTGTCTGGGCTTCAGTGTTACCAGTGTCTCCACCATTTATTCGTTTCTGTGAAGTGAAAGCTGCATAGCTAACCACTAAGGGAAATAATCACAGAACAATTGTTGAAACACAAAAAAGGGTTTCCTCCATAATCCCCCTAAAATGCAAATGCTCTTTATCCCGCTTGCAGAGCCCATAAATCAGCACAAACTGGGTATTAACTGTAAATGAGCCAGCATATAATTGTGTTTTTTTCCTGAACAGTCACTTTAAAAATAAAAGTAAGGATTCGAGGGAGAAACTGATACTGTTATGAACATATAATGAAGCAGAGGGACACGGGTCAGATAGAGGTGAATGTTGGGAATGCTCCCACTTATTGGTGCCTCAGCATCAGAGAAAATACACCCTGTGCCACTCTATAATCCCTGACAATAAATGATAACATTCAGAATAACTCTAACTACATGCATTGTAAAAATCTGGCATTTTACTGTAGTAATGTGGAGAAATTCCAGAGATAAAGACCTACATTTATAAATTGAAATGGCTACGTTTCTAAACACCACAGCTCCGTAATTTCAGGAAACTGACATCACGGTCACACTGTTTTTGCATTCATAGCGTTGCTTATTGTCTTTGCATCTGCAGTCACTCAGAAAAAAAACCAGTCACAACAGAAAAGATGACAACTGAGAGCATAAATTTGCATAAGACTAGGAAAACCTATGAACCTCTGCTAATTTGTAATGATTGCAAAGGTCATTTTTATCCTAATCCTGTGCACATGTACCATGTCTTTAAGTTGCAGAGTAAAAATGACATGGCTTTTGTTTCTGTCATGCCTTTATTCTGTCTTATTTCCCACACAAAAATTACATTGAGGTGCTGGTCATTATAAATTAAACATTTAGAAGCATTTTGGATGAAGAGGTATGAGGCTTCTATTTCAGCTCAGCATGTGACCCCTTCGTTCAACCGGCTCAGTTATCTGCAAGTGGTAGCCTATTAATATTGAGCCTTATCTTGGGGATAATGTTAGTAATTAGGGTATAACAGAGTGTGCTTATCCTGTGCAAATGGACATGAAAAACAGACGTGGTGGGGTAATTTCCTAATCACAGAAGGGTCCAGGTTATTGTAATCCTGTGTGAAAAGACAGATAGAGCTGCAAAACAACTTCAATTATCAACAATTAGGTAAGGTAAGTACCCTGAGGAATAGGGATCCTGAGGAATACTCACCATTCTCCACCACTTAGGACTCACAAAACAGAGTTTAGCTTTAATTGCAAAGCATTAGCATAACATGGGGACCTCTGGTGACTTAGAAATTAACCCCTAAGTGTGTGTTTCATGTGTCACATTCACACAGGATAAGAAAAGTCTGTTTTTGACTCAAATTTACACACATTATTCCCCAGATCTGATGTCAAGACTCACTATTAATAGGCTACTGTTTATAGGTAACTGATGAAAGACAGAAAAATGTCCCCTCCTGCTCTGTGTCGTCAAATTTTCTCTGAGAATATCACCTCTAAATTTCCCAAAATATTCTTAAACTTTTATTGAACATCACCTGTCCAGCCTTCATTGTCCTCGACCAGGCAATATGCTGAATAATCCACCAAGTCACACAAATATTGATTTGCAGAGGACTAATATTATCACAGAACCTTTGTGTTCATTGTAATAGGGAAGGCAATTTGCAGTGGAATTACTACTTTACAAATGACAGATATGACAAATTCACATGGGATTAAAATCACAGGTGACCTCTACAATTACTACAAACTACCGGCTAATACTAGACCTGTGAGAATAGGGCTCAGAATTAAAAGTGAGCCAGAATATGTACTTCTGCATGACCAATAATCTTCTTACAAATAACCGTTTTTCATTTGTTCATTAAAAACAGTCACCGTTATCACACCGAACCAACACATAACTGAGGGTTGTGTATTTTATTTTCCCCCGTCAAGTTTACTGACCCATTTTGAAAGCACAACTAGGTGTCCATTCTCCCACTGCATCACATTTCACTTCCTTTCTCCCACAGAGGTGGGCTTTGTGTCACCACTCTTTCCCTCTCTCTCTCTGTCATGGCTTTGGGTATTACATGGTCTGGGATAGTGACTGTTGGGGGTTTACAGAAATCATGGGATTAGAGGCATCCGTCTCAGAGCTCCCACAACAACAATTACTTAAAGCTCCTTCTCACCTGCAGCACCAGGGAGCAGAGTGAGCTCAGGACCACTGCTATAGTCGGAGGGAGGTGGTGGCGGCGGCCGTGTATTGTGTGACTACAGTGCTTCCTTAACCGTTTCACAGAAATGTTCCGGTGGTCCACAATGAAAACCCTGCTGATGTAGCCCTGGCACCTTCTAGTCACAGCCCTCTGAAAAGCTCCGACAACTTTTCATTTTAGAGGCATTTCAGACTCTGAGGCCGACCAAATGTATAGAGCTGACAGTGGCAATAAAAGAAAGTGTGATCCAGCAAACTCCGGACACAAGGTCCAACTTGTGGCTGATGTGAGTAATTGTGAGGCGAAGCACTCGGCTCGGCCTCTGAACGGAGACTGACGCCGCCGTTCGCTGGTATGCTAGGGTAAAGGACAGAGCGTCCTCGAGACTCTGGACAAAAACCAATCAAAGTTTGCACACTCAATTAGACCAGGATCATACATCAGCCTGTGGCTCTACAACATTATCATCTATTTAAAAACACCCACGCTCAATTATAAATACGGACGTAGAAATTACCTCCCCAATAACCATTCACTTTTACCTGTTTTCAATTTATCCTACAGGAGGGGCATACTATGGAGAATACAATTAGTGCTGCCAACACTCATTATTTTTATTATGAAATACCACTGGAAACACAGTATTAATTAAGCAACATGTACATAATGGAGGCAAACTGGAAAACAGCCAATTAAACAGACAACTACTACTGTACTAGGTGTGTATCATCGATTTTTTAACGTGGGTTGTGTATGAGCCAAGGAGATTAATTTAAATCCATGTCCAAAAAAAGTGCAAAGAGCATAAACACCCTCCTTTTGTTTTTGTTATTAACCCATAAAGACCCAAACATCCACTGGTGACCAAAATCATCTGCTGATCTAAAACATTTAATATAAAGCTGATCCACTAATCCTATCAATACATGCAAATAATTGGTGTAAAACAGTTATTCATCTTTTCATGGTCATCAGATATGACCCATTTGGACGTTCAGAGGGTCCATAGTGAACATGGAAACACCACCATCTTCTACGACATTGATTCACCAGTAAAACCCATAGAGTTGGATCAGTGACAGTGGATGGAGACACTTAGTTTATGTTCAGTTAATGATAGATTTTACTGAAAAAGTTGCTTTCTCTGTTTTTGATACAATAACCCTCAACTTTAATCTGAGCTTTTCTAAACATCAACATAATCAGTGAATTTAATATAGGAAAACACATTCTTTTTCACTTAAAAATGAAAAATACAGAGGATAATATAATAATAAACACTGATAAATTGCTTCACAAAGGTTAAATAGAGAGAAAAATTCATTTGGGAACTGCAGCAGAAGTAGCACTGGGTCTTTACGGGTTAAATCATAACTGGATCAACATTAACATCACAGTACAGATGTGGAAGTCTCACCTCACATCCTTCAAACATTTACTTATCTCCCCTCTACATCTGTATTTTTTCCTTGCAGCTGTTAATGCACTGGTCTTTTAAGTGCTGCCAAAATCTGGATTTTTCCAATTCATATCAGTTCTTAATATGTGAAATGCTTTTATTTTCTGCACCATTAATACACTGGTGTCCTTCTTGCTCTTTCTTCTCTCCGACTGTAAGTTCACACCAAGGTGCAATAACCACGGCTTGAAACTGAAGCCAATGCAGCAGTTTCTTAAAGTGTAATACCCTAGAAACCTGCTGCTAGACGCTCACGCCAAAAAAACCTGGATCCAATATACTTCCATTCAAAACGTCTTAACTTCTCTCAGAATATGCAAAAACTGATGACGTGATGATCTCATTTGCTTTATTTGGACTCTTGTCTAAGTGTACTGGTTACTGTTTTGTGAATTATTGCTCCACTAATAAGATTTTAGCTCAATCATCTGCTATGTCAATCTTTAAGAGATGATATTAATTGAAAACAAATTATTCTATAACTCTACTATAGTAATTAAATAAGATACACTATCAAAACTTTCATGACGTTTACCCTAAATTAACTACAATACTAAATCTGCTTGCATTACTGAGCATCTGTACATAAGGTACTATTTGCATTCATTCATTAGATAGGTGTTTTTTGGTTGTGGTTTTATTTGTTTTTCTTTAGTGCCCTCCACAAATGTCATGCATTACTAACTTGTGACAGGCTGACACTGTCGACCATTGCTAGGTCACAACATGACCTGCAGATATATCCTCTGTTTTTATTTTTGTGTATTTTTCATCCCTGGCATTCAGAGTGGGCAGTAAAGGTAAACCGGTTTGTAAATGTGCAGATGACAATAAATGCTTTTGACTTTATTCCTGCCTCTGTTATGTTGTTATGTCATTAAAGATACCAAGTACGGAGTGCCCACAACTGGTTTTGCTTGATAAAGAAAACTCCAGTTTGGAAATACTTCACATTTGAGATAAATGTACAAGGAAAGGAAAGCAAGTCTGTATGCAAGCGATGCTACGGGGCAGTGCTAATGAAAGGTGCTAACACAACAAATTTAGCCAAGCCGCTGAAGGACTGACACGCCAGCCTCGATAAAGACTTTCGAGAGGTTGGTGACAGCGCCCCATTTCTAACCCAGTGAAGCATTAAACAAGACAGCTCAGTAAACTGTTGGTGATGAGTGTTGGTGTGTTGGGCCAACAGCCAGTCGCCAAACTAATCTGCCTCAGAGCCACGCATCAGACCTGTGATTCTCAAACAGAAGGCTTTGTTGTGCATATCACATAGTCCTATTAATGTCACACACTTTCTTAGATTAGCTAATTAGATTTATTTTTAAGGCCTGATCTCAACAACTAAACT
Source organism: Apogon talboti (assembly GCA_037367365.1). Taxonomy (NCBI): domain Eukaryota; kingdom Metazoa; phylum Chordata; class Actinopteri; order Kurtiformes; family Apogonidae; genus Apogon; species Apogon talboti. The sequence goes on along the minus strand of JAPQRQ010000012.1, from coordinate 25,147,673 downwards.
GTGATACTTCAGTGAAGCATTTGCAGAATATCTATGATTGTATCACCTCAGTATATTTGCCGTTAGTATTGAAAATGTAATGGTATTATTCGCATCTAAAGTGTGAGTCTGGACATACTGGTTAAAGAGGACCCTGGAGCGAACGATGAACTTGAAGATGTACTCCAAAGCCTTCATGGCCTTCAGCAGCTGTTCTGTCAGCTTCTCAGCATTGTCCACGTAGTTCTTCAGAACCTTGGTCAGCTTTCTGCAAACATAAATAAATCAGAACCATATGATCATCATATGAACTTTATATCTGCTGCCAATAGCACTGGATTATTGCTGATTAATACATGGAAACATTATATATTTCCACTATTTCCACCATTTTCTTCTCTACTCTCTGGTCAAATAGTTCATTCCTTACAAACTCACCATGATTTCCACTGGTTCCCCCTATTTCAGTACACTCATCTCTGTATTAAAGCAGGACTGTAACCAGTATCTGCAGCTAAGAACAACACAGTCTTCTCTTTGCATCAGAGTAAAAGCTCCTAAATCCTATTCATTCTTTGCTGCTGCAGACTGCTGCATGACTGGAATCTGTGAGAAAAACACTAAAACCTCATAGATTTATCTCAGTCTTTGCTTTTAAGTGCCTATAAATTATACCTGTAAAGGCTTTACGACTGGTTAACAGTTGTAAAGGCCTACTTATGGTCATTTTTTATTGACTGCGCAGATTATTTATTCCCAAATGATTAACTGGTTTGATTATTTATTATTTGTTTGTTTTCCTCCCTTCTCTTCTCCCTTGGCATTACCTGATCCATAATGGAAACCAGATTTGTCCTACTGCTACATGTGTGCAAGAATGAAAAAAGGTTAAAAAAAATAAAATTAAATAAAAAATCTACTTCTGTTTATAGTTTACTGTGTCTAGTCATTTAAGAATGATGACTACAAATGTGTTACCCTTCTTTTAGGAGTTATTAAATATAAGATTACATTTTTAATCAATTCAAATGTATGTTCTTGCCCCAAACAATAAATCAGCCATATTAGCTGACAAGTTAACAGCAGCTAACAGCAGCAAGCACGCTAACTGCATTTTGTTAACTAGTTCAGTCAGACCTAGTTACATTATTAAAAGCCTAAGAACTTTAAGACTTTTGAGAAATAATTTATGGCTAAAGCCCCAGTTTAGTTGCTTTTCAAGTCATTACTTGTATTTTATGTTATTATTTTCAACATTATTGCTATCTATCTGTTATTGCCAGCTATTGCAAAATGAAAAAAGGAAAAAAAAATCATATTTCTATATAATTTGCTGCGTTTTGGGACTTAAACAAAATGAATATGAATGTCTTACCTCTCTTTTAGGAGTTATTAAATGTAACATTCATTTTTTAATCAAACATATTTAAGTTTTCATTCCTAATCGATCAATCAACTACTCAGCTATATTAGCTAAGAAGCTAATAGCAGCTCGCAAGCTAACAGCATTTTGCCAACTAGTGTTAGCTCAGTCAGACTCGGTTAAAATATTAAAAACTTACAAATTTCACGGCTTTGGAGAAAGAATGTATGGCTGCAGCTCTAGTTTATCTGATTATTAACTTATTACTTGTATACATTTTATGTTATTATTTTCAACACATTTCTTAAATTATTGCTAACTTATTGCTATTGCTAAGTACCGCAATATTACTAGAATATGATAGAATAAACCTTCACAAAATTAATAAATAACCAACCTGAGCTACCTGGAATTAAAAAAAAGTGTTTTATAAGTATGTTATGTGTTGTTTGAAGAGGAATTGACTCACGTATATGCCAGTGTGGCGCTGAAATGCTTCCGAATGTAGGTCTCCAGGACTGGGTTAAAGTGCTGGAACTTTCTATCAGCAATCAGCCCAATTATGAACACCTGTTGGAGAACACATTAAAATGGAAACCACATGACTCATAATGGAGGAGCAAGGAAAAGGCTGCTCTAATGCATTAAAAAAATAAAGTTACATAACCAAAATTCTAGCAGGCCAATTTATTTTTTTGGGTTCTGTTGTGCTCTATTTTGCAAGAAAATGGGACATTAAACATTAGGAAAACAACATTAATGGAAATGCAGGCCTAGTGCTACAAATTAATGCAGATCAATGTAGTCGCCGTTGTACAAGATGCTACGTGTTTGCAATTTTCTCTTTAAATGATGGGTCTAGTTCTTATTTGTGAACAACAGGGAGCAGTTTATGAGCTAAAATATATTGAGTGTAATAATTAGGATAGAGATAGAGAATAGGATAGAGAATAACCACACATATGCATTTGTCTCTGTATTAAGATCCGGTCTGGATATGTGAAGTACATACAGCAGGAAAAACTACATGGTAAAAACAGCTTCTATAAACCAAAGTGGTTGTATTTAGTATGACCTCCCTTTGCGTGTCTTTAACCTTTTTGTTCAGATATATATGAGATTTACGGCATCAGTTTCCATACCAGTAACAAATTTAACAAAAATGATCAAAATGAGCTTCCAATTTGAAAAATAAATAAATATATTATGAAGTAAAAATGAATAGAAAAAAAATAAATAAAATGAACCCAATAACCCCAAAAAAAAACAAAAATTAACAAAAATGTACAAAATAATCAAAAACATGAACAAAAATGAACAAAATAATCAACACTATGGAATAAACAATCTACAAATTGAACAAAAATGAATAAAATCAGCTTTTATCCAACAGTTTCTATAAACCAAAGTGGTTGTATTTAGTGTGACCTCCCTTTGTGTGTTTTTAACTTTTTTGTTCAGACAATATGAGATTTATTGCCTTAATTTTCTACTGTTTTATAAAAGGTTTCATTCAACACATGACAGACGATTCCAACTGTTTGTGTTGCTTCTTGTCATGGGGTCAGGGGTCACACTAAATATAGACTTTAACCTTTACAACCCATTTAGTTTGGTTTATTGTGTGTCTTTTAGGTCTGTGCATATATTTCCTGTATTTTCTTGTTGTATTTGAAGAAAATAGAATGAGAAATAAAGATGTATGCTCGTTTCGACCCTGCAGAAGGTGGTTTAAGGCTTTTGCATACGCTTCATATGTAGATAAATGATATTAATTTTCATTGTTTGGATTAGTTATCAATATTTTTACTCGGTGATGTATAAAATGAGGAGCCCATGAAGTGATACTGAGGTGAAGTATGCGTAAAGCTGTGTTCTGATGCTCCGTAAACATGTGTAGGTGTCCCAGTTGAGAACTTTTCCTCCTAATCGTCCCCTTGGCGCTCACTCTACATTCTTGTGAGAAACTGAAGGTGTACACTCTGCCTAGTTATAAACAACTCACATCCTGTCACAGAACATGTTTGCACTGGCGGAGCGCAGAAATGCCTTCAGTTTATCTAAAAATGGGTCTGTCAGACATTCTGAAACCTATAAGGCAGAAAAAAAACAAAAAAACATCTTCTTTCCTAAGACGCAAATAGTCAACCTGGAAACTCCAGCTGATGTGAATGTTTAGAAATGATAGCGAGGACCGGCTGAGATATGAACAGGGCCAACACAAACAGCGGCCATCCGAGATCTGACACATTACATCTGTATGTGGGCTCAGACGTGTTGGCTCTGATCGGTGACAACGTTTGCTGTAACTCTTACCAAGGCGTCAAACACCAGCGTATCAAAGGTGTCACTGTCAGAGTTCTCCATCATGATGTTGAACAGAGCGTCCAGAGTGTCTTGCAGGAACTGAAAGGACAATAGGAACCAGGTGTTATTACAGAGCAACAACACTGCCTGACAACACACAGGTAAGAGAAGAAAAGAAGATAAATAAACATGATATCTTTGCTAAATGTCATTTTAAGTAATTGCACATCTTTTAGATTATTGGTAAGACACATCAGATCCAAACATCTACTGGTAAATAAACTTATAGATACACTCAAAGCTCCAGATTCATGTTTCTGTTACTGCAATGGGACTACATATATTTTTCTTATTTTCTTAACACACAGCATACAAGAAATATGACATGCATATATATTGAACATGATCAATAATGTGAGATGTAATTATATGTAGAGAAAAATTCATTTGGAATTATCACTAAAATAGCTCTAGATCTTTAAGGGTTGACAAATCGTATGCAAGTATCACCCTCAGAAGAAAATAAATAAATTCTTATCATTATTACTATTATTATTACTTATACTACTATGACTACTACTACTTATAATAATAATCATAAAATAAAATTAAATCAGACAAATCCCATAAAAATACAAACCTAAACATTATATAGGCTTGTATGGAACCAACCAGGGATACAACCAAGATTATTAGCTACATATTACTTTTCACTAGCCATTTATAAAGCTTATTAGCAATGATTATTATTAAAGTAAGGACAAATATACAAATATAGTCACTGACCCAGTCCTTATGTCTGTCTGTACGAGGCTGTTTTAGAAACTTCCAATATGTATATTTGTGTTGTATATCTTAAACTTTATTAGAAAAAAATTGGAATGAAATGAAAATTCTCATTAATTCTATTAAACTTTATAAGTATTTTAAAATATAATAGCTTTTATTTTACACCATTTGTGACTTTTAACTGTTTCTAGTTTCTTTGGGACACTGTTTTTTGTTTTTTTTTAATTAATGTTTCAGACTCAGCCCTGCTTTGGTCCAGTTTTTATATATATACTGTATATAAATATAAATTCAGTGCATAATGTTTGTTCATATCTGCGCTGCAGAAATCGGACAAGCCATTCTTTATGGTGATTAACATTTTGGATATTTTTTGATGCGGTGGACTCTGGCTGGGAGTCAGATGAGACCATTTCTACTGAGGACGTCGGGTTAGGATTAAGTGTCTTGAGTGGGGCAGTGGTTACCGCCGCCAAAGCCGGGTTCAGCTTTTTCAGCATTTCTCTTGATGAAAAACAACCGATGGCTCCTGGTTATAAATTCCCTGTATGTTTTTGAGGTTGTGATGATGCATAAGACAGTTTCACATACAGACCCATGCATTATTTCCTTCTCCACCTGCATATCAGAGTCTGAGCAGCAGCACTGTGGGGAAAAATGATGCTACACTAGCTCAAAGAAAACCCTCGGAGCCCTGTATTACATGCAATGAGATTAAAATGCAGAAAGTAAATCAAAAGAAAAAAACGGGTCTAACATACTACACATAGTCATTTTCGTCAGTCTCGTTGAGCCGTGGAGCGTGAATCTGTCTTGCAGAACCTGAAACATGTCACTAAGTGGATGCTGAGTTTCCACTCTGCTCGTGTGACTGTTCTGTACTACCATTAAATACTCCATACAGCTGTTAACATGAGCCAATATACGATCTAATTTTGCTATCAACAATGTCAGCAGCACTAACTACACTCACCCTCCATTTACTCAGCAAATTCAGAGGTGATGTAAAGGTGTCGGAAACTGAACTCAGGATGGATGAGATCCATTATATTTGACAAGAAACAAACAGTAACATCCAATGTGTGGCGTTAAAAGCAAAGGCCAGAAAGAGGTGACTTGTTCATTTTCATCTGCAGGTTTGATGAAGCCAGATTTATGGCTTTTTGAGACATTATTCATGGCATCTTTGGTCAAAATTCGTACCTTACATTCACATAAATAACAGTCTAACAGGCCATAGTTGAAACACACACAAAAAAATGCACTAAAACATACAAAATATATGCTAAAGTACACTAAAATACACAAAACTATACTAAAACATACGTAAAGTATGCCAAAATATATTAAAATATGTTAAAATACACTAAGACATAAAAATACACAGAAATATACTAAATATTTCATTGCGTGTGGGATTTTTAAGAACTTTGAGTGTCAGTTTTGTACGGGTATTAATTATCTATTTTAAGGATAATTAAGGAGATTAACTAATCCAGGAACTTCAAAATTTAAGACTATGTGACCTAGAACTATTTTTGTTTTGACTTTTTTACTCTATCTTTAACCTTTCCTAAGTAATTTATCACCATTTATTGCACTGCATTTTGCATTTTTTGGGTGAAAATCCAGTACTGTCCTGTATTTAATTTACTGGTCATGTAGATGTTCATAGAAGCTTGGAGTGAATTCAAAGGTTATTATATCAAAACACAGACAACTGAAGAAAAGGCGCTCAATTTATCATTAACTGCACATAAAAACAAATGTCTCCCACTGTCACTGATCCAACTCCATGGGTTTTACTGGTGAACCAACGTTGTAGAAGATGACGGTGTTTCCACGGTAACTACGGAGCCTCTGAACGTCCAAATGGGTCATATCTGATGACCATGAAAAGGTGAGAAACTGTATTTTACACCAGTTATTGACATGTATTGATAGGATTCATGGTTTTAACCCTTAAAGACCTAGGAGTACTGCATTTAGGCAACTTCCATGTGATTTCTTCTCTACATCACTATTTACTCTAATATTATCCTCTGCATTTTTCAGTGATAATCAAGTATCTTCCTATACTGAATTCACTGACCATATAGATGTTTACAAAAGCTCAAAGTAAAATCAAGGGTTACTATAGCTATCAAACAGAGAAAACTGAAGAAAAATATGTCACATGTTCTGGCAAATGTTTCTATCTTTGAGGGATAAGTTTCTGCAAAAGCCCTGTAACTGTAAATAAACACAGACTGGGGAGCAACAAAAAGGAAAGAACAGACTCTCCTAGAATATGTTTATTATATTATAGATAAAATAATTAGCATTCTATTGAAAAATAGAGCTCCAAGTGCTACCTAACTACTCAGTGACAGTCTGGGAGCCTTTCGGTGCTAATGTAGAGGTACTAATAATCACACTCCTGTGGTTTAATGAACAGGTCCAGCTGTGGGTGACACATCTATCTGGTCTGATAAAAACTGTTTGGGTGAAGGACTTTGGAAGATGCGGAACAATCTGCCAGGCCCCCAACCAGCCCATGCAAAACTTCATCCAGAGAGTGATTTATTCATCTGCCCCACGCTGGGCGCTTAAAGGGCTCGCCTTTACTTCTGACAGCAGGTCATCTCCCCCTCCTCTGAACGCCGTGTGTGGCGCTATGTGATTCTTTCTGGCTGCAGACACAGAAACAACATCCCACCAACCGACACCCACTGACAGGCAGTGAAATCATTTGTGAAATTGCTGCCAAGGAGCTGTAGCTTTCACAAACACAAAGGATTGTTTGTGACTGCATTGTTTATGTCACCAGCTGTTGAGATCTCTCTTTGTTTTTCTGATCTGAATCCAGGCGTTTGCAAGGACAGGACTGATTTAAGATTACTTCAAGGACAGGTGGACCGACAGTGGAGGAACAGAGCATTGAACGCAGACTGTTGGGTCCTTAGCCGATA
>JAPQRQ010000012.1:25115506-25134020 GCA_037367365.1 Apogon talboti | reverse complement strand
AAACCCATGGAGTTGGATCAGTGACAGTGGATGGACACACTGGGTTTATGTTCAGTTAATGACAGATTTGCTGAAAATGTGGCTTTTTCTTCAGTTTTCTCTGTGTTGAGTTTACACTGAGTTTCCATGAACATCTACATTAAATTTAGGAAATTAAATATAAGAAAATACATGATTTACAGAAAAAAAAATGCAAAATACATAGGCTAATATTATAATACATGGTGTTAAATCACTTAAGAGAGGTTAAATAGAGAGAAAAATTCATTTGAGAACTGCCCCAAAAGTAGCACTGGGTCTTTATGGGTTAAAGAAAGACACAGTGTTATGTTGTTGAGTAAACGGGGTTCGTACTAATTTTTCAAGTTCAAATTCAAGCACTTTTCAAGCACTTTTAAGGGTCATTTCCAAATCTTTCCAGCACAGCCCCTTATCACTGGTGTCAAATACATATCTACAAGAATACACACTGAAATCCAAGCATTTTTAAGGATTTCAAGCACCTGTACAAACCCTGAGTATAGAGTGTGGTTACCATTTTGTGTGAGTTTGGTGGAGCAGACCAGGGTGGAGATCTGGAAGGAGTCCTTGGTGATGGTGCAGTTGCCCAGGCTCTGGGTGTTCTTCCCGGTGGTTGAGTAACCTTTCTCCTCCAGCTCCAGCTTGGTGGCAGGAAGGTTCAGGGACAGCGACGAGTCCTCCAGCTTCTTCGCTTCTGCCTGGTATTCAAGGATTCACAAGGAAAATTAATTACAAATAAAGCAGATATTCACAGTTTATATACTGAATTATGGGAAAAGCAATAACTGCACTGGATGGGGAGGTCATAGGACAGGGATGAACCTATTCAAGTTTGGAGCTGATCCAATCCAGCTGAATCATATACATAAATAACATAGCACAAGCAATAAAAGTTCTTTCCATATGCTAACAATGCTAACGTACATATACCACAGCCAGAGTGGTGTATGTATGCTTATTTACTCTTTCTTTCTTTAATGAGACCAGTTAGGGTTCAGAAGGGGTTAAACTCACTTACTGTATGTAACTCAGATACAATGATTAGATTCCATACTTCAATGATTCACCAGTGGTAAACCACAATTATAAGTGTCTTGAATGCTGTTTAATCCCCTGGTTTGTTTACAGCTTCACTTTATGCTCATCTGTGTGTGTGTCGATATAAATCATCACTTTACTTACTTTCCCATGATCTGGACGGCAAAGATAGTGGTAAAAACAGAAACAGGAAGTGTGAAGATGCCTCATAAAAACTGTATTCTATTTCAGGTGAATCCATAAAGACATGGTTTGGACAGTGCAGTTGGAGAACATGCAAATATAAGCTATCCCCAACCTTTGTCCTTTTCTCATAAATGTACTTCTTTTATGGTACCAGTTTATTTAACAGGGATTTTGCACATTAATTAACACTGGTGTAAATGTGCCATGTGAATTCACCAAAAGGCTACTTATTGTTTGTCATCCCTGGACAGATTTCACAGTGTTACGATATATAAGATTAAAGTTAAAATTATTCAAGAACACTAACTTTACTTATCAACCGAATCTACTTCCTGTGTTCTTTATTACCCCACCCCCCCGAAGGGGAGGCAAGGGGCACTGTTTTAGGTCCGGTTTTTTTTCTTCGACGTTAACACTTTAGCAGCAAAACTATTGGTTGAATTCATACCAGATTGGGTTAATAGATTGCCAGTGACCCAGAATAAACGTGATTACATTTTGGGAAAAGTAGGTCAGAGTTCAAATTTTTTATGAATTTTTAAAATCTTTTGTTTCCCCCCTATTTACTTATAATGGACAAAATTTCAAAAGGTTATAAAAACATGAATTTTGTTTTAATTTACTTCATACTTGGCACATATACTATAGAGGCCATTGATATGCTGACATCAGCACACGCATAGACATGATGACATCAGCTGGATCGATGCCAAAATAAGCTACAATATATGCGAGGGGCGGGGTCTGTGGTGCCTGGCACCACTTGTTACCACATGTAAAGTGGCAGAATGACAAATGGATGTGTTTTAATGGACTCAAGGACACAGGACTGCAGCAGATTGAATACAGACAAATGAACAGACATGGGTCTGGGAACAGGTGGAAACAAATGACATGACAGCTCAACACTTGGATGAAAAAAACAAAGCAAAAACAGGAGGATTAAGGATAACACCCCCCCAAAAAAATACACAATTCAGCAACGATGCTGTTAGTAACAGTCCAATTCTTCACCTCGGACTCGTTTCTGTTGTCGTCGGCCCTGCAGGTGGACGAAGCCACAGACCACGTGTTTTATGGGATATTTCAGTTACCTTGTATACAATCAGATCGTGCTCGCCGTCCCTTAGAGTTGTGCCGTCATATCTCATCAGCTTCACAAAAGACAAGGCAAATATCTTCTCGGATTTGTCTTTGGCTGTGGGAGGAAAAGAAGAGGAGAAGACGTTAATCAACTGTTGTTTACATGGTAGAATGACTGTTTGGTCGTTTATACACCGTAAGCACATATTTTGCTCGTTGTGTGTACAGTCAAATTTGCAGGCCAAGCTACTTATGCAGCATTGGCAAATGTGTTCATATAAAAAGTGCACATTGTTAGGATATTTACACAGACAGAATGATACAAAGATACCACAAAGATAAAAAAACCAAGAAAAATAAGGTTAAAACTGAACAAGTTTTAAGCCCAAAACTCAAACATGACAGGAAAATATGACAAACATTAGAAATATGATATGGATTCCTTTAAGTTATGGATTGTTTGCACAAGGAAATTCGATAGAGCGCATGGGCTCAGTGTTGTCATTCTTGTGAACACGTCCACTTAAACTCAAGGCTGCGGCTGTGAACAGGTTGTGTAATTCTGCCAAGGTGTAGAAAATATGCCCACTGCTGTTTGTGTGTAAACACGTGTGTGCGTGACCGAGACGAACCGCTGCATAAACAAGCAGCAGAGTTATGACTTTGTCCTGTAACCGAGCGTTTGGACTGGGCCACATATATCATCATTGCGGATCAACAAGCTCAAATTTACGTGCAGGGAGTGGTGATTCATGGACGTATCTCTTGCATTCTATCTGCATAAATCCCCTCATTGGTTTGCTGCCTGCAGCCCTGCCAGTGAATAATTGCTGGACTGACTTGAGAGGAACCAATGGAAGGAAAACACTGTACGCATGCCATCCAGTCGAGAAAAATGTATTTGAAACTTCCAAAGGAGGGCAGAGAGCTCTCCGCTCAGAAGTGTGCGTTTACAGAGGAAAAGGTCACTGTCAGGACAGACCTGCTTTTTAGAGCCAATCAAAGTCAAATCTACCTGAGAGTTCTGCAGACTTCTACCTCTAAGGTGAGCTGTCAGTTCAGATTTATGGTGAGTGTACTGTGCCACATTCTAAAGCCTGGCCTCCGCCCCGCTCGCCAGGTATATGGCATAATGACAGATGAAGCACGAGTGCAAAGGAGGCAGGGCTCTCTCCTACAGTGGAGTCTGTGATAGCGGCCGTCAGTCTGATGAGCCCTGACAATGCTGGAGTCGCAGTTTAAGCACAGTGTCGGCGGCTGCGTCGGCCCGATTCCAAACCAGAGGGTGAAACACTGAGAGCATGAGCGTCAGACGCCGTTCTGTCACTATGTGTTTCTCCTAAAAGTTCAGTCCTAGCTAGAAGCATTGGAAGAGGCAGGAAGGACACCGGAAGACGACGGCAGGGACACGTTTGTGGTGTAGAGAAAATCATTTTGCACTTCTCATCTTCAGATTTAACAAGGTTAAGCATTTTCACCTCTCTTTTTCAAAATCATGTGAAGATCGCTCTTTTAAGCAGCTGTGACAATGGTGTGAACTCTACAACGTGAGCCAGAGTTAGACCTTCTGTTGGTTTTTTATTCTATTTATTGCATTCATTTTTTTTTTTTTTTTTATCATTCCTCAGTTCAATGTCCTACTTTCTACTGAATACATCCAAGTAGACTTCCTGCTTGTCTGGCTTGTTTGATGCGCTGTAAACGTGTGCCCGTACCCAGTTTCTCATTCTTCTGATTCTTATATAGACAGACAAGCATTATATCCAGGAGTTATTAGGAGGAAAAAACACAAACATATTAGTTATGGTTGGAAATGGCAGCTTACCGTGACACATAATTATTGTCAGCCACAAGCAAACAAACCAAAAGTATATCTTACTGCATGAATAAATGATGTGTTTGAGTAGAAGTCAGATAACTGTGGCACTTGTCATATTTTCCATTTCCTAGTGATCAGATGGAAATGAAAATAAGCTGAACGGTATGTGCAGATAAAAAGATAAGGCCTGCACTGGTTCACATAATTGCAGATAAGAAAGTCGTGTTTAAATAAAGACGGGGAAAATACAAGGCATATATCAAACAATCTGGCCTTTATACCTTTTCAGCGCATCTCTCTAGAGTTGGTCGTCAGTGACAACCTGAACTTTAACAGCATCAGCATGCCTCTGCAGTTCCAGAGTCACTTAAGGTGAGCCAGTCTCTAAAGCAACCATTACAGCACGATAACAGCGAGTCACTGAGTTTCAAAGGCATGCCTCATAACAGCATTAGTCCCTGCAGAAGTGAGGTGCCAGGCATGACAAGAAGGCTCTCCAAGTGGATTATAAGCCCGCGCTGAGCTCTAAGGCCGATCTGACTCTGCCAAACCACCTGCACGCTCCAGGTGAGACGCAAACAGAGTCGGTTGGATTTCAGCGCTGGAGGACGACACCGCATGACGGTTAGTTTGCTAATGAGGAGAAGTTCCAGTTTCCATCAGTGAAGCTCTTCCAGATCTGACCCAAACTGTCATTACAAGATGGACAAAATACCAGCACATAAATATATTATTATAATCATCTTGTGGTAATTTAGGATTTGAGATGATTTCAGAGCTGTTTGGATGTTTACCGTACAAAAATGTATTTCCTTTATTGGTTTTAAATTATGGAATGACAAATATAAACTTAAAGATGTGCAATTCATTAATACTTTTCAAAACACTGGTTTGGACAGATATTTTGGAGCGATATAAGGACGAATGATTTGTGATGTTTTGATTGGTTTGAATGTAGGCGAGGCGTATTTAATCCTTTAGCTTCTGCCTAAGCCTATTCAGTCTCAACAGAATTCACAGTCGGTTGACTCAACATCAGCCTCATTGTTTGTATTTGCTGCATTATGGATGATGACTGAATGAACATGAACCTGAAACCTGAATTTATCGACGTTGTCATCAAAACAGTAATATTTTTCTGAAACCATGATGCAGCTGTTGAAACCCTGACCATTTCACTTCCCACAGTCACTAATTCTTGGAATAGTGGCCGATGTGAACACGTCGGAGTCTGTCTGTGATACATTTAAGACTTCTGCCACGTTCCCACTGATGGTATCAGCTCAACTTGCCTCGACTTTACAGGACTTGCCCTCGGTTTGGTTTTTTTAGATGCTTTCCTCGTGTATTTCTTACCTTACAAGATAACTCTAAAATTCCGCTGTGAGAGAAACTTTTTTTTCCATACTTTATTAAGACTTTCACACAAAATTCCAGACTTTTCAAGGTCTGGAAAACAGCATTTGAAAATTCCATATTTTTGAAGACCTTCCAGACCTAATCACCTTTGTAATGGCTTGGACTGAAATTGTTCCTTCTGTATTGTTTATAAGTAGATATAATAGTTCATTTATTTACACTGTATGAAAGTTGTGGGTTTATAGTGTTTTGATTTGTTGTAACTACATCTATACGACTCTCTTGTCAGGTCACATTTGGAAAAGGTATTCTAATCTCAATAAGGATTCACTGGGTTAAATAAAGAATCATTTTTCCCCAATCACAGACCATGAATCCAGATGTTCTGCAACGTATCACCGAATCTCTTTCATATTATGTTGTGAGTTACTACCTGTCATGGTTCCAACATCACCAAAACCTCTTGTCGTGCTCCGTGGCGGCTGCAGGACGGATGACCTGGCCATGTGGCGGGCAGATGGGGCGGAGGGGCTGCCAAGACAGGCTTCCCTGCCCTTACAGCCCCCGAAATTAAAAAGGATATTAAAAAACAGAAGGGCATACAACACCGGCGGCGTCCAGCACTAGACACTGGTCCCAATAAACAAACAAGTCCCTTCAGGCATTTTTCACATCCCAGCTGCAGCCCCTGACAGACCACTCCACTCCACGGCGCCGCTTTATACCAGAGCAGCCTAATACCTGTGATTAATACGACGCAGGGCGGGCTTCAAAGTATTTTTCACCAAGCAGCGCATCTGCTTGTATTGGACATCACCCATTTTTTTTTTTTGGGGGGGGCTGTGGATAGATTATCAGCCAATTGTGCAGCTGGTCATCAGTAAAAATGATTATTCACAAGCTGACATTTGTACTCACAGTCCTGAGATGAGCGATGGCGAAAGGTGAACCGCAAGTGGCTCCGATTCACATCTTCAATAGGAATAGCAACCTGGGGGAAGACGGAGGAAGGCCGGTGGTAAAAAGCACCAAACGCTGCTGATTTAGCCGAGTCAGACATACACCGGTTTTATTCATTTCACTACGGCTTGTTAATCAATTCATTTATTGTATAAGCCATCACAGTGCACAAAAGAACACTAATAACTGACAAAATACCATTGATAGATAACCATAGTATGATAATGCAGGTAAGTCATTTGAACATTTTTTCCAGTGTGTCAAATTCACATCAACACAATTAGAGTGTTTGTTTTTTTTACTGGAGAGTAGCAAATGAAGACCAACAATGCACCAATAGTGTTACATTAAAGTTGCATTTGATGCCAGAGCTTTAGCCATGTTTCTACAGTATGTAATCGTCCTGTATATTTTAACTGTTGACACACTGCAAAAACAGGGTTAGAAAATGCAATTCCATGTACAACCGTGTAGTGTCGTCAGAAAGTGGTGGTATAGGACATTAGAGGAAACAAAAGCAAAAACAAAAACAGTAAGCCTTAGACATCTGCAAGAGGAAAATTTAGATATATTTCTCCAAGTATATAATATCTCTCCAATTTCCAGGTACTACAGCTATGTTTTTTCCTACACTCTCATTATTTTAGTGTATTCATAACCATCATCAGTAACTTATCAATCATGGGAAAAGACCAGAAAAATACAAACTCATACATAACTATTCTTCCATGTCATGTGTTACCCATGTTGCATAGTGTGGGTAGATGTGGAAGAAGCAGAAACGGCTTTCAGTCATGAGGGTTGAGTGTTTAAAGGTGTGTCTATCTTCCAAGAAGTGCATTAACTCGCAATGTCAGAAAACTGAGTTTAGATCAGGCTTAAGCTTCTATCAACAGCATATAAAAATACATAGATGAACATGAGTAAATTAGCAGAGGCAGACCTTTATTGTCTCAAACCAGCGTGGCTGCTTTACTTGATAGTAGATGACAGACTTGTACTCATTGATGCCATCGTCTCCTGCTCCAGGAAAGATCACATTCTAGACAAAGACAACAGAGAAACACAAACAATGCAGTGAGTGACCTTATTATATAACTGTTTAAGTAAGTACAATAGAACTTTATCACAGTAGACGTTTATGTCTGTGAAAGCAGCCAAAGCACAGGTGTTATCGATAGAGTAACCCTTTAACAACTGCAGTCTCTCCGGCGCTACATTTTACACTTTACAGCATTCAAAGTAACTCCAGAACAGTTTGTGCTATCCACAAAATCCAAATGGCATCGGAAAGCTGAGATCCTGAGCTTTCTGACACTATATAACACTTTATGGCAGCAATGTTAGGCTCTATTACAAGTAGAAAGGAACTGTTTCAGAGACTTCCACACAGGATAAAAAACGCCTGGAAATAACAACAAATATGAAGAATAATGTGGATACTGAATGTTCAAGACCAAAAAGCATGTGTGAGCAGATGTAAAAGAGTTAAGAGTTATAAAAGTTTATTTTTAAAATCTCAAAAAGTTTCATTATGGACATTTACAGTCGTTTCTGATAATAAATATGCTAAAAACATTAAGTCTGTTTTTCTTCTACTAAAACACACTGTTTTAAGTATTTACTATATATAATAACAATAATTAACAGCCAGATATTGAAAGTTAAGTTCTTCCTGAAAACAAAGGGGCAAAAGAACTGGCAAAAAAATATATTTTTTATTGCAAGGAAAACATGAAGACCCCTCAGCAGCCTGTTATAATGGCAGTCTTAAAAGGGTTAAGTGTGGATCTGATCCTTTTAGTTGCACCATGAGGCTGTTCTAATGAACCCAAGTGCCCAATCCACCCAGCCAGAAACTGATGCACCTATTTTTAATTACATCAATTAAACGTTTTTGCCTTAACTGCTGTAAATGTTTGCTGTGAAAAAGATCAGAGCCTTGATGGTTGAGATATTAACACCTAGTCATGTGGGAAACCAACTGGCTCATTGAGTGATTTCAGGAAATATAGACCCAGGAGGCAAAAAAAGCCTTAATCTAGCAAACTGGTCTTTAAAAGTCTGGATGCACTGAATGCATGAACACCTGTCTGTTGGCTGCCAATCCCATGACAGCGTTGTGGAAATAAGAAATAAATTAGAAATTAATCATTTAAGAGGGTGGGGCAGCGGCTGCAGCGGGAGGTGGAAGGAAGCCAGGAACAGGAGAGAGGACCAGCTGGTGTGGATGGATTCAAGCGTGCAAATTGGTCTTCCTAGTGGGACCTGTGAGTTTCTCCAACGGGTCAGGGTGCATATGTAAAATACAAACGCTCCCCCCGGGGGGACTTGGCACAAGGGATGGAGTGACAGCAGAAGGCACACCAGCCTTGTTTTCTATCAATCAGTGCTCAGCCATCCTACTGCTTTCCTCCCACTATGCCAGCTGACTCCCTGGCCCGCCAACACGTCGCTGCTGAAATACTCCAACACTAATGGCTTCTGACAACCAGCAATTATGAGGAATAACAGGCACCGTTTCCCCCAGCGGTGCCGGGCACATCTAGGGTGGGGGTGGGGTGCAGGTGCTGTGCTCTGCCCCCCCCTCCATAAGTGGCCGGCATTTGTGACAGCTTCGAAGACAAAAAGCGGGAGAGTGACCCGGGCTTAGCCGCAGGTGAGAAGGTTTGGCAGGGGAATGCTAATATGTCAAGGTGGAAAAGAAGTCACTGTCCAGACTCTCAATATACAGCTCCGCAAATCCTTTTTGAGACACGAGGAGGATGAATCAGCCAACGGCGGCACAGGGGATTGAAAGACGGAAGAAAAACGACCAGACCAAGTGGATAATAAGGCTGAGGAGGCGAGACTTCACTTCATATGATGGGATAAATATTAACCATTAACTAGCTTCTCATTAGCATACATATTAGTACCATACTGGCTCTTTATCAGCCATTATAAAAGGGCTTATTAAGTCTTTATTCTGAATCTGCATGACCACAATCTCCAAAGAGGCCATTAACCAGCAGTTTTCCCTCTATAACCTAATCATTACTTCTTATTGACAGTATGTACAGCTGTGAAAATGCTTTTTATGAATGTACAGCACCGAGTGGCTGAGTAAATACAGCGATTTATAATTGGAATATACAGTGAAGTCTTATTTTCCTTACATTTGATGAACAAAATCAGTCTAATAAACACCTTTAATATGTTCACCAGCTACATATACAAGGTTAAGACATTCTGAAATCATTTATAGCGCAACAAATATAAGAGAACTGCGTGATGGCACAGTGATAAAGTTACTGTTTAAGACACTTGGAGTCAGGAAAACAGTTGTTCATTACAATTTCCAGAAGAAAACAGTCTGATTTCACCAAGATCAATGACAGGAGACTATTCACAACAGTCGCATCATTATTTCAAAGCTGTGCTGAAGTTTTTATACATGATTATTTACCTAAAGTGCTTTTCTTAGTCATGTATGGTCGGACACAATCATAAGCGTTAAAGGATCAATAATTAATATTCCTGTCATTTTTGAGTTCAGTTTGCTCAGTTGCTTACACCCACACTCTCATCATTTTAGAGGATTCATAACCATCATCAGTAACTTATCAATCATGGTGACAGAACAGAAAAACACCTACTCATACACTTTACTGGAGAACCAAAAGTCAGCATTAAAAACACTGCTGGTAATGATATGACAGGACATTTTAATTGCAGTAAAAATGCAACATATGAGGGACAAACTCTACATACCTACCATCAATAAGCAGTAATGAGGTAACGAGGAGGGAAAACAGGGTATTAATAAGTGTTTTATAATGACTAATAGAGAGCTAATATGGTATTGATATGTTAATTGTTAATGTGAATCTTAATGTTAAGGGTTGCCACTAAAGGAACCTATGATAAAGAGAGGCTGGTCGTGTATTTATAGGTATATATTTTTATCTCGTCTTCATACTAAATAATAAATACACGAATAACTCTGCAGAAACTAACCCAAAACTTTTCTTTTGAAGTTGCATCAGTAACAAGTGACTCCAAGTTAAGATGAGGCTGAAGCTCAAAGAGACTTTTATCAGAGATCTCAGTGAAACGGCGTCAGGCATTAAAGTGATGGACAGGAAATGACAGCACCTCTCATCTGAGGATGAGGATCTCCACTCATTCAATTAAAATCCAGGAAGGAAGAGGGCGAATTTAACCAATTAGGGCCGATCCCAGAAGAACGCCATGTCAAAGGAGGACGCGAAAGCTGCGGAGCAAGTGGTTAAATCTGTACGGCGCCCACAGACGTGATCGATGTCACTTAATTATTGACTGCATCCGATCATTACGGCTCCATAGGCTGCGACGGCATTCAGAGTCAAGTCTTTAAGGACATTAACTGAAGCCCTGGCGTCTACTGACTGTTGGCATGAGCTCTTTAATTCACTTTATGACTTAAAACACATATTAGGGCTCGTACACATTTTTCAAGGTCAAATCCAAACGCTATTCAAGCACTTTTAAGGGTCATTTTCAAATTATCGCTGGGGTCATATACATATCTACACGGATACATATACTCAGGATTATTTGTTTTTCACTTTTTATCACAATGACGTACATTGTATTATATTATAAACATCTAAAATTATGTTTCATATTAGCAAAAAGTTTAGAAATCACAGGAGAACTCATGGTTTTATCCAAAAACAGGGAAGCCACTTTGCTTTGAGACAAAGATTAAGATAAAAATGTACCTGGAGTCAACCTGAGAACACATGCTGATTTTCTTTTTTGACATAAAGTTCCATTTTTCAAAACGTATCACCTCTCTGTAAGTAGCTTTGAATTGAGTTAATATCAACAATAAATAAATAAATCACATCACAGAGTGATAATTGCAAGCACTTTCAAGCACTTAAACTAAAATTCAACCACTTTTCAGACCTTGAAAACACAACATTGATATTCGAGCATTTTCAAGGATTTCAAGCACATCTGATGGAAGCCAACATCGTCACCCCTTTGAAACCACATTTACCCAGAGTATAATCACCGCAGACCCACACTTCCTCATCCTGCTGGGCCAAATCACTAGCGAACCCTCTCAATCCAGCACTAATATACATAATTGAAGCTGCTGACGCTAACGGCACTCTCCTCTGATTCGCTGTTTGCAGGAGGCCTCACCACGACCGAGCTTTTAGCATCACAAACCAATCAGCTGTCATTACCCGCCCTGTGATGCTTGAATTCCGACACAAGTGTCCTGGTGGGCGGACCGAAGCGACGCCGTGGGATTGGTTGTCTTGTCTGATCAACACATGAAACACTCACCGCGCGACGACATCAAACAGAAAAGCGGTAACGTCTGATCCCCCCCTTGATCCACCCACATCCTCCTCGGGGTCCAGCTCCTCTAAAATCTCTCATATCTCCCATTAACCAATGGGCCCCGAAGAACAAGAGGGGGAGGTGAGGCTAATTACAGATCACAGAGAGGGTCAAAGGATCCAGGTATATCAGGACACGAGACACTGTCCTGTAAAAGTCTGTTCAACACAATCCAACTGGAAAATTAGAAATGTAGATTGGGTTTTTTTATTAGTGTTTTAAAAAGTAGTAGAGTTCTAAAGGCTGATATAACAACAATAGTTTGGATCAATGATTTAATAGACTGTGAGAACATGATATAAACTATATGGACAAAAGTATGTGGACACAAAACAATAATGACAAATGTCACAATATAGTTTTATATTGGGATAAATATCATTACATTGGTTAGTTTGCTTTAAATTGTTATCTTTGCTTCCAAAATGCTTCAGAGATGGTTTTTACTTAATTTCTCTCATTGATATATTTTTTTTTTTATCCATGACTATGATTTTAAATGTTCTGCCTCTAAATTTCTAGAATATTTTTCATGCTCTGACTGTAACTAACCATTTACTTTCTTAACATCTCATTAAGGAAGAAAAATCTCCTATTAAACTTTAAGGAAATATTGATGTTTATAAACTATATGGACAAAAGTATTGGGACACATTGTGGCTACAGCTGTAAGATGTCCTGTTCATGCTGATTTGAGATAAAAACATCAATATTTCCTTTAAGTTTAATGGGCAATGACATTTATCCCAATATAAAACTGTATGATGACATTTGTCATTATTGCTTTCCTGTTAGAAAAGAAACACCTGAATTCAACGTGTCCATATACTTTTGTCCATATAATGTATATCAGACATTGATCATATAACTGTTGAGCTTAACATCGAAATAAAATATATACATACTCAAATGAATAAATATGAATCAATTAAATCAAGTAACTGATCAAATGTGGAGCTGAACATCAAAACTAACCAGGAAAAATATTAGATGAGAGCAATTTTTATCTCTTGAGCTATTATTTTCCTTCAAAGTCAGTATTCCCAGTTGAGATGCCTAATATTAGACAGCTTGTAAAACATCCCATCAGCACTGATTAATCATCCAAACAGATTAAACACCATCTCTACTAAAATGACCTACTTACAAAATAGGTTTATCTTCTTAAAGGAGCAAAATGTGCCATTCATGTGTGGTTCTATGTAGTACTGTAATTCTACAAACTCACCAGCAGGGGGAGGTCACACACTGGAATACTGTACACTAAGGACCAAAACCAACAATAAATCAATGCTATGTATCCACAGACTGAATAAAGTATAAAGTTCATTGTTGCCACACATCTGTATTATGGTGTCATCAAGTTTTCTTCTTCAAACTCATAATTAATCAAAATAACACCTGTGTCTTACAATCTTCACATCAGCTGATAGTTTACATTATAGCTCTGTTAGCTTAGCTCTGTTTTTAGACTAAAACAGCCACAGTCAAACCACCAATCACCTCTGTTTCCTGTTGGTTTGTGTTGTCAGTAGCTGAACTAAAGATCTGTTTGAATCCAACAAACAAGGTCAGAACTGTCACAGTTTAGTCTGAACCGTGGATCAACAAACGACAACTTAGCAAAGATAAGAACATCCCATAATAACTTTATACCTTCTTAAGCCTCAGAATCAAACTCATTCGTGTTGAAGAAACGCTGACATTTCAGCATCAAACTCCTAATGATAATTTTAGGTAATTTTTTTAATATTTGAAAATAGAAATACTACATATAATCCCTTTAAAACAGCTCTTTCACACTAGTGTTTCACAGTTTTCACCTGCTGTAAATGTAATCATGAGTATGTCTGACTCTCCTGTGATTAAAAACTGGTCATTTGTGTTCCAGTATTAAGATTTAGCACATTTAATCCCTGAGGCAGATCATTTATAAAATACTGTAGGCCAGTGAAATAAAAATAGCTGACTTCAAGGCAGGTAAAGTAGTTTTTGTCGTACACCTATTACCTTTTGCATTGGACCATTTTCCACTGTAAGAAACACACTGACAATAACCTCATACAACCCCGCTATAAAAAATCCAAATAACTCTTCAGACTGCATTGTCAGCACGCCGTTAACCCCAGACGCCTTTAACGTCTACTCCCATGCACCCCTAAATTAGAAATAATTGCGCTTTAATTGAAATTACATGTTTTAACTGCTGACATCTCTGGTCCAGCTCGTCACCAGAATGCACTTGTTGTCCACCTAAATGTATCCAAGTCCGTTAAATTTTTCGAAAAGCTTTTTAACAGATTAACAGACAGGGGAGTAGACAGGCCTCTAACTTCATTAGCAAAGGTAATTACACCAGGAACAAAGTGCTGATTCCGCTGCTTTAGTACACACCCACACGCCTGAGGCTGCAGCCCACTGACGATGATAAAAGCTTGATTCCTGCGGCGGTGAGCTGCATTTTAGGCGAGTCATTCAGAGCCCCAAGCATTAATACTGCATTCTGTCACTTCTGACAAGTGGCGATGGCGTCTAGTCTGGCCTGTGTATAACGCTGCTTTATAGGGGCCCCGGTCAGTTAAGCAGTGTGCTGAGCTGCGTGAAGATTTAGGAAAGACTGGTAAATCACAGCACGCGTTAGAGACAGATCCACCACAGACCCTGTGTCCTGGATAGTTACAATGAGCTGAAGCAGGGCAACTGTTACGGCACACGTGGAAAACCATGTAAAGAAACTAAGGCTAAAGCTAGTGTTTTTTCTAAATTAGTTGTGTTTTTCTTTTAATGCAAAAAAGCGGATAGTTTCTGCAGCTTTTTTTTTTTTATCTGTGTCGGATTATGCAGATGTTTTGTATGAATGGAGCAGCTGTAACACCCAATGATTTCCCCTGTTATTAGCACACCTTATAACCACATGTGTGGTTATAAGGTGTGTTATAACCACACACTCCCTATCATATTACTCAATAATTCACTTATGATTTTATTCCATTTGGAAATACAATGTTTTTAAGCGTCACAAGAACATGCTGACATTATGGTTTGGAATTATGTCGCTTATGTTCCCAAAGATTATACTTTAATTACTGTTATTATTGTTATTTATGAACTGAGTCATAACTGTGTATTTTAGCAGTGATGTGTTTAAAACAACTTTTGTAATTTTATTATTTTTGTTATTGAGTCTTTTTGTATTGTTGTGTGTAATTATAATTACACACAACAATATTTTGCACACTTACTTATATTTCTGTAATTATCATATTGATCATATATTGTCTCGTACCTCCAGTCTCTTGCCGTCCTCGTCGTAAACCGACATGTTCACCTCGACGTTTTTGGGCGTGGTCTTGCTCCCCTTGTCGAAGTCTCCCTGAACCAGAGTCACGTAGATGTCGTTTCTTACGTCACCTTCAGGACACAGACAAATAGGACAGTGATTCTCAGTTCGTTTCAGTTTTCTACCTATGTTTTTAACAGGGCCATCTCACTCTAACACAAAACCGTGGAGCAGCTGAAAGTCTCATTCACATCAAATGAAGTTCATACTCATTTCGTCATAATGCAACCTTTGTTTTTGCTGTTCTTTGTCTCGTTCTGTGAGGTTTAGTGGTAGATACAGTAAATAACACGTGTACTGTTGGATCTGCTTCGTGTTAACTTTCACTTAAGCTAGGTAAAGTTTGTCACATTGGTCTGTGTTTTATTAAATTATTCATAACATACGCTGGTCTCAGACGGTTAAGTTTTTTTCAGGATTTGCCCATTAAAGTGCTTGTTGTCTGGATTGTGTTGTTTTATGGATGCTAGCTGACATTCTTCTGTATATGTGCATGTATAGTGTGTGTATATTGCTACAGGGGTCCCATAGCATTGCCATGGCAACAAAGACAGAACTGTTTTGGTAACAGGGGCTACGTCATGAATCCACTTTTATACATTTATTTTTCAACATATTTTCATCCATGCATTCATACCACATGACTGATGGAACAATTAACTGCTGATTCTCATGAAAATGGATGAAATGAACATTATCTGCTTGTTCAGCCTGATGTCACGGTGCAGTAAAACTCATTTCCAGGTCCAAACAGTCAACAACATCGGCGCCTTTACGCTCATTTGCTGTATCTTCTTTCTTCAGCAGTACACCAGTCAGGGTTAATATGCAATTTTCCATAGTCAGTACTTAAATACTGTTTAAGTTCCTGGTCTGTTTACTGAAGTGCATTGATTTACTTCACTTTATTTACCTTCATCAGATCTGGACAGAACAGATAAAGAACAAATGAAACATGAAGTGTGAAGATGGGAAACGCCTCATAAAAACATTCAGGGGAATCCATAAAAATCCAGTTGTGTAGGAACTAATGTTACTGTTAATGTTACTAGTGTTGTTTCTTATTTGTTTAAATATTGTACTTTTTTTTTTTTTTTAATCAGCTTCATACACTTCTTCTCCTTGATATTGTCACATGTAAAGTGGTAAAATGACAACTGGATGAGTTTAATGGACTCAGAGACACAGTTCTGCAGCAGATTTTATACAGACAGATGAACAGAGGTGGACTCAGATACAGGAAGTGATGTCACAGCTTAAATATATAGAGAAGCGAGGTCCCACCCCTTCCAGTTGTGTCCCATGAGACTTATTTAGAAAAAAAATATTGTATTACACTCATAATAGGAGAGAAACAAGTCATTTTCAATGTTTATGTTCATTGCTTCAACATGACAAGACTTGTAGTTATTTTTCACCTCTTGTAATACTGTTTTGTTTTTTGTTTTTTTAATTTTGCTTTAATCTCAGCAGCTGTTTGAGTGTTGGAGATGTTTATTCCATTCATCCACTGAGTCATCTCACAAAAACTGGATGTTTCTTTACTACATTTGCCATAAACTGTAACTTTTTTGACTTGTAAATGTATCTTTTAGACTGACAAACATCATATCTGTATAAATAATGTGTCTCTTGCTTCTACTCTAATAGCCTGTGTGTTCTAATAAGTAAAGCCTACAAAACACTGCATTTTCTCTCAAACACTTGACGGTAAATGACATTTTATTCTGGACGGTTTTGTGGTTTCTGTTCCTTTTAGCGTTATTTAACATAAATATTTAACAACATCATAATCTTATCCTGTGACCTTTCACTCAATTTACTAAACAACTTTCAAAATAAAAGCCTGACATCACATAAAGTTGGACTACTTTTGTTTTCGGACACATTCCTCATTTTAGTCCTACGTATGCACATCAGTAATCACCTGTAACCAGGTAATGATTACAGACTGAGTCCCAGTAACAGCTTATTTATCAAGAATAAAGCACTTTGTCACTATCATTTCATGAGAAAAGGTGTAAATATTTTGTTCCAAGACTATGAGCAACAGTGTAGATAACTATTTACATAGTTAAAAGTCCAAAGTTGATGTTAGGAAGTCTCTCTTTACTCTTTATGAGGCTTTAATGATACTTGGCACAATGCGTTTTATGGCTAACTTCAGTCCATAAAATAACTCATCTTCTTCTTCATCCAACACTAATTAAGTATGATTCGCTGATAATTAAATTTGAATTTAATGTTCAGTGACTTTCTGATTCAGTCAAATATGTCCAGACAAGGTAAAGGTGAAGATTTTTACTCCGCCCCCACCTGGCATGATGATCTCAGGAAACCCCATCTTGCGAGCCACGGCGGTGGATCTGTCCACCAAGTGGGGGAAGTCCTTCCTGATCTGATGGATATCTCCAGGAAGTAGCTTCAGAGTGACCCACAGGCCTGAGGACAGAGAGGCAACGGGAAGGGACAAAGATAGCATGAGGGGAAGCAGCGTGAGAGCAAACTGACTGAACATAAAAATACTAAAAAGAGGCTCCTGCTTGTGCTTTTTACAATCAGATGTCAGAGTGGTGTCTTATAGCTCCAGGCCCAGACACTAAATAGCATTTACCCACAGGACGTGATTGGAAACATAAGAACGATGAACACAAGTGTCTTCTCTGTTTGTCTGTATTACTGGAATGAAAAAAACTAGAATATATCCAGCTGGTAAAATCACTGTGTTCTCATTATGGAGCATATCTAAGAATAATAAATGAATTAAAGCATTTGATTTACTTATGACTTCCCCCAAGAGGAGATATAATGTTTTACATGAGCCAAACAGTGCAAAAGTCCTAGTCCGACATTATTTTTGTCAGTTTAGTGAAGTTCTAATGATCCCACGTGTCTCTGTATTCACAAAAACTAAAAACTGATGGTAAAATTAACTAAATGACACCATTAATGAGGTTGACATGTTAAATATTTAGGAATCACCTTAGACTCATTTTCATAAACAGGCAAAAAAAAAAAGTAATCTTTATCCTTAAAAGCCTACAACTACTTTTTGTGGCAACTTGTATAAATCTGTCTGATTTCTGTGATTTTTCACCATTTAGATTATTATCCTCTGCATTTTTCATCAGAAATCAGGTATTTTGCTGTATTTACTTTACTGATCATTTAGATGTTCATAAAATCTCAGAGTAAAGTCAAAGGTTATTACATCAGAACAGAGAAAACTGAAGAAAAAGTGGCACTTTGAGCAAAATCTGTCATTAACTGAACATAAACCCAGTGTGTCCATCCACTGTCACTGATCCAACTCCATGGGTTTTACT
>JAPQRQ010000012.1:25039382-25051921 GCA_037367365.1 Apogon talboti | reverse complement strand
GAGGAGGGAGGAGGGGGGAAATCACCTGAAAGGGATCACATTATTGGAATAGGTGCAGTTTGACAGAGAAGTATCACCGCATCTGTACCGGAGAATATTTGTCATCTTTGCATTTTTACACCAGCACTGACTGAACGTGGCCTCGGTCTCGGGCAGCTCCGGAGTTGTGAGTGTGCTGCGAAGAATGGGCCGTGATTGATGGAGCAATATGTTTTCCATCCAGCTCTGCTGCCACACATGAGCAACCAGGAACAAGCAGAGCTGCCTGTGATAGAGAAAAGAGGGAGAAAGAGAGAGAAAAAAAGGAATGACAGAGTGGAGGGGTTTCTTTTTTTTGCCGTGAATCTGACTTGTTTTCCAGACTTAATATATGTAAATTCCACCTGCAGACTGTGGGACAAAGCTTTCAACACCAGCGACCGCAATTTTATGGCTTACCTACTTTGAAAATATTTTGATGGGAAGTCACACTCAGGCTTTTTCTCTCAAATAACATTCCTGCTTTGCACAGGTGGGGATTTTACAAAGCTGACTTGCAGATTGTCCCATTTACAGAAGAGAATTACATTCTTGTACAGTAAGTGTGAGTTCTCCCTCTGTGATGTGCCGCGGTGGAAAAACACCTTGCGTTCCCAAGCTTTACCCGCCTGATAGTCATCCAAGGTGGCTGTCATCGATGTCCCATCACCAGTGGTGGAGGAAGTACTGAAGTATTTAAGTAAAAGCACAAATATCCTGCAAAATATATACTCAAGTCAAAGTAGAAGTACTACATCAACAATCGTACTTACGTGAAAGTATTTTTTAAAAGTAAAAATACTCACGCAATGGTTGTCTCAATATGTAACTAAGTAAAGTACTGATGTAAAGTACAGATATGTAAAAATGTACTTAAATACAGTACCGAAGTACAAATACTTTGTTTCATTCCACCACTGATCCAAAGTGGCTGTCATCGATGTCCGATAGAATTAAATGAAAAGTTCGCAGTCGGGCCTAAATAAGTGCCAAGAGGAACAAACAAAGGCGATGGAGTCCTGCAACTCTACATCTGTCTAATGAGCTTGGGCATGATGGAAAGACTTTAGTCAAACAAACCCTGGTGCATTCCAAACACCAGTCCGTCAGGGTTTACTCTCAACACTCGCCTCAAAAACTGGGCACCAGTTGAATTCTCTGTCAAAGTACCGCTTCAGGAAATCAAAATAAAAGCTACTTTGTGCCGTGCAGATCTGACAAGGCCGATCACAAATAAGACGTGGATTGGAGGAGGCTGGTGTTGGGGATCGGTGCAGCGGAGCCGGAGCTGAAGCTGCTGCGCTGACATTCAGAGGAGGCTCTGGTCTGGGGTTTCTGGCAGACCGGCTGCGTGCCGCTGATGGAATCCAGTTGTTCAAACACAGTCGCCATCTGTAGAGTAGGAGGGTTAAGGCATTGTAGGCAGTGGAATGACTAGAACTGAAACCTTTGGACTTTCTCAGGTTTTAAAGCAGGTGTAAAAACAGGAGTGAAGTGTGGCGCAGAGCTGAATGTGAGGTGAAGGTGTTCACGGGGGGATGAACTCATTTCACCTTCAGAGTGTTAGAGTGCAGCTAAGGTTTTCTGCAGGCTGAAGTTCACAGGCTGCTTTATGGAAAGGCTGTAAGGGTCTGGAAATAATGACAGGTTGACTTTGGGTTTTGAAGATGAAGATTGTTAAATATGTTAATCAGGGGCTGTGATGGAAACTTTGCTGAGTTTATAAATTTAACATTTTGATCGACCCTGTTTTAACAGAGTACAGGACTAATACACAGACCCTCACAGTGTTAGGTCATTTCCATCACACTGAGTCATTCCACTATGTTATGAACACACTATAAGAAATACACATGTTCATCAGTATCAGTTCCTTCACATATACTCCCAGGATTTCATCCATGTTTCTATGATCAATTTCAACATAGTACCTATGAGTGGCTGTCCAATACAGCAGATAGAAACAACAGACAAAAACTGACCATGCTGGTATCATGGAAATCAAATACTATTTTCAGAGCATTTCTTTCAGTGGTTCTTTGTAGTATTGATATTCCAACTATACTAATTGAAAACACTCACCAACAAATCAACCCTATGTATCTACAGACTGTATCAGTTACTGAATAAAGTATAAAGTATAACTACAGAGCCTCTGAACGTCCAAATGGGTCATATCTGATGACCATGAACAGATGAATAACTGTATTTACACCAATTACTGACATGCCCATTTATCCCCTTGCCTTCACCTCAGTGCTGTACAAAGGTCATGGTCACACCTGATTCACATGGCGTTTGCATGTTTGTCACATTTTCCGACAGTCTCCGTGCATTCAGCGGGGCTTTGATGGCGAGACGTGTGGCGTCAGTTGCATTGATGACATTTGATATCCCTGCGGCGTGATTGAAACGCTCCTCGGTTTGCCGTCCTCTCCGCACCGGGGACGGCGGAAGCAGGAGACAGAGGTTTCAGATTTTTCAACGACATCCCCCGGACAGCCTTTGATAGCAGCCTCTTGTCGGGATGGAAAGGGCGCTCGCTGCCTGGAGCAACATGTCGACTGTGCAATCTGGCTCTCCGAAATTATGGGTCAAAACACGGCTGCCTGAAAGATCAGTGCCTACTCCATGTGAAACTGCTGTTATTTTCTGCAAACCGTTGCATCTGTCTGTTCAAAAATTAAAATAGAAAGTTATGAGTTGTCATCTAGTTGCATTGGACGACACATTTCATGGAAACTATAATGAAGGAGCACAAATTCATGTTTAGCTTTTTTAATCTACACTATATGGACAAAAGTATGTGGACACGTTGAACTCAGGTGTTTCTTTTCTAACAGGGGTCTGGGATACAAAACAATAATGACTAATGAAATAATATAGTTTTATATTGGGATAAATGTCACTGCATTGGTTAGTTTGGTTTAAATTGTTATCTTTGCTTCCAAATGCCTCAGAGATGCCTCTCAACATTTATTTATTTATTTATTTATTTATTTATCCATTACTATGATTTTAAATGTTCTGCCTCTACGTTTCTAAAATATTTTTCATGCTCTGACTGTAAATAATAATTTTCTGCCACGACTAACCATCTACTTTCTTCACATTTCATTTAGGAAGAAAAATCTCTCATTAAACTTGAAGGAAATATTGATGTTTCTAAACTATATGGACAAAAATATTGGGACACATCATGTCTACAGCTGTCAGACGTCCTGTTCATGAGGATTTGAGATAAAAACATCAATATTTCCTTCAAGTTTAATAAGTGAATAAGTGAGATGTGAAGAAAATGATGGTTAGTTGTGGTTGAAAATTATTATTTACAGTCAGAGCACGAATAATATGGCAGACGTTTAGGGGTAGAACATGAGAAATCATAGTCATTGATAGCAAAACAAAATCATTGTTGAGAGAAATTAAGTCCAAACCATCTCTGAGGCATTTGGAAACAAAGATAACAATTTAAACCAAACTAACCAATGCAATGATATTTATCCCAATATAAAACTATATGATAACATTAGTCATTATTGTTTTGTATCCCAGACCCGTTAGAAAAGAAACACCTGGATTCAACGTGTCCACATACTTTTGTCCATATAGTGTATAAGCAGCTGTCAGTATTTTTGCCAGCAGCCTATGTTTAATCATTAACCGCTGTAGTTGTGTGGTTAAATCTGGTGGAGTGTTAATGTAAAAACCCAGTCTTTGAAAACCCCAATGTGAATAAACCCTGAAGTTTCAGCACTAATGAGGAGAACGTCATGAATGGTTCGACTCTAGCCCTCAAAGCCAAACATATAAATCTTTCAGAACAGTTCTGTAGTGAAGGATTAGCGGTTCGATCAGAATGACGTCAGCGGCCAATGCCTTCTCAGACCCGACCGTAACAACGTGGCGTATCAAACTGTCTGATTGCACCGCAGGCCGCTCAGTCGGGCAGAGGAGCATCAGCGTTTCACCCAGAAAATGGATTGGTAGAGGTGCATGTGCCTTAAAACAGACAGGAGCCTCCAGAGCAGGGTGGATAAAATGGAAACTGGGATGGGTTTATAGATTAAACATTTCAAGACTGAAGCTGCACAATACATTTTGAGTGTTTTCCTGTCGGTCTTCAGCCGCGTTCTCACTGCAGCGGCATAACCTGTGGATTTCACATGATTTGGAAATGAGCCACATCTGGGTTTTATGGGACGCAAAATAAGGGACGTTGGATTAGTACTTAAATTAGATAATGTGGAATAACCTTCAAAAAACTGTTCAACCACAAACATTCATCTGTGTTTTATGTGACGCAAAATAAGGGACGTTTGGTTATTACTTCAGTTTACCAACAGGTTCACCACGTACAGATAATGTGGAATAATCTAAAAAAAAACACACTTAAACTACAAACATTCACCTGTGTTAATGGTATTAAAAGTATTGTGGAGAATGCAGTGAAGGAGGAATATCAGAGGTCATTATGGTTGAATAATTGTCCTGTTTTATTGTTCATTGTGTATTATCAGTGGTGGATTTACCTGGGACTTCTTGGTTAAATAACGGTAAATAAAGTAAGTGTTCCTGTATCTGTCATCCATCTCATCTGTTCAGATATCACTCGCCTGAAGGATTTAAGAAACATGAGCCTCCTGAATTTACAGCAGAACCCTTTGAAAACCTGCTTTTATCATCACCGGCACAACCTTGAATGTCCTTGAATGGGAAATCAACTGAATAAATGTGTGGCAAAAAACCCCACAAAATATTGCAAATCCA
The DNA here is from genome assembly GCA_037367365.1 of Apogon talboti. Lineage (NCBI taxonomy): Eukaryota > Metazoa > Chordata > Actinopteri > Kurtiformes > Apogonidae > Apogon > Apogon talboti. The sequence continues at coordinate 25,047,133 of JAPQRQ010000012.1, read as the reverse complement.
GCCAAATTACACAGTTGTTGATTCACACAGGACTGATATTCTGTGTGGTTTTACTTCACATATTACACACACGGAATTCAGATCATAGACAATTTTTACAATTATACAAATGACCTGAGGCTTATTGTTAATACTACTGCTGTGCAAATGAGACAATATTACAACATTATATGTAAACTGAAGGGTGTGTGTGTGTGTGTGTAGGGGGGGTTATAAAGATAATGTAAATATATTAATAAATACATTTACAATGACTGTGTTACATGCACAAAACATTCAGGTTAGTCTGTTTTCCAAAAAAGACTAATGAGAATGAATATATTTCTGTTCACACGCATAAGTTTTAGTATTTTTTCAGAGTTTGTAGCAGGTGGCAGATGTTCCGTTGTGTGAACCCAGCCTCCCTCTTTCATTCCTTCAGACAGCGTCTGGAAAAGGTCGTCTTTTGATATTTGCTCATATCCAAAAACCTGCTGCTTTGCTCTGTTGTACTGTTTAATGTGTCCTTTTCTGTGGATTCATTCATCTCTAACAGAGGGTCTTTGTCTCTGCTCCTGCTGAGCGTAAACACGAGCCATGTGTCAAAACCAGCAGGAAAACAAACAAATGTACACAACAAGTCCTGGTCCAACATTAGGTTTGTTGGTTCCGTAAAGTTCTAATGACCACTCATATGCATTTGTCAGTCTCTGTAGTTACATCCAGTCTGATGTATGTGAAGTATGTGAAGTATGAACAGCAGAAAAACCAGTGGTCATATTTAGTGTGACCTCCCTTTGCACTAAACATGTCTTTAACCCTTTTAATCAGATATTATGAGATTTATTGCTTTAATTTTCTGATGTTCCGATATTTTGTTTTATACCAGGTTTCATTCAACACATGTCAGATGTTTCTAATGGTTTGTGCTGCTTCTTGTCATGAGGTCAGAGGTCACACCAAATAGTGACTTTAACCCTTACAACACATTTAGTTCAGTTTTTTGCTACATATGTCCTGTATGTTCTTGTTGTATGTGAAGAAAAGAGAATGATAAATAACTGTGTGTGCTCTCTTTTCAACCCTGAGAAACAACAAAACTAAAGGTGGAATAAGACGTCTACACAGTACTGCATGTCCTGCAAACATGTCCAAAGAATCCTCACAAAAACCAGAATAATCTTGTAACGGCCCACATGTGGATAATCCATGTCCACACTCAGAAAATGCTCCATTCAACTGAGAATATCTACTGAATTGTTTTCATTCATTCCTGTTCTGTGTAAACAGAATATGCTGTTTACATGACACTGAAATATTAGCGGGCATGTAAACATACTCAGCCCTGATCCGTCACTCCCACACTGAGCTGCTGTCCAACAGTGGATGTGGACGGTTTCCTTTAATTCTGTCAGTCAGTAGAATAAAACACATTTACAGCTCTTCATACAATATTCACCACCTTTTTACGTCACCGTTGAATTCTGTGCATTGAAAACAAATTACACAATCAATAAATAAAAAAGCCATAATTACAGTATTCTTCTTCTCAGTGACCATAAAACAGAATGTTTTTTAGATTTAGCTCAGTTAATGGATGTTGCGTCTTTCCCACTGTTATAATAATAATAATAATGGTACTTAAAACCTGTTGGTGCAATCTATAAGCTGGCTACATATCAATTACCCTGTGTGTATATATAGTAGTAATCAGTATTTCCTCTGTATACATTTAATACAACGCTACTTCAGGAATTGCTTCTGGTTAATTTTTCTGTGTGTTGTCCCTCCAACTGTGAAATGAAATGTCTGTTCTGGACTGCGGCGTGTTTCCTGCATATGATGGTCGGCCTGATTGATAAAGCAGATATGGCAAACACTTCATCTTCTGTAATCAATAAGCACATGGCCTTGGGTGGTGAAAACAGCAACACTGCCCTTTTCCATCAGATTTAACCCTTTGCTGCCTAAATTATAGGAAAAAACCCATATATTTGTGTTGCTGCTGTGCTGCAGGTTAAGGGGAGAATGTCCACTTGAATATGGCACCTACAAAAAATATGATGCAAATTACTGACATTAGGTGTAATGTCACTAATTTGTAGTAATTAAGCTAATTTTTCAGTCTCAGGTCTGTAGATTATTTTATTGATGCTAATATTGATCAGTTATTCCAATCAACAATACAAATAGGACAAAAGTTATCTAAAAAGCAATAGAATGCCATGAAATGAAACAGGGCACTGAAATTGAACCACTAACATCAGGAATCATTGGTAACCAGGTAACAGTTTCTCAGAACTGTGAACAAACTTTGTAGACATAGTAGTCCAAAGGAAGCTACATGAAATGTTTTTAAACGAACCCGACCAGTAGTTTCAGAGAAGAAGATTGTTGAAGTCAAGACACTGGTGACCTTGAATGTGACCCTTCAAGGTCACCCAAGGTCAAAGGTCATGGACCCAAATTACCCATAAATGACTTCCTATCAGTGCTCAGTAGTTACTATGTTAATATCTCTATCCATTTCCATTTTTATAAGCCGTCGAAATAAGGCCCATTATAAGTAAAGGCACATTTTTAATATTTAAAAAATTCATAAAAAATCAAAAGTTCTCAAAACTGTGACCACACTTTGTAGACATTGTCCCAAGGAAGCTACATATAAAATGTTTAATGAATCCGAGCAGGAGTTTAGTCAGAGAAGATGTTTGAAGACATTGCTAATGAAGACGGGGCCCACTGATGTGAATGTGCTACGATCGCCTCCAAGGGGTTAAAGGGCTTATTTCCTGATGCTACATCAGCTTTTTTTGTCGTCAGAGGAGTTTATGAACTCATTGGGAGAATATCGGATGTGCTAGAGCATGCTGGTTGATTTTTGATGGTAGGGGAACCAAACCATTTGTTGCCAAGCTGCTGTTGCTGCTCCCGCTGCTTTGTTGCGTCGGATGTGAAGCCTCGGAGCCTCCAGGCGTCTCCAGATGAGTCCCCAGCCAGGCGGGCAGCATGCTCTCCATCTCGGTTTCCCTTTCTAATGGACTGCAGGATCGCTGAGAGGAGGCCTGGGGCTCGTCAGCTGGGCGGAGGATGTTCTCTGCTGCCGGAGCTTCGGGCTTCTCGCTGCTCGTCACGTTGTTTGACCTTAAGCATTCGGGGCCCGGAGGGTTGGCTATCCATCTTTTGGAGTCATTTGTGCTGCACAACGGAGCGCACACAGATGCACTTACTTACTCCGGTCCACCCTTTTTCCCTGGACGGAGGATGTGTTTCCTGAAGCCTGGTTCGGTCTCGATTAGGTGCAAACTTCAGCTGTCCCTCTTGTGTTTTGAAGAATAATACATTTAAGCTTGGATAGAGGCCCGGTTCATGTTGTGTATTGGGTTTTGGGGATGTTATTCGACTGCGACCTGATGTGTGTCTGAGCAAAGACGTCCTCGTGGCTCGGCAGGAAGCGGGGGTTGTGCAACCGAGTCGATAGAAGGCCGAGGACGCTGCACAAACAACCAACGAAAAGAAGACATGGCTTTGACCTCTTTTATAGAGTTTGCGTCCCCTGTTGCCCAGCCTCGCACTGATTGTTTGAGGAGCGTCGAACCCAAAGACACTCACCTGGATCAAATCTTTCCTCTTGTCATTAAATGAATAGAATAGAATAGAATAGAATAGAATAGAATAGAATAGAATAGAATAGAATAAGCTTTTTTGTCACTATACCAGTTGTGCAACAAAATTGCAGGTGGTCTCTACCAACGACAGTGCACTTAGATCTAAATAACAGCACAATAAGATACGAACATGTATTTAAAATAAATATAAGATATAAAGTAGAGTGCAATCGAAATATGTCCAAATTAGAGATATACTGTATGAAAGGGTAACATTTAAAAATATAAAAGTAGTGTAAAAATGTGCAAATGTAATGTGTAAACAGTGTTAACCCAGGAGTGAATCAAATCCTCCCCAAAGTCAATAAGTCAGAAATAAAACAAGTCTTTTTCTCGTTGGGGCTTCTGAATATACTGAGCAGGAGTCAAAAAAATACACAAAATAAAAAAAACAACAAAAAAACATGAAATTGGACGTGTTTTTAATTCCTGTGCTTTGTTTTGGTTTCAATAACCCGCCCACACAGTTTCAGATACTTCATCTGCTAAAACAAAAACCTCTGAAAGTGACTTCTTAAATCTCAGAGTGTGATGAAGCTCTGCGGTCCACCTCACAAACGTAGTCCTAAAACACACTACTACATTTTAGAAACGTTCATGTCTTAATCTGAACAGCTCTGTCTCCTAAAGCTATTTCACCTCAACACCACTGGTCCTCATTTGTGGTAATAAAAAATTACTTCCTGTTAAGATTCCATTAAATCCCCTGTTCCCATGGTAACCTGCAAACTCAGCATCACTGTATAAACCTTAATGGAGAGTTGGCTTAAAAGAAAAGAGGTTAAAATACAGAGGAGTGATGGTGATTTGGAAAGTTAGGAATTTTGTGGGAATAAAGGTGAGATAAAGACACAAAGGGTCATTGGAATGAGTGGATAAACGTAGAAACACATCTATTTGTTTAACTTCACAGTAGTAATGTAATACATTTGATACATGACAGTAGTGTAAACGCTCCTGTAATCGTTTCGAGCTTTAATTACAGCCGTTCTTATGCTTCCGTCAGGTCACAGACACACTGGTTCCGTCTTTATCTGCTGCTTGGATCCTTCTCAGCTTGTTCCCTCACCCATTAGCCTTGGAACGCCACAGAAAAAAAAAGGCACAAGAGTCCATTGTTGTAAAAATGTGAAATGGATTCGCTTTCCCTTCCCTTTCTCTTCCATTAGAATACGCAGACAAATCCATACACGTGCAGACACAAAAAAAACATGCACCTGTACTCATTTATTTTCCACCTTACACACAAACATACACAAAAACCTCCTTTCATCAGCAAAATCCTCACGCACACTCCTCGCTCTAAAATTCATTCAGAACCTTTCTTCCCACAGAAGGATGCACTGAGGTTAACTCTAGCCTTTGTACCTTTCTTGGTACCCTCGCGGCTGCAAGGCCATGATATTCTGTGATTCATTAGTTTCAAAGACAAGCCTTGGAAATGGGCTCGTCTCTGTCCAGACTCGGCTCCTTTTAACTGCTTCCTTCAAAAGGGAATTTTTTTGGACGGAGCTCCCCTCTTTTGAAACACCCTCTCAGAAGCTCCAATTATTTCCCAGCTTAAAGCAGTAATTAATAAGGTGAACTCGCCACGCCGTGATCATAATGAATTAGGAGGAGGGCTGTAACACTGGGACGCTGTGGGAACAGCCTGTCCTGTCTTTAAGGAGGAGAAGGAGCAGGAGATGTTCAGTTTCCTCTCCTGTAAGGCTCTGTTTTTAGGGGTTTGTGTAAAAGTAGACTCAGTTGTCTGTGCTGGCATCTACGGCTTCATCCTGAGCTCAGAGTCTGAACTCCAGCGACACCTCAGACTTATTATCCACATGTTGTCAGTCTGTTGTCCCTCCTCAGTCTGTGCATTGTGCTGCCTGGTCTCCTACTGGGCTCCATGTCAATGCACCGGTCCCCCAACAGCAGCAGTTTTCAACCTGCTACTGAGTGAAGGCGGTGTAAAACCTTAGAGTCAGTGACTGATGACATGGGTCAGGTGGTGTTAAGTGGGAAAAATGTTTATTAAGAAGTGGTTGGGGTAGTTATGGGTTTACTTTCTTTCTTTTTTCCCCTTATTTTAGTCTGTTTCCTCACCCTTTGTCCCTAATGCTGAACTAGTCCAGTAATAATTTAATGATCCAAGGAAATCGAGCTGGAGTTGATTAGTTGTGACAGGATTGTTTCCACTCAAACATAATAATAATAATAATAATAATAATAATAATAATAATGATAATAATGATGATGATGATGATGGTTTTCTTAATAATAATTTGGGTGTTTTCAAAGTGACAATTTACAACAGGACGTGACGCGCCTTCTCGACAACACGTCCACCAACTTCCAGGATAATCTGCTTTATTGCATATCTGTTCCATATCCAACAACAAAGTCTAAGTTTGAGCACCGCTGGCTGGTGTTTTTTTGTGCCTTCCCTGCTGTACTCCAAGTCTTTCTTCCAGACTCCCCATGGGGGTTTCAGGAGTCCAGCTGGTGGATCTACTCCTCAGCCGCCTCTCTACACCACAGTCATCTGAAAACCACTGGAAGGGCTCATCCATCACTCACTGCCAACTGTAACCTTCACCATTCTATAGATATCACAGTGGAATCTGCAGATAAGAATGCCCTCTCTGTGCTTATTGTACAGAGCGTACTTTGTCTGACATGTGAGGATGGATTTCAGCTTCATCCAATCCCTTTTCATTTGTGGAAATCTGCCGTGACTATTCTAATCAGAAAAATAGCAGCACTGGTGGTTTGTTCCAGTTCTTAGGACGGCTTGTTTCTGTGAGTTATGACTGTACTGCTGCAGACGTGTGCAGAGGTAGTGTGACAAATGTCTGATTTAGAAATCGTTGACATTAATTTACACGTCAGTTTTGGTCAAATTCATATACCTCCTTGAGCAGTTTTGGCAGGCCATACAAGTGACTGTTTACATGCACACTGGTGCTCCAGTGGTGACGGTTGACCCACTTCATATTAGGGAGCTGGTCTTTACATGGAATGGAGGGAAACCTGGATACTCCTCCTTCTGTGTTCATGATAAGGGGGCTGGGGTCTTTGTCAGAGATAAGGTGAGGTCTGGTGTCCCTCCTGGAGGAGCTAGAGGAGATGGTTGGGGAGAGGGAAGTCTGGGAATCTCTGTTTAGACTGATGGATGGATGGATGGATGGATGGATGGATGGATGGATGGATGGATGGATGGTCGGACAGATGGATGGATGGATGGGTGGATGGACAAATGGACAGACAGATGGATGATGGATGGATGAATAGATAAATGAATGGAGAGTTGGATGGATGACAAATGGATGGATGATCAGTGGGTGGATGGAAAAAACAGATGGATGCACAGATGGTTTGATGGACAGATGGATTAATGGATGGACGGACAGATGGAAGACAAATAGATGGATGGATGAATGGATAAATGGATGGATGAAAAATGAATGGATGGTTTGATGGACAGATGGATGATAAATGGATGGATCCCAGTTCCTCATTACTGATGTGGTTTGTGCAGGTACCTGTGGTGTTTACACATTAATGTGGTCATTTAATCTGACATGTCAGTAGCTGCTGCCTGTTTTACAGTGGACTATAGTAGCTCTATTAAACACCAGCATCGTGTTGTGGTTTGTTTAACCAGTATTCATCTATGGAGAGATGAGATCAGAAGGGAAACATGTCCTCCAGCTGTTATTGTGTCAATGTAAGACAAGGATGAAGTCAACCAAACAAACCAACACAGTAAAAAGCCTCTTGGATTTACTGGAAAATGTATCATCATGAAGCAGAAAATAAAGGTGTTTTTCTAAGCTTGAGAAAAATGTACTTTTTACAGATATGTGCTTTTCACAGGAGGATCTTACTCATCACTGTAGATTACACCAACAGTTTATAAAGAAGCTGAAATGAGCACAACCTAAACCCATAAAGACCCAAACATCCACAGACGACAAAAAGCATCTACTGATCTAAACTGTCTAATACCTGCTGATCCACTAATCCTATCAATATGTTGAAATACTTCAGGTAAAATACAGTTATTCATCTGTTCATGGTCATCAGATATGACCCATTTGGACGTTCAGAGGCTCCGTAGTT
>JAPQRQ010000012.1:24991287-25008420 GCA_037367365.1 Apogon talboti | reverse complement strand
TTACAGACCCTGGAGACCACATTGGACCTGAGACTGTGGACTCACTGTCCTCACTGGAACTGTTACTGTCACTGTCTCGTAATGCATGTGGAAATGACCAAAAATAGTCACTTGCCCGATAAAGGGTTAAAAGGAAAAAAACTGAGCTCAGTCGTTTTGGACCGACCTGTTGGACGGACCCGCTCAACAACGTGGTCAACTTCTTTTGTTTCCAGCAGAGCTACACAGAGTTGTGAAATCTGTCCTTTAGTGCACCGAGGCTCTTCTTAAGGAACAAAAAAAACCCAAACATAATACAGTTATCCATGTTTATACATCTCTAACAAAAAGTAGCTTCATCTCCTCTGTAAATTCTTCTAACAATGTCAAATGCTTTGGAGCAGGGAAACAAAAGGAGTTCAGAGAATTCAGCTTAAACTAAATTTACTCTTATCTTCTTTGCAACGATTCACAGTGCTAGTGTTCAGTTTGTTAACTTGCAAATCTTCTACAAAAAAAAAACATTTTGCTTTTCAACAGGTTAAAAAACCTCCACAGTTCGTGCATCACTTTATACGTCTCCGCTTTCCCAGCAACACCAGCGCCAACTCCTGTCGCAACTTTACACGTCTTATTCCAGATTTCCAAGCCTCCATCAGCCTGCAGACACCACTGCTGTGATGCATGTGTGCTGTTTGGAGGTGCTTATGTGCTCGTAGGTGAACCAGTTTGGGGGAAGCAACTAAATTATTGTCTTTGCATTCACAAAAGGGTTAATAAAAATAAGAGTTGTTAATAAAATTGGAAAAAAAATGAAGACGACTTTTCTTTGTCAGTTTAAGCAATTTAATTAACATTTTGTCATTTCCTAAAGTATATTTTAAATTAAATAATCTACGTCCTGTTTATGTGATAAGATGTAAATGTTAAAGATGAAAAAAAGTTCATAGACAAGAGGTTTTAGACACAAAATACAATATTAAACAGAATCTAACTTACTAATGTTAATATATTCCATGTAGTAAGTTAAGGCCTTTTTACACATTTGTCGTATGGAGTCCAGATACAGAGTTAACTTATATATAAAACCTGAGTTTGTAAAAAGTTAAATGGATTTGATGGATATATTGCACACATTGAGGAGTGCTGCATATGACCAGGACTTTTCTTTCTCAGTTTCAGCAATTTCACTCTTAACATTTTGTCATTTTTTTTAAAACACACTGTAAATCCCTGGTGAATATGCGGTAAAAATAAAAATAGCAAAAATAATCTATGTCCTTCTGTTTATGGGACACGGTGGAAGTGTTAAAGATGCAGAAGAAAAGTTCCTCGACAGACGGCCACGGTGACTTTCACGGACGATCACACTCAAACATGATGTAAAACTGCCAGCTCAGGTAATAAAATACACGCTCCGAACGCGGCGACACACCACGACACACACTAGGAAAATCGGGAAATAAGCTGCAGATGGCCTCCGGCGTCCGTGAACAGTCCACAAAGCTCATCATAAAAACCCACATTATGCTTCGCCTGTTTGCAGTTCTTGGCGAGGCAATAAAACCGGCTGCCAGGGTCTACCTGGAGAGGAGTCGCACTTTTCCACCAGTTGCAAACTTTTACTGCGTCTTAGGAAACTAAAGAAAGGTTTTCACTTCTCGCTTGTAACAATCGCTTCCCGTAAAACGCGCTTACAAAATTCATTAACAAGCTGGAGACGCTGAAGTGTTTTTTCCCCTCAGACGCTGCGCTACTCTATCAAACACGACAAACACTTCACTAAGCTACCTTGAGAAAGTGCACGGAAAGATTTCACGCCACGGAGAGAGGACAATTTTCTCTCAGAGATAAGCAGATAAGTGTCCTCTGCTGAATGCTGCCTGGTGTGTTTGCCTAGGAAAATGGACCGGCGCTGAACTTCAAATGAACCCGATCCGCTGTAAGCTCAAAACAGACACGGTGGGCTCGGGAATAATGGGTGCCAATCATCCGAGCTAAAGAGAACAGACATAATTGCTGCACACGGAGCTGCATCAAAACAAACGCCGTAATTCATGTAAATAACACCATGTATATAATTCACTTAGAGAAAAGAAAAACTCATCTCTGGAGAACTCCATTTATTCTTGTGTGAGGAACTAGGGCATGACGGCAACATTTTGTAAACAAGAGCCCAATTAAAACTTGTTTTTGCAATTAACTCCCGTTCTCCAGAGACGGCAAATAAAGATTCAAGGAATCACACAGGCATGTACGGGAGATTTCAGCAACACTTTCTGGTGAATGGCATCGACTGAGGACTGGGAGCTGAGGCGGGTTTTAGACGTTTCACGTGGCGGTAGGTGACCCTTCCACAGACAAAGTAAAAAATCTAATTCCAATATCAGAGAGAACATTAACCCATAAAGACCCAGTGTTACTTTTATGTCAGTTCCCAAATGATGTTTTCTCCATATTGAACCTTCCTTCAGTTCTTTATCACATTTATTGTAATATTATTTTCTGTATTTAGTGTTTTTTTCAGTATTTTCCTACATTTAATTGACTGATCATGTAGATGTCCATAGAGGCTCAGACTAAAGTTGAGGGTTATTATATCAAAACAGAGAAAACTGACAAAAAAGTGACTTGTTCAGTAAAATCTATCATTAACTGAACATAAACCAAGCGTCTCCATCCACTGTCACTGACCAAACACCATGGGTTCAATCCAAGACTGCATCTTTGAAACTACAGCCAACCAGCAGTTTTGACTTAATTTTTCTTTAATACTGACTCCAGATTGAACTGAACTGAACTACAATCAGGTGGCTGTGGGTGTTGGACGTTATGGAACGGTGGAGTTTATACGAGTCGCGTTTGTGTGACGTGCTGTTGTTAAATCCATCCATCCATTTTGTGAACTGCCTAATCCTCATGAGGGTCGCTGGGATGCTGGAGTCTGTCCCAGTGACCTTTGGGGCACATCCTGGACCTGTCACCGGTTCATGGCAGGTCTGACGTGTACAGACAAACCTTCACAGCTACGGGTGTCTGTCATAGAACTGTGTTAACTGCTGTCATTAAAAGTGCTACATAAATAAAGACTATTATTATGATGATGATGATGATGATTATTATTATTATTATTATTATTATTATTATTATATGCTGTTATTTCATTTGAATTCAGTTGAATTAAATAGATATCCAAGGATGTTGAAAGGTTAAAAAATGAAAGATTCCATTTTCAACCTCAGTATCTTTGACTGAAGACCAGAGTCTGATCCGTCTGAATGGAGTCCTATGGGAGATGTGGCTTGGTTTCATGGACAAGCACCTATTTTGGGAAGACTGTTGGTTCCATATCAATCAGACGACCTCTATGATGATCTTTAACATCTTATCCATAGACTGGAACATTACAATGCCACTGGTTAAGATCTAACATTAACTAAGTGATCATTTTCTGAAAGACGTGGCAGCTTGAGGTGTTTTTCGGCAGGCGAAGCCCATTTATGGCAGCTCTATTATCAGTCTGTGGCTGAATCACTTAAGAATTTGGTCTCTTTTCTGATTTATATCACTGAAACTGGGACTAGACCTAAATATTCAAAAAGTCATTGTTTTTTCTGTTTAAATGTTCCATCATTTGCTTTCTTTTTTAATCATACAATGGCGAGCATTAAGGTAACCATGCAGGATTTAACACTAGATAATCTTTATTCTGTTATCTTTTAAATTAAACAAAAGGTGGTGCACCTTGTTGCAACCAAACGTGTTATTATTCACTCCCATCAGTGATAAATAATTAACTTTGCTGAACTGTAAGACTATCATTAATAGAAGATTTGTTGATGTCAAAGGCCTGATACCATACATGTGACCAAAACACAGCCACCACTTAAGCACTAAGGTTAGAGGAAATTATAATCTTTGTATTTTGTTTAAATATCATTGGTCCAAGTGAACGTTTGTGCCAAATTTGATGCAATTCCATCTGTTCTATGAGCTTGTGTTCATGGAACTGGAGCAGACAAACATCTGAACGGGTTAAACCTGATGAAAGCGCCGGCCGATAGAACTACATCTGCTGTTTAACCTATGGTGAACCGTGTTGCCTCGTCTACATTTGCGTCTTTTCTTTCTTCACCGGCACAAAACCACCACTTGGGTCCGACTACGCTGCAGCAAAGCCACACAAAAACAAACCTGACAGCCCAAATGTACTCTTCATATGTGGTACAAGTACATGACAATGCGTTTGGTTCCGTGTTGACAACAGATCTAAATGGTTTGTTTGTTCTTCTCAAAGTGTTTTCCTGCTTTCAGAAGACAAATGGCTGGATGGTCATTTCTTCACAGGACACTCTATCATTTGTCAGCTGTAGCAGACAGGGGCCGGGGTGAAGCCATGCACCTGAGACGGGCTTCTGGAGCCTCACTGTGACCTGTCCACACTCCGCTAATCAACTGTAATGCGTGGAGGCGGGCTCATTACATAACATAACCTCTCTGTACAACTTCTGCTAAAAGTGCCCTCCAGGAAAGTAGAAAGCCTCAGGGAACTATCAGCAACGAAGCAACGAAGCCCTGAGAGCTTAAAAAATGGATTTCAACTCTGGTTTTAATCCACCCTGCAGATGCAAAGCAGAAACTGGTGACTGACACAATGATTCCTGCTCCTGAGCGCAATTCTTATAATGTCAGTAATATTATATTTGACAGAAGATGGAAGGATTTGACAAACAATAAAACAAGGATTTTTTTTCTACTAAACAGTTGTCACAACGAGCACTGAGATAAGTGATGGTGGCAGAAATCACAACTGTTTTGAAAAAGGGCGCTGCAAGACTGTGGCTTTTCACGGTGTTATTTAATGGACCACACACTGCTGGCAGTACAGGTGGTGTACATCTTTCAGAGCTAAAACCTGAGCAATGCATTGTTCCCGTGTTGCATCAACAGAGCTCCGCTTGCACTAAGAAAAGTTTGTTTGCACTATGTTCACAAAGACCAGAGTGTAACCTGAGTAAAACCAAACTGCGAGCGCCAGAAAGGCACGATGCCAGCTTTGGAAGATGCACTGCACAACTGAAACGCGTATGAATAACTGAACGATAACAAAAGCTGCACTGAAAAAAAAAAAGTATGCATCATCATGAGTGCTAAATATTTCAAGAGTCTGGCTGTCGCAGCACTTCACATAATCTGAAGATGGTATCATGTGCCAAAAAATGTTTTAAGACTTGAGCAAGGCATCTGTTTTTAAGTAGCAACCACTTACCAAAAAAATAATCACACATTAGAGATGCCATTGACGTTCTGACAGCAGGAAAGTTCCATTACACGACTTGTACTGTTTGTTTCATCCGACTAAAAACACGAAAAACAGCATTTGTTATTATATACAAGAAATGAAAGCAAATCTATGCATTTGACAACATGGAACTGACAAAAGTTTGACAATTTAGCATAACTGCAGTGATGCAGATGCAGCAGGAAAGAGGGAATTAAGAGTATAAAAAGATTTTTAACAGTTTTTTCCAGTTCTGTCACAAAGAGCATTTGTCTGGTGTAAAATAAGGTTAGTGCATTCATTCAGAAGTGAAAAATAAAACTACTATCCCAATGTTGATGTATTTTTTACAGTTCAGGTCCTAAGACTCTCAAGCACTGCAGACATTTACTCCTGTTTCCTGTCATAAATGTATTTGTGTGTGCGGTTGATCCAGGGAAGAGATGTTCACAGCATTATTTCTGATTCTGCAAACTTGTGATAGGGATTCATGACTATATGACTGTTTGAAGAAGGAATCTATAGAAGATTAATAAAGATAAAGTCATCTTGCATCTTGTAATTCCACTGGGACTCAAGCGAAGTGCCCCCCCCCCCATCAACCAGTCCAGGAATCTCTGAGCAAAAAGACGAAAATGTAAACAACTTATCGCTTTACAGCCAGTCCGTCATGCTGTCTTCCTACCTCCTTAATAGCTTTCTTTATGTTCTCGTCTAAAAAAAGAACAAGGAATCACAGGGAAACGCATCCAGATCCGGATGAACTTTAGTATTTCATAGCAGGAGCTCCTCACATCGACACCATCAGGCCTCGGCAGGAACAGTAGGAGGCGTTCTTTCTCGAACACGGTGCAATGACCCGTGATGGCAGAGCCGCCACTCTCTGCAGGAAGTCGCACGTTTCTTTCCCCTCCTTAAACCTTACCTCCTGGTGATTAGATGAACATCTGCAAATACACAGTCCTCCCTGCTTCTCTTTTCATATTTTACACAAGCAAGCTCCAGGAATCATTACCCAACATGAGCTCATCATTAGCACATTCATAATTCAGCGTAATGGATTATGTAATTGCTCCATTAATCAGGGGAGCCACCCCAGCATACTCTCCTATGCATTAGTTTAATTATGGGAAATGCCTTTGCTAAAATAGATGCTCTGTTTGCAGTAGCACAGTTTAGAGTTCCATTTGGCACCGTGGGAACTCGGAAGTTTAGGAGCAGCTTGCGGTGGCGACGTAAAGCCCCGAGTCGTTGCAAGACAGCTCCTCAATAAAGTGTGTCACAGAACAGCAGTTGCACAAAAAAAAAAAAAAAAAAGAAAAAGTAGGCAAAAGGGCAAATGCCTTTCAGGAAACTGGTTGTCAAGCTCGGGCGTCACTTAAGTCCCATAATTTAATGACAGTTGCAGGCAGCTCTGTGATGAATATTCTAGCACTATGTATTCAGTACAACCGGGAGCAGATGAAGACACGTAGACGCCGAGGTACTTGTCATCTGATTCCAGCAGCTGGCATGACTTGTGAGGACTTCATCCAACGGTGTCATGAGCCATTTGTCAAAGCGAACAGATAGAGGGCTCTACACCTCCTCCTCCGCCGCCTCCTCCTCCTTACTATTGTTGGAACCTCAATGCGAGAGCCTGGCTGCAATCCTTTAGTTTGAGTGACATTTGACGATCATCACCGACGGATACTCTTGTGTATTTTGGTCGCCTCACATAAAAAAAAATAAAAGGTCAGTGACAGGCACGGCCCGATATGAACTCCAGAAATATCAGGCACCCTTGTTACATAAGAAATCAGTCTTCATGTACTGAAATTGCAGTGTACTTATCAGTTATGTTCCCTGCCTGCTTTCCTCCCCCAGATTGTACTTAGGGCTATTTCTTTCTTACTTTTGCCTTGTTGCCGCACTTGAAGGGAGAGTGGGAGAGCCTGAAAATTAATATGTATTTTATACTGCTGGATATACAGGCCAGCATAAACCTCAAATCCAAATTGGGCCCGAGTGGTTGGTCTTTCAGTCTCTACCTACACAAAAACAAACAACTAAATGGTTTGTGGTTACTGTCAAGATGTTGGCAAATCTTCACAAGGCTTAAAGCCCGCTGCCAATAACTCAGCCCGGGCCAAAAAGGAAGACGGAGAAAGACTGAGAGAATGTTTTTCCATTGTAAGAAATGCCTATGTAATGCCTCGGAAAAAAAAAAAAAAAACGAGACAGAAAAGCTTACACATTCACCTCATTGAAGTGACATTTAAATAAGCAGAAGCCATTTTCTTCCTCCTGCCCTCCCCCTTCCACCGCTCCCTCTCTGCCACTGTAATTTGAGGCTGTCACAAACAAATCCTCCTCGCAGACCTTTCCAAATGTCAGGTTCCGTCAAGCGGGATGACGGTCTCCTCAAAGCAGACCCTTGGAAACTTTTGTCAAAAAAAAGGAAAGAAATAACAGAGGAGTTGGAGTGCACATGCATATTTATGGACAGTCACTGTTGACTCAGGGAGGACTGCCGGAGCTACTGATCTGACAAAGTCGGCTCAACATTTACACCTGAGTTTGTTTATCTTTTCACCCACTGATATACTCCTGAATAAGACGGTCTAGTCTGGCTTTTCAGGGAGAGCTACAGACAGTGATCGACGCTTTAAAATGCCTGCCTCTGCTACACCCAATGACACCCAAAACTCTAACCAAACCGGCTTCCCTGACTCGCAGGCCTGGGATGAGTCTTAATAAATACTGAATATCGGCGTGCCAGCAGCTTATACCTTTAATCAACAACGAAGAAAAATCCATTTCAACACTTTATACTATTGATTTCCTGCACATATGTTTAACAGTTGTTGGGAAACACAAGAGAAAGAGGATACACATTAAAAATAGACTTTAAAGGGAAGAGTTTGTCATTATGTGCATTCCATTTACTGGAAAACAGAAACAAAAACAACACTTCTGTATCATACATTATGATAATTTACCTTATTTATGATTAGAGTTATATAGAGATGAAGTCCCGCCCACATTTCGGGGAAAAAAAATTACCATAATAAATGTTACAAGAAACAAATGATTTTGTGGATCAACTTTGAATTATGCACCATTTATACATAAATTTATCTTTATAAAATAATATTTTACAAGTCAAGAAAGTTGCAGTTTGTAGTAAAACTGTAGAAAAATAGAAAAGCTACACACTTTCTCTCCACTGTCAATGATTTTGTCTCTGCAGCTTCGACATGACCAGAATTGTAATGAGTTTCACCTCTGGCAATACTTATTCACATCGTACTTGAAGAACAACATGAAATATATGGAGGTAAAAACAGCTTTGGTGTTCCTGACGTGTATCAAATGTGACACGAGATGCAGTCCATTAAGCTGTTTCCACATAAAACTAGATGTTTCATCACTATCTTTACCACAAAGTGTGGTTTTTCTTGACTTGACTGACAAATATTATATGTGTCAAAGGTGACAAAGTGTAGCAAAAAAAATAGTCTCTCACCATTGACCGCCATTTTTCCAAAGTTAGGCCCCCACGATTTCACTTCTCTAAAATGCAATGATGCAAAGATTATCACAAATATTTTCTTAATTTACTCAGATTTCCTCAAGCAGATTTTATCATTATAATATTCTGTGTTTTAACATGACTTTAAAATCACAATTAAATGAAAAAAAAAATCTGATATATGATTTCTTTGCACCTTTTATATTATTTTTCTATTGTGCTATATTTTACGAATACTTCAAAACCATAAATAACATTCTGGTGTTCTTCAACTTTCCCTCAGGACTAAAACTTGGTCTTTCAACATAATGATTCATCTTGGTAATTATCAATATAAAATATTATGAGCATTGTTTTTGAGAGCATTTTTTGCCATATCATCTGGCCTCATTTCAGACATAACGGAGATTTAATATACAGAATGTTAAGAAATTCCAGGCTCCACCACTTTTTTATGGCTCTCCTCCAAAATTTTGTAATTTCCTCCTTGACTCAGTGCAGTAGTTTTTGCATAAATGACAAACCAACAAACAACACAAGCAGACCCTGGTGATTACATTACCAGCTCTGCGGTGGTAAAACCTTATAAATATAAAGCATCGTCACCTGCTGTAAGAATCAATATCTAAAAAAGTGAATGGGAAAAGTAAACCTTAACTGACAAGGTGAATATAAATGAACTGAATGGGTGAGAACATCTCATACATGTTGCTTTTGTTCTTTAATACAGATAGAAGCTGCACACCTATTCAGCGCCATGTGTTGAGATTCGACATAATTTTAATAACCTCTGGCACAAAGAAAGTTAACAAGAAACTGTTAGCGGAGTGCACAATCTCAAGAGTCATTTTACTGCCCCGAGTGTGAGGGAATGAGATGAGGGAGAGTAAGAGGAGCTAATCAACTCTTACTCTTCAGTGGCATTTCATGCACTGTCTGCCATTGGTTGGGTGTTCACAAAGGGCACCGAGCATCAATAAGTCAGCACGCTGCTGAGGCAGGAGTGCATTCAGACTCCTCTGGCAATGAAAGTGAGACATCTTATAGCAGAATGAAATGAAATTAATGCTATAGAGGCTGCTTAGAGGGATAAAAAGAGCCTATAAGTGGGAAAAAAAATGTAAAGAGAAGAGAGAATCTGACCTTAACAACAAGACGAGGTAGGGATAGAGCTGGTGAATCTGCATTTCTAAAGAAAACGCTGTCCTTTTCCTGCACCTTGTACGAGACGCAGAGCCAATCGAGGTAGTGGGCGGGGAGTACGATGGAGAGAGGTTATAAGTGAGAGAGAGAAAAAAAGCCTCTTCTGCTTTTCATTTTCAAGAAGTTTTCACTGCCATCTAATCTGTGCCACCGCAGCTGCACATCGTGTCACCGCGTCCAAAAGGCCAGACTGCGTTTGGGGATTTTTTTTTTTTATACCCCCTCCACTTCTCTTATCCTCGTCTCCTTGCATCAGGCACAGGATCTGAGGCTTTAATATGGCTGCCAGTGAGGCAACAGCCATTTAATAACAATGCAATAGTTCCTCCCAGCAGTAGGCCAGTGTCGCTCATACACCCCGCAGTGTGCAGATGGTACATTGTCTGCGGTTTCCGAAAACATTCTCCATTCTGAGATGTTTTTCCTTTCTCCTCGCTGCCCTTTTTGTCAGCAATATTTAACTCTCATCTTGACAGAGAAAACATACAATTGCTCCGCGGCCCCTCAGGTCTTATTTCGTAACAGGTCAGTTGAAATGCCCCCAACGCCGCCGCCGCCGCCCCCTTTCCCCCCCTAAGTGCTGAGCTGAGAGTATGTGTGTGTGTGTGTGTGTGTGTGTGTGTGTGTGTGTGTGTGTGTTTTTGTGCATGTGTGGTTGGCGGTAAGCCTCTTGCCACCTCCCGCAGTGGGGGACATCTGGAGGAGGCGTTACCATGTACACAGAGAAAAGAAGAGTTCAGGCCTGAAATATCATCCTCCAAGGACATAACTGGCTTTCATTAACATACAAAGGAAGAAATATGGCATTGGAGATTTATTCAAATCAACGTGGCTAATGCTGCCATAAGCCAGTCACCTTGCCAAGTTACCCTAAAACTCATTCTCGCAATTGGTGGCCCTTCCCCGTACTCACCGCTGAGAGCAATTAGGGCACATTTTGATGAAAATGACCGGTAATTCAGTGTAAGGGAAAAGCTTCAGAATAACCATTCCACTAGGTAGATGTTCATTATGCGCCAGCAGGGAAGAGCCTCCTCTTAATAGAGTGCCAGACATAAACATCCCTCATCATCACCGGGCCTGCCATTTGATCTCACCTCTGGGGGTTCTGCGCTCGGCATCTTCATTCATTTCTGCAGTGTTTCACTGTCTGTTTACCCAGTAATGGACTCTGCCCAGAGAGTTGTTAAGGGGAAACAAAGTGAAAGTGCCCGACAGTCTGCTGTGGCGGTGATTAACGACTGAATTACAAAACAACTCCGGGTCACCTTCTTTAACGTCGTGATGGATGATCTAATGTATGGATCGGATGGCTTTTGTTAGGACCCGGATCACAGGTGGAGCAATGCGACACTGCCTTTATCCCGTTTGTGTCTCAAATTTGCCACGAATCTGCAATTGGCAATTGTCCACCACTGTCTGTACAGTGTTAGTTAGCGCTGCCCTAGTTCAGCTGTGTATGTGCCATCTCTCCTGTCACAGGCAGTTTACAAGACCGGGAACGAGGGCTGCCATCTGTCCCACCTCTATGGGGCGCACAGAGGGACGTTTTGCACAGTTTTGGCACGCCTGACTTCCCCTAATGCTGCACAAATGTTTAGAGACATTACATAAGCAATGAGACCTTCATGAGGGTGGAGCGAGAATGAAGGAGGATACGGAAAGAATATGAGAGAAGAGAGATTAGAGACGGCCGAGAGCGACTCTGGTGTTATGATTCTTCGACAGTGTGTTCAGACGGCACTGGGTTTGTGATGTGGGCGGGCTCCTATAGGTACAGGTAACAAACACAAGCCACAAGTCCAGTGTGAAGGCCTTGCAAACACTAAGACATCCACATCTGGACTCTTTGTACTGAGGTGGCGAGGGTGAAACGATGCATTCTTACATTTATTTAATTAGATAATACAGGTTCCCAGGTTCTTCCAATGCAGTCACTTCCTCGGTAGCCATTGTGCATGTTGTGAGTTCTTTTCAATGCAAAACAATAATAAAAAGTCATGTGATGATGCATCAGTTGTGTGTACATGTCAATAAAAGCTGCCCTTGAGCATACTGAAAAAACGGAAAAAATGTTACATACGCATTAAAGAATTTAGTGAATTTCCTCACCACATCTCCAAATATGCTAGAAATAACAATCAAATACTGATTTTACATCTTATTTGATATGAACTGAAGAAAAATGTGCATGTAGTGGTGTGTTTCCTGCTTTAAGTCGTACCATCATATCACCCAGAAACATTTTGCTTGTCATTCCCATTTCATAATCACACTGATGACACAGCAGCGGTCCGACCCAAACCAATGAGCAAGCTTTTCCCCCGTCACTGTGCCCATCAAAGCCAGAAGATGAATCCTAATTCAATGCATGAGGCTCTGATCTATTGTTTTTTGCTCAGTGCGTGCGTATAAAAGATGAAGGGTGGGGGGGGTCCTTCATTGAAGCGCAGGCTGAGCGTCCTGGGAGAGGTTTTAAGTAAAAAGACATGTTGTAACAGCAGTGTTTTTCACTGAAAGGCTACCGCACCCACACAAAACTGGAAAAACCATCATGTAAATTCACTCCCCGAACTTATTTACTACACTGTAAACAAAGGGACCACACAAAGCAAATGGTATTCATGTATACATTCCACTTACCCAAACAACACCTCAACCCTGGACAGTGTTGTGGCGGTATGAGAATTTTCACACCTATTCAAGTTGTTCTCAGACTATACCAACACACGGTTCCACCCACAGACACAAACCCGCGGAAACTACAGACAGATCGCTTTCAAAGATGTCGTTTTGGTCGCTGAGGTAGAAGCTGCTGTGTTCTGAACCACCACCAGAATTCAGCCGACAACGGAGAACGTGTTGCAGATGTTCCCATTCATAGAGGTGGTTCACTTCCAGGCTAGTCCACGCTGCAGACACAGGGTCCTACAGGGTTCTACAAGTTACACTGAAGATTTTTTAAGAGCTTTTTAACACTACTTAGAACAGAATTTAATGCCTATTTTATGGCCCGACTGGCAAAAATTTGTGGTCGTCACTTCTCACCGGGGTCTGCAAAGTTACAGATAATTGGTTCCTGATTTCAGTGTAAATTGTCAGGTTGGAACTGAGTCGACTGCTACTTTCTTTGCAGTTTAGACATTTAACAGACACATTTAAACACAATTATGGCACTTTATAGCAACATAACTTAAGACCTACCATATCAAATTTAATACATTTTAAAGACTTTTTTAACCCTATATCGGGCAAGTGACTATTATTGGTCATTTCCGCACACATTACAAGACAGTATCAGCAACAGTTGTAGTGAGGACAGTGAGGTAACAGTCTCAGGTCCAATGTGGTCTACAGGGTCTGTAAGGTCCACCAGTGAGTGTACCTGCTCTGTTAGGTACCATGAAGTAATGGTACTAATGTAAGTACTGATGTTCAAAGGGTTAATGTGGATGTGGACAGGGGTCTGGACCAGCACTGATGTTGGTCTGATGTTCTAATAGTGATGTTCTATTGTTGTAAAATACACGTTCCTAGCACCTTACATGTGTTTTTCTTGTATTTTTTTATATTTACTTTTTTTGCCACTTATGGGTAAAGAACCAAATATGGTAACTTCATTTACCTTGATTTTCTACATTATAATTTTTTTTTTTTCATTTCACAAATGTAATAAAGTCCCGTTATGCCCTCCATTAACACATTAAGGTCGAATGTTGAATTTCAGAGTATTTCTATGAGTGTCCTATAAAGGGTTAAGGTATTAAATGCAGATTTGTAAATTCAAGACTTTTAAGACTTTTTAAGGCCCTGTGAGAACCCTGTATATACTCACTATAATGAATCATCCACTGTTACCGAGGCGTCTCCCTCATACCACAGCAGGTATTAGCGATTACAACTTTGACGACTGGGACTATTCTAGTGGCCGTGAAACGAGGAAAAAAATAAAATTAACACAACAGCAGTGAACCGCAGGACTTCCATCGTCTCTTAGAAACTGCAGTTCGGAGAAGACAAATGTGTCGCGTGGGAACGTGTTCATATGCAAAAGAGAAAAAAAAAGAAAGAAACTTAACGCTAATCACACAGCTGCAGAGAATGTATTGTTATAAAGGCATACAGTCCTGTGCAGAAGTCCTAATGCAACATTAGATTTGTTGGTTTAGTACAGTTCTAATGTCCACACATATGCATTTGTCTCTGTATTTAGGTTCAATCTGATATATGTGAAGTGTGTACAGCAGGAAAAACTAAAGGTTCAGGTAAAAACAGCTTCTATAAACCACAGTGGTCGTATTCAGTGTGACCTCCCTTTGCACTTAACATGTCTTTAACCCTTTTATTCAGACAATATGAGATTTATTGCATTAATTTTCTGATGTTTTATACCAGGTTTCATTCAACACATGTCAGATGTTTCTAATTATTTGTGCTGCACCTTGTCATGGGGTCAGAGGTCACACTACATAGTGACTTTAACCTTTACAACACATTTAATTCAATTTTTTTTTGTGTCTTTTAAGGTCGTGAACATATTTCTTATATTTTCTTGTTGCGTCTGAAGACAAAAGACAAAACAAAACTATACCCACTTGTAAATAATATGCACTGTGTTTTTTGTTTGTTTGTTTTCTTTGTTACGTCTTGTTTGGTTTTGTTTTTGTTTTTATTGTATTGTATTATAATATGGTGTTTTAAAAAGGCCCAACCAGGGACAGGAGTTGGAAATCAGCACTAGCTATAAACTTATATGCATCACATCAGTTGCAATTTTGTAACTATGTCTGACTGCATTGTCCCTGTCAAATAAATAAATAAATACATAAAATAAATAAATAAGAAAAGAGAACGAGAAATAAACAGGTACGTTCATTTCAACCCTGCACAAACAACAACGCTAAAGGTGGAATCAGACTCATACACAGTATTGTAGCTGCAGTAAAACAGACAGAAATCAATAGTTTGGTAAAGAATCGGACCAACATGCAGAACTGGTGTCCCCATTCACACATTAATAAATCAAACCTTTAAAAGGCTGCTTTTGAGAGAACAGCAGCATGCAATCTCCTTGAAAATATACTCAGCCACTACTTGAGCACATCCTCTCCAACCTGAACCGTCCAATTAGACGATTTCCATTCACTGTCGCCTCCACGGCCCTGGTCATACTCACACTACATTGATAATCACAAGTGTTCATTGTTGTCCTGCAGGTAATACACAAGCATGGGATGGAAATCATGGTGTGACAGTGGGTTTTTGACCTGGAGGTGCGCAGAGTGGGTGTGAATGTTGGATTTTCCATTCCAGGGAATGAGGAATTGTCAGCCAGTGCCCCTCAGCTCCTATTTAACGGTGTTTCTGTATCTATTCAACCCTTCAATGAGCAGTTCTAATAAAACACACTGGGCCCTTCGTATGAACCACCAGTCCTTTCCTCACGTCGTCGCTCCCTTTTTTTAATAAACGACTCCCACCGTCTTGGTAAAAGGCTTCTGTGTCAAACAGGAGCAGATGGTGAGAATAGAGCTATAACACAGAGTGGTCAGGACTAAATGTTATCGCTTCAGCGTTTAGTAACGTTGGCTTCCGGAGGCGGCGACATGTCTACGAGACAAACCGAGACGAACCGGCAGCGATCGGAACAAAAGGTGGAAAAATGTGAGTAAATAAAACACACCTGAGCAGACAGGAAGTTTGTTAGACCCGTAGCATAATAACCTAAGTCAGGATGTAGCTAATGATGCAAACAGAGGCATCTGTGTTAGAGTGACGTAGATATCGCAAAAATAAGACTTAGGCAAGTATGCTATGAGTTTAACAGTATATTGAATTAATTCAGTTAATGTGTAAATCATGAGAAATTCCAAAACAACAAAATCTAGATGAGTGCACAGTGCTCTGGAGATCTTACTTGCTGTTTGTGATGTGTATTTATTGCAAAGAATGGAATGTCTATGTTCTGATAACCTTCTTTTATTATTGCCTTTAGTTGATATTGCACATATATTGTACAACATATAGTTAGTTTAGTGAGGATTACTGTTTTTCATATATATTTTTTTGTCTCAAAACGGGATTCACAAAAAGTCTCCAGAGGAATAACCTACAATTTTTGCCATTTTTCACAATTTCCAGAGAGCAAAATCCCAATAAATCAAATTCATCATATATTTCCTCGTCCTACATTTAACATTTTAAACAATCTCTTGGAGGTGCTGGAAAAAGCGTTGTGGCAGAGCTGACACAGGCCTGTGTTCTGAGTATATGCACTTCATGCAAGTTCTTAGAAACACATGATGCTATCGTGACAGTGACGCTACAAAGATGATCTGGTACAGTATCATAGATTAACATACCAACAGTATGTAAAGTACTTAAAATGTAAAAATGAGCAGGAAAATACAACATGCACACAAACGCACCAGTAAATGAAAAACAACCATATGTTATAGTAAAACACTGCCCAACTTTTACTTGTCATACTTATGTGAGTCTGTCACTACTGAAATGCACCAATTAGAAAAGAATAACCAACAACTTGCAGATGATTAACTGAACCTCTGCAGATACATTTTTCTCAAACGCACGCCAGCCGTAACGGTTGTGTTCTATTACAGCAGGCAGTGAGGAGGAAATGCTGCCACTGATTCAACCCCCCAGGAGAAGCCTCCAGCCCACCCACTCAGTACCAGCGCTGATCTCAATCACTGATGTTATCACTTCCTTGCGTCGCCGTGACACGTGCTGTACCGTTTCCTGACGGCGGTTCAACCCGATCAATGTAGGACGCTCAATGAGATGCGCCGATGTTTCCAGACAGCGTCTGTGTTGCTTTGAAAAAGGCCAGAAAATGAGACACCGGCGACGAGACGCTGCAGATAGTAAGTGATAAAGTGTGGAGTACAGGCCGACTGTGCAGCCAGGGATCTGACTTCTGTTACCATGGTGGTCCTGCTCCTTTATTCCATAGCCACACTGCAATTAACCCTTAAAGACCCAAACAGCCACTGGCAACCAAAGCCATCTACTGATCTGAAACGTTCAACAACTTCTGAACCACTAAACTTATTAAAATATGTCAATAATTGGTGTAAATACAGTTATTCATCTGTTCATGGTCATCAGATATGACCCATTTGGACGTTCAGAG
>JAPQRQ010000012.1:24940625-24958423 GCA_037367365.1 Apogon talboti | reverse complement strand
TCTGAACGTCCAAATGGGTCATATCTGATGACCATGAACAGATGAATAACTGTATTTTACACCAATTATTGACATGTGTTGATAGGATTAGTGGATCAGCAGGTATTAGACAGTTTAGATCAGATGTTTTTGGTCGACGGTGGATGTTTGGGTCTTTAAGGGTTAAAGCTGGATGTTTGGGTCTTTAAGGGTTAACCTTAAGAGGGTTCAAAGAGACTTGTGTTGCCGCCAATCACAGCTGCTATCAACATCACACTATGAGCCACTTCATCAAGGTTTACCAGCACCCAGCTTTTATTTCAAGTACAGTATACCTCCACATTGTGAGTGATATTATAATTACCGGGACACAACCAAAAGCAGCCCACATGAAATAAATGCACCTACTTGACTCAATTAAGTGCTTTGCTTATGACCAGGGCTGTTTCTTGCAACTGTACGTTCGAGCTGATAACAGTGGAGTTATGAAGACTTGATGAAGCGGTCCAACTCTCCATCATCAATAATCAAAAATTAATGCAACTATGAATGGAAACAATATCATGGACCTTATTGTGACACTACATAAGCATTATGTGGCAAAAACATGTCACAGTGAATGTCTCCTGTAATCAAAACCAAAGGTGGTGCAGTCAAATATTGCATGTGCGACTTATTTTTTTGGCCGGGCAGTGTATTTTTCTGCCGTGGCTCTTCCCCGCCCCTGTGGACCCTATCGTGGGGGTTGTTTTTGCAGCTGTTGCCCCTCAGAGATCGTCGCTAAACTGGAGTACTTCTGCGCCGGGGTCACATTTGGAAACAAACACATAAAAGCCACAGAGAAAAACAGCACAGACAAGAGGATTACCAAAAGGATGTGATAGATTCAAGAGAGTAAATGTCAGACGCTCCTTGGGGAGGTTTGTGAAATAATGGGCTGTGATTTGAGCTGCAGAATCAGAGCATCGGGTCAGTCTGCGAGTTTATCTCCAACCAAGGGCGCAAAGATCAATGGGTACACGCTCATGGGTGAGTGATACAGGTTTCAGAGCTGCTGTTGAGCATGCCCTGCATTTTCATACCGATATGTCCGAGGCTTGACAAGACGCGTCCAGAAATAGACAAAAATAATGGAGAACCACAGCATGAAGAGGCTATAACACCACACTGATGGATAAGCGACTGACAGAGTGAACCTGAAAGCTAACAGCTCAATACGTGGACATTACTCAAGGCATGTCCAGTGTAGTCAGTCTGGGTTTAGCTCTGCAACAGCTACAGAGGGAAGCGTTTGGTTCTAAGGAGGCTAAATGTTCAACTGTGCATGGGTCGAGGTCTGTCGGTGGGCCATTACATTTATGACAGAGCTCTGACAGGAGAGATGAGACACTTGAGGAGGAATTGAAAAGGGTTCGGTGGCTACAAGTCAAAGGTCAAAGTTGCTACGACCTCTAGTCTGCCCATTCGTATAAATGCAGTATCTCGTGAACACCTAAAGGGATTTTTTCCCCACTAATTTGGTAAAAACGTTCACTTTGGCTTGAGAATGCACTGTTTATGTTTTGGTGGTTGAAGGTCAAGATCACTGTCACCTCACAAAATATATTTTTGACAATGTCTTGAATTTTAGAACTGCATGAACAGTTTTAACTTTCTTAACCCTGTAGTGAAATTCAGCCTCTGCATTACACCCATCCTATTACATGCATAGTACCTAGCATTAGCCATTAGCATATAGCACACACTAGGAGCAGTGAGATACCATTGAAGGCACTTGAGGACTCCAGATCTTCCTGTTTTTAATGGCGGGGAAACCTTCAGGGAAAAAGTTCAACTAGTAAACCTTTAACCGCTACGCCACCACGCCATCCATGATGTAAAAATAAATCATGAATCTGACCTTATTTACAATTTGTCCAACTAGTGGGTCATGAATCTACATCATTTCCAACTTGCACAAACAAACTGTTCTCTTCATTAGCAATTATCAAAAAACAACAAAGACTAGAGCTTATCGTGATGCTTAATCTGTACCTTCAAGCTAGTTCGCTCCACAGCTATTTCAATCATCAGCTCCGAAAACAACAATTATCCCGAGTCAAACAAGAAAAGTCTGACTGCCGATCCCCATATTTACCTTTCTAAGTGCTGGTACTATTATCTATTGATGCATTTTTTTTCCTCTTTAACCGACAACCCCTGAGTATGGAGCCCCACAAAACAAAACAAAACAAACAGGAAGAAACTCAAATGCTGCAAGGAGCTGCAACATGCAATATTTTCACATTATTTATCTAAAAAACCCAAAAAAACCCAGATACATTTATATTCAATTCAGTATCTTCAACAATATTATAATTCAGAAGAACCTGTAGTTTTATTCAGTGTATCAACCCATTTCACTCAATCGCTTGTGAATATCTCATCTATAAACATTAATGTTAAATACTAAAGAGCCATAACACAAGTATATGACACTAACTGGAACAGGAGCTCAAATACATTACCTTTTTCATGAGCGGTATCAGTGTAAACAACTCCCATGACACTACTGAACATCACCTTCTGTTATTTATTGTGTTCTTGTCATTCTGAGGCACCAAGCAGCAAATATTACAGTGTGTGAAGTCATATTATTCATTCTTTATATATCAATGCTCAAATATAGCACAAATATTGCACATTTTTATTTAGTAGTTACTTTTACAGTTGGATTTCACTGTTATATAAATGACTGTTTCATTCTGGTTACGCATAAGATATATATTTTTCCCCAGCCAAATATGGACTAAATTGGATCTGAATTTCCAATGCAATTTGTTTTGTGTCCTAGCTGCAGCTGAGAATTATGGGTATTGTAGTATTTAGATATATCTGCAGTACAACATGGACTGAGAAGAGCATAAAAAAAACAAAAAAAGGAGCAGATCTAGATTTTTTTTACTCTTTCATATTGAATCTACATTCTTCATTTTCAATCTTTTGACATTATTATTTTCACAGTAATAAAATCCAATACTTTGTCCCATCTTAGCTTTACATTCACAACTTAGTTCACGCTGATTCTCTGTACTTCCATCCTGTGAGAAACATAAAACTCCATTGTAATTATGTACAAGAGTCTTTATTGGGATGGATTTTTATTCTGTCAAATTACCTCAGACTTTTGTTGTGTTCTAATTGTCTATTCTAAACTTGTTCCAATAGCTGAAGTGCCTTTATGTGAGACGGGAGAAAGGCGGGGAATGGATGAATGTGTGCGTAATGTTTTTGCATTTGTATTCCTCTATCCATCTCCCTTTTTGTCAGAACAGTTTCATTTCCATGTCAGTGATTTATGTCGAGAGATAGGAGAGAGCCTGTTAATGGGATATTTCTTTTGCTCTCCTCATGAACAACAACATGTCAAAATAAAGATAAAAACCAAAGCCAAATGCTTGCCTGGGGAACAAATTAGGTCTTGTGGCAATATTGCAAAAAACAGCGTTTCCATCATCGCACTCTAAACTCATAAACAACCAAGCATCTCGGATTTGATGTGCATTTTCTCATTTAAAAACATTGGGCTGTAATTGAAATTTATGCTTTTTCAATTCAGAATATTTTACCTTGGAACCACACGGAAAGCATTTCTGCTTCAGATGGAATGGGAGGCCATAACACAATACAAAGCTGTTTTTGGAAATTGGCAATAAAGTAAGAGGTACACAAAGTGAAATATGCAGCTTATGTGTAGCAGGTGACTCCATAGGGTGGCGCTCTTTCCCCAGGGCCCCTGATAGTATTTAAAGGAAATGGGTTGACTGCTGCGAAGGTGTCAGTTTCCTGTGGGTGGCCAGGACGCCGACTGGGCCACGTGTGCGCCCTTGGAAAAGTCTGATGAAGTAGGTGATGAATGTTTTGATCCGGTGCTGATTGTTTTATAAATGTATTGTTTGTCTGCGCTTTAAATGTTGTTTATGATCGGGCCTTATGGTTTAAAGGTGGACGAACTGAATGAATGGGTTTGACTGGACGTGGGAATCGACGCCACAGGTACGCTGCGCTTTAATCTGTTTTTAGAGTTTGTAATACTGAAGTTGTTTTAATACTAGGTATTAGAACCCGACCGATTAATGGGCCCGCCGATATAATTGGCCGATTATAGCGTATTACCGATTAATCAACATTGGTCAATATGTATCCGATATATTAACTTTTTTGCTGTGCAGATTGTGCTGCTGTGCTCTGCCCTGCACTCTCCCCAGTGCCTGGCCCCGCCCCCTCACACTTAAACAGGGCTGCGCAGTCTGTGCCGCGCGTACCTCACACTGTGTATGCGCAAAGTGAAAGTGAAACTTAACACACGTTACTAATTCCTTTACGTCTCCTGCTGTTGTGAAGTTCATTTACCTTTCCCCTACCTCCTGAAACTTCAGAACTTTCATTTGAGGGACAGGACGTTTGTGTGCCGTCAGTTTTACTCAGTTGAGTCAAATCTTTGGGTGTTTTTGTGTCGTTATCTTACATTTCTGTGTTTTGTATGTTCAGTCTTTAAAGAAGAAGGTCAGTTTTGCAATTTTTCAATATCTTGTATCTATATATCTGAACTTAATTATTTTTATTTCTAATGCGTGACAATATCATGATGAAATTAATGTTTCAGGCCCCGTTTACACAGCTTTCACTTCCTTCCTTTGGTTGGGTTTACACAACAGCAGAGTGAAAATGATCCTGACAGGACAGTCAACCCATACATATCTGTCTATTATTATTAGTAGTAGTAGTAGTAGTAGTAGTAGTAATAGTAATAGTAGTAGTTGTAGTATTGTAGTAGTATTTACCTATAAGAATCCATTTTTCAATAACATATAAATCCTAACTGATGTCATGGTTTCAGATGTTTTTGGGGTTTAGTTTAGAGTCTATTCTGGACTAACAGTCTTCTCCAGCCTGTCTCCCTGTTTTCCCTTCTCCCTGTCTCCCTGTTTCCCCATCTCCCTGTCTCCCTGTTTCCCCGTCTCCCTGTTTCCCTGTCTCCCTGTTTCCCCGTCTCCCTGTTTCCCTGTCTCCCCGTCTCCCTGTCTCCCTGTTTCCCTGTTTCCCTGTCTCCTTGTTTCCCCTTCTCCCTGTCTCCCTGTCTCCCCTTCTCCCTGTCTCCCTGTTTCCCCTTCTCCCTGTCTCCCTGTCTCCCCTTCTCCCTGTTTCCCCTTCTCCCTGTCTCCCTGTCTCCCTGTTTCCCCTTCTCCAGCCTGTCTCCCTGTCTCCCCTTCTCCCTGTCTCCCTGTAACGCTGCCATCTTGTAGCAGATTTCCTGGAGGTGGACTGGAGTGTCTTGGATGGTTGCGGGTGGCGCTGACTGAATCTGAAGTGGGTCGTCCACTAACCCCAGCCCCCTGAGGACGGTGGGCTGGGGCCAGAGCGGAAGGCAGCGGCGTCCTGCTGAGACGGCGAGTCTGGTCTGGAGGTAATGGGCAGAAGGGAAAAAGAGCTTTGCCTGTGGCGTGGCACAAAATGAATTACTGCCATCTTTCTGCTCCTCTGCCTCACAGTGAGAGCAGAGTCTGGAGGGCCAGATAACAAGGGCACAGAAGCACAGGGAAGCAGAAAAAGGAGAACTGCCCACAAAAAAAAGAATAAAAGTGTCTGCTGGAGTTAATATCATGTCATTTATAGTGATTTGGTTGAACATATGATGAGGTCATTCTCATTTCGGCGTTAACGTGGGCCCAGACAGTCGACTGTAGCTCCAACTGTTCTACTGTTTAGACCAAGGATGTCAAAGTCCATTAGTTCAGGGGACACAAACAGTCCAATATGATCTCAAATGGACCGGACCCGTGAAACAAGAACAGTGAATAAAAAGTAGAATGACATTATGAAAATGTTCACATCTATAAAGTTTCCTTAAAAATGTGAATAACACAAACAACCTGAAACGTCTTAAGAAAAATAAGAGTAATTTGACCAATATTCTGCCTGTTATTAAATGTTTTGTGTATTTGTAGATCCACTGTGATCTGTAAGTTGTAATGTACATGTGTAAATGATAAACTGAGTTAAAATTGCACTTTTATTCACCTGAAGAAGATGGTGAATGATGTGGGTGGACCTTGCAGTTTTCATGTCTGCTGAATTTTTTGTTGCTATGATTTGATTTTATTTATTTATTATTTAAGGTGTGCTGATCTTTCTTTCTGTTGTACATAATGTACATAATATGCTCTAGCATGTAGGTCACCTGGTTTAAACAGAGGAGCGCTGGTATTGGTTTTATCCTCTTGTTTGTCTCTATTTTATTCAAAAACTTTAACAAAAAAAATTGCACTTTTACTTTTTTTGCACGAAAAATAGGAGAAAAAATTGCCTCATGTTTATCATTTACACATGTGCATTATATTTACAGATCATAGTGGATCGCAAATACACAAAACATTTAATAACCGTTAGAATATTGTTAAAATTGCGTTTACTTCTCTTGAGACATTTCATTTGTTCATATTTGTTCAGCTTATTCAGTTTTTTAAAGGACAGTTTGTAAATGGAAACATTTTCATGTAATTTTACTTTTTTACACTAAAAGAAAGAGAACAATTTGGAGTTGCCATTATTTATAGGTTATTATGATAGTATTTTACTGCTCTTGGGATTGAATTAGTCTGTATGTAGAACCTGACTTAAAATGATTTTAACTTCTTTGACTGTTAATATATTCAGTGTACATTTTTGCATTTCACAAATTCATCCCACAGGTCAGATTGGACCCTTTGACGGGCCGGTTTTGGCCCACGGGCCGTATGTTTGATACCCCAATGGTTTGTAAAGTGACTTCATGCTCTCTCAAAAGTGTGTTTTAGCAAAAAAAAAAGTTAAAATACAAAAATTTAATTTGGTGTTTTACCTTAAAATACATTTTGCCCATCCCTGCTAATAAAAATGTACATTCTGCTAATATTTACACTAATTAAAAGCATTTAACTTCCCTCCAGACCTTGCTTTGACGTAATTTTCGTGATCTGAACCTCGTGAGGACGGCTCTGAGTGTGTCCGTTCACACCTGGCATTAGAATGCGCCCTCGGATGCATCTTGAGTGATCACTTCCTGATGGAATCTCACTTCCCCACTCTATATGCAAATAAAACAAGCTCATCCGTAGCCTCAAACATGACACAAGCTTTTATTTCATCTTTAACAGCCTGGGTTTGTGGGGGGTTTTTTGCACATGTAGTTCAATACGCGATCTACAGACCAGTATAGATGTATGGATTTTAAGATGGAGTGTGTGTTTTGTTTTTTTTCCCTGTAACTTGGTGCATTTGAGGCACTGTGAATTCATCAATCCACCTTAAATACCAGCGTGATAATTTGACCCCTCCCTTTGTTTTTATTGGTTCTCTTATATGACATACTTTTACATGATGACTGAATTTTCTAACATTTATAACATGGTTTATATAAAGTGTGGTTAAAATTACTTTATTCTTCATTTTGTGAACTGTTTAGATTGAAGTTCGTCACATAGTAAAGCAGAGGAGCATCAGTTAGTTGGACTATACAAATAAAACACTCCTAATATGACTTTATGGGGGCATATTCATCCCAGACCACCTCCAAATGAGTCCCCAAACATCAGATATGGGCGATCCACATGGTACCACAAAGTAGAGGATGGACATCAATTAGAAACTGCTAAACAGACTTTACAGTGACGACAGATTTTAGATCTATTTTTCCATAATCCTCCGTCATAAGGGTTAATTCTAAGATTTAACCCCATACAGGGGATTAGGGCTGCACTGAAGATGAAAAAATTAATACACTTATTTTTATGAGAAACAAATATGACAGATGACAAAAATATATACATACTACGGGAATGAAGTAATGTGAGAAAAAAATGGCAACTTTGAGAATAACGTCATAAAGAAGACAAAATATTTACATTCACTGACTTAAGTTTATATGAGTTGAAAAGACACACTATGCAAAAATTATGCAATCTAATCAAGTCACCAATCATAGTCCTGTCCACGATAGTTGACTTTTTGATGGAATCATGGAGTGAATTCGTCTGAACCCCATGTGACATTAGCATATCCCATGTTATTAATTAAAACGCTGTGATCAGAATAAGGCCTAATGTTGTAATGTCCCAGTGGGGGATGCTGTTTACATTACCCATATAAATCAGAGTTTTATCACATTTGCAATAACATACTGCCGTGCATGTAAATGTAATAATCATTTTAATTGTTGCTGCTGCATTTCTTCATTAAGTCTCTGTATAATAAACGAGAAGAGAAACCATATGGTTGTCCAACATGCACAGATTATCATTCAGCATCAGTATCGTTCTGTCCTGTGGGGAATTTTTAACCTATAACAGTCTTATCATTTTGTCTTAAAGTGCTGTAACACTTTGTTCTGAGACTCATCATGCTGACATCACACAGGGAGTTTTTTTTTTTACAGTATTTTAGTAGTATTTTGATACAACATATGAAGGAACTTTGGTCACTCCAGTCAAATACCTGTATCAGAAGTCCTGCCCATCCCTGTTCATTCACTATGTAAAGACCACAGTAACTATAACATATAGAAGTCAGTGTTCCCCTTTCTACAAAACGCATTGAACTGTTTTCGAGTCAGAATCAGAGCATCTGCGGTTGATCGGAGTAATTTACTCTAAACACGATTTACATTTCCTCGAGGATCAATACGCCGCCGTCGTGAATCTTATGCTTGTTTGGTCTTCTGAAGTCTACCTCGGTGCCCGCAGGGGTTTGCACGCCGTGGCTACCGTGGTCAGGATGAGGATGTAAGACGATATGTCCGACCATAAGAGCATCCTGTGGAGGAAGTATTCACTAATACAGACGATCGATAAAAGGAAACGCTAAGTCTGGTCTGGGCTGTGGTCGAGGCACTTCCACTCGGAGACGTTTTAATATACACCCAAGTTTTTCGGCTGAATGAAATGAAGTCAGCAGAACTACAGAGAAGCAGTGAATCAGCAGAGAGTTTTCTCATCAAAAACCGGTGCTGAATGTGTTTGGACGGGACATGACTAGAGGATGGAGGGGGGGGGCAGGCAGAAAAATGGGCGCATAATTAGGTCAAAGCATTAGGAAACTGTTGAGTTGCATTTTGATTCATCTCGCCATGCCCTGTTTGAACACGTCACCTGCATGCAAATGATTCTCTTTCTTGTCTACCACAGAGAGAGAGAGGGTGGGGGGGGGTTAAAAAAAAAAAGTACTTGAATTCATTGACGCCATTGTCTGGTATTAGATACAATCAATCTGGTGAGTGGGTGGGGAAGCAGGATGAGGGGCCCGCAGAGATTAAACAGAAGCCTCGCCGCGCTTCTTCCAAAAACAAAATAAATCCATTCATCCAATTAGAGGCTGCGGAATATAAAAAAAAAAATGACTTGGACAGGAGCTTCTCTGCTAATTCAGGCTGCGCTTCGACTCGAATATCCTAATAGATTGGACAAGATTACAGGCCACATCAAAGTCTGCAGGACTTAAAAACAAATAAGCCAGAGTGACTGGGAGGCACAGTGTACTTAAAGAGAGCTGCAAATATGCAAAACAGGTACACAGGATCAGCTGCACATGCATAATGAATCCCTACTAAATAAACTACGACTTAGGTTAGAAATTATCCGCAAATTTTGCTACCGACTCATTTGTTGGTGTATTTATTCTCTGATGGTGCAACATTAAAGACGATTTAAGACACTGGTGTCAAACTCACTTCAGTTCAGGGGCCACATTCAACTTAATATGACCTCAAACAAGTCAAATAACAGCACAAACACCGAGAAATAATGAAAACTCAATTTTTTCCCTCTTTGTTTTAGTGCAAAAAAAGTAAAGTTACATAAAGGAAATGTTTATATTTACAAACTTCCTTTCACAAAAAAATATGCATCATCTTAGCATTTACATGTGTATTACAACTCAAAGATCGCAGTGGATCTACGAGCACACAAAACTTATAGTAACAGGCATAATATTGTTAAAGTTGCACGTATTTTTATTTAGAAATTTCCAGTTCATATTTTATTACATTTATTGATCCTTTTGTGAAAAGATAGTTTGTAAATGTAAATAGTTTCATAATGTAATTTTACTTATACAGTTTTTCACACTAAAACAAACAGAAACATTAGGAGTTGTCATTATTTATAAGTTTTTATGCTATTATTTTACTGTTCTGGTCACTTTGGGTTGTATATGAACATCCTTGACTGTTAATATCTTCAGTGGAATTTTTACACTTTGTAAATTCATCCCACAGGCGGGATTGGACCCTTTAACGGGCCAGTTTTGGCCCACGGGCCGTATGTTTAATATACACTTAAGATGTTTTAACTCCTCTTTCATAGTCCAGACTCTGGACACGGTCTGCGCTTTGTCTCCATCTCTGACCGGTCTTTCCCTCCGCTTCATAAAATGAGTGGAGCTGTTCAACTTTGATTAACGCCCGACGCTGCACGTCCTGCAGAGCGACTCTCTCTGTTTGATGAATCTGACCCTGTTTGTTTCCCAACTCCTCCCGGTGTGTGATACATGACAGTGCTCCACCTCCAAATGCAGCTTTGTTCCACATGGGAGGGTGAGGAGCGTGTAGGTTTTTAGAGGTTTTTGTTTAACCCTATAAAACCATTTGTATCATATTTGCTACACCAGGTTCTGAGACCTCTATCTTATCTACAAGACCAATACTTTCCTTAAAAACCTGTTGTTTATGACCCTTTACATGTTTTCTGCCCCCTGGTGGATTATCATCATCCCATTACAGTCAGTGGAAGGGCTTTTTTTTGCGCTTTTCAATATGGCCGCTATAGTTAAATCATCCAACACACATTTTGTAGGAAAGTCTGAAAAATATTGAAAAAATATTGAAATTATGTTACCGCTCAAGTTAATAAAAAGGCTATAAAAAGTTTTATGTAACAAAAAAACTACCTGAAATGTTCTATATTTCGAAAATGTTACT
Organism: Apogon talboti; assembly: GCA_037367365.1. Taxonomy (NCBI): domain Eukaryota; kingdom Metazoa; phylum Chordata; class Actinopteri; order Kurtiformes; family Apogonidae; genus Apogon; species Apogon talboti. Next base: position 24,947,454 of record JAPQRQ010000012.1, on the reverse strand, counting down.
GGTAAAATCTATTTTTGTATCTAAAGTTAACGCTGTTGTGAGCAAAAAGTCGCCGTGGGTCAGGTTTTACAGGGTTAAACTCCCTGTCCACAGATCATCGCAAAAATATTTGGAAAAGAAAGGAAAGAATATGCATAGATACTTGTCCACTGTAGAAAGTGGATTGTTGTGGCCTGTTGTAGCAATGTGATGCATGTTACAAAGGAAACAAAAGGCCATGTGAACGTCAGGATCTATTGGATATTATTTCAGTTATATGTGCCACCAACCCTCTAGTCAAACCAGCGATAAAAAGCGTAATTTCATAGCAGTATATTTGCAAAATCAGATAAAAATGAACAGATGAACAAGCAAGAAACTGAGCAAAATGTGCAGGAGAAAAAAAACTTCCAACTGCCTTAGAGCAATGTTAATGTTAGCAGTCTGAGGTTAGCTTTCAACAACTTGGAACATTACATCAAACAGCCACTGCGGCGTCATGTGATCCGAGCCCTGAACCAGCCGAGGCCGGTGCCAAATACCCTGAGAGGACTGATTTGAGGAGCATTAAGTCATATTTTAAAATCAATTCTGGACCTACCCAGAAGCTGGAGACATCCGAGAAAAGATGTGATGAGAACGTGATGATTCTCTGGCAGCAGAGTCCAACTCCTCTGGAATAAAGGACACAGATCTGAGAGTCAGGAGTCGTTTCAGGGATTTGGGTAAAAGGTCTGGATTCACTTGATCATATACTGTAAGTGTGATATGCTGATACATACAGTACTATGTGACAGTGGACCGGGACAGACAGGGACTTGTTTTCCCATAAGTAAGTCCTACCCTACCCCTGGACCTGTCCAACCCCCCTACATGGACCTGTTCTCCCATAAGTAAGTCCAACCCCCCTACAGGGACCTGTCCAACCCCCTACTACAGGGACTTGTCCAACCCCCCTACATGGACCTGTCCAACCCCTTACATGGACCTGTCCAACCACCCTACATGGACCTGTCCAACCCCCTACATGGACCTGTCCAACCCCTTACATGGACCTGTCCAACCCCCTACATGGACCTGTCCAACCCCTTACATGGACCTGTCCAACCCCTTACATGGACCTGTCCAACCCCCTACATGGACCTGTTCTCCCATAGCTAAGCCCAGTGCTGTTGTGTTTATTTCATTAGTCTTTCTGTTGTATTTTTCATCATTTGTGTTCTTCATCAGAGCATAGACACAGTCAGGGTATGTGCGCACAGGCAGCTCAAATAAACATGGAAAACTAACATGGAGGACAGTCAACATGACGCAGTACGTGGACCTCTGTAATCTGCACCCGTTTCTGCCACACAGCTGTGGTTGGTGCATGGATCTAAAGTCTGAACCGGACCAAAGGCTTCCCTACAACAGACTAACACTGCTAACCTCTTTCTCTTTCTACCGCCTACGCCAGAATCATGTCAAACAAACGGGGCCCGTCTATGGATTAGAGCCACAATAGAACAGTCGGGTGTTCAGAACAAACCTCCGTTTCAGACGTTCTGTATGTTTCTTCACAAGATTCACTGGAAATTTCCACAAAGGTCTCAAAGAAAAGAAGATAAACAGACCTGAGTAGTTTTCATTGAGTATTAAACTCTTATGTAATCATTTTGTCTCATCTGTGTATTAATTAAATGCACATATGTTTATTTATTCTGTTATTACCTGGATATGCAATGACTTCAATCAGAATATTCTCCTTTTGATGATACTACGCGGCCCAGTCAGTCATACTTTATGCTAGTGTGAGGTATTTTGGAAGGTTGATGAGACTGAACCGGGTCCGGCCTCTTCCTGCCTCCCACCTCCACTCAGCTCTACGTATTGATCATGTCTTGAGCTTCTTGCAGGCGTTCTCCGACACCAGCTCCACCCATCACCGGGGAAGACGCCCTCCTGCAGAGCGCTCCGCTGCAACCTGCTCCAGCATCAATCACAGCATCCTCTGCAGGCGTGACTGATGCTGCCGTCTAGTGAGGTGAAGTCTGTACCGGTTCAGTTACAGTGAACTGGAGCTACAGTACACAAGAATCATGTTTCATCCTGAGCAGGGAAGGGAACTGATAAGAATTTAGCAAATTCAATTCCCCATCAATTCTCTTGCAGTAGGTGATAAACTATAGCACGAATGGCTCTTTTTTTTATTGACTCTTTAATGTCAAATATGCACTAACATTTTGCTTTCAATAAAGGGTTCTAAAGGTGTAGTTAAAGGACTGTTAGCTCTACCTGCTGCAGCCTCTGAGCCTCGTCATCATCTAAATGTTATTCTAGAACACAGGTGTCAAACATGTGGCCCGGGGGCCAAATCCGACCCCGCAGATGTTCCATTCCGGCCCACAGGATAAAAGTGCAAAAATTACACTGAAGATATTAACAGTCAAGGTTGTCAAAATCATTTTAATTCAGGTTTAGTTAAAGTACAAAAAAAAAAAAAATAATAAAATTTTAAATAATAACAGAAAAATTAGGTGAAAAAAATGTAAGTGAAAAAAATAACATTACACTATGAAAATATTTACATTTACAAAGTAACCTTTCACAATAACATGCAAATAAATACATAAAATGAAAACAAATATGAACAACCTAAAATATGCAATTTTAACAATATTCTGCGTGTCACTAAATGTTTGTGGAACATTGTGTGTAATGTACATGTAGAAATAATAAGTTGAGGCATAATATTGTTAAAATTGCACTAATTTTTCTAATGAAATTTCAGTTTTTTCGGGTTATTCACATCTTTTTTGTAAAATGTAAATATTTGTGTTATTTTGTCATTATTTTACTGGTCTGGCCCGGTTGAGCTTTCATTGGGCTAAATGTGGCCCCTGAACCAACATGAGTTTGACGCCCCTGTTCTAGAACATGGAGATTATTCAGAAACAAAAGTAAAGCAGGTTGACACAGCGCTAACATTAACAGTATCACCAGAACCCGGAGGAGTTTAATGTTAGCGGTTACAACAGACGACGCCTTCCAGAGTCACCGCCCCCTTCTCTAAGCAGCCAATCACAGACGTTCCAGTTTAATTGGATGCTGTGGTTAAATGTCTGTGCATGTTAGAGGTGTTTAACTCTTTTCTTGTGATGGAAATGTGTCGTCTTAACTGGTGCATTTCAACCATATTTTAGAGGATTCACACTGCACTAGTTACAGTAAACTGCAGCTACAGAACAGAACAGTCATATTTCACCCTGGGCACAAAACACAACAGTAATTTTAGTGGTAGGGTTAGAAGGAACGGTAGAAGGAATGAAGACAAAGATGCTAAGTGTAAGAGTGAGACTGTTGTTCCACCTGGGAGCTGAGTACAGGAGTGGGGGGGGGGTCTCTGATGTCATCCTGGTAATTTGTTCTGAAACAAGAGTGGAAATATTGCTGCGCTGTCACTGCGGTGTCAAGCCAAACACTGCAGGACAGATTCCGCTGACGCGTCGTATCCTCTGGAGAAGTCACAAGTCAGTGCTATTCCCAAATGGGCCCAGAAGTGGACGGAGAACTGGGGGAGAACACACTTAAGTGCACATCTGAGCAACAGTCGCTAACTTTACCCACCGACACAGCGCCGCACAAACCAAAAGGCAGAGAGGCAATTAGAATAAGCTGCGCTGTGTGACTCCAATGAGCAACCTCCTCTCCTCTGTAAAGGAGTCAAACAGAGCCACCATCCAGGAATCAATGAAGCGCTGCTCATAAAGAGATTGTCAAATTCAAGTCTGTGCAATTTGTTTTGTGATAACTTTGCAGGCTCATGCGTGGAATCAATATGAATGGCAAAAAATAAGTGGAGGGGGGGGTCGAATATTGACCGATTTTCCCACAGCGGCGATGCAAAGCGAGGAAGTGTTTACCTCTGATTGCACACACACACGGTCAGGTAAGCTGCGGTAAGGCGTTCTGCATCCACCGGAGGAAAAAGCACTTCTTGGTTGGATGTTATAATAGCACAATCCACTTGTTTGCCCCGCAGCTTGACCTTCTCATACCTCCACCACGCTGCTCTTTAAAACACATCAATCTGGGAGCAGACTCAGACGCCAGACGGGTGATTGTGATTAAAAGCAGAACCTGCAGCGCTGGTTTTAGAAGAGTTGAAAGAAACATCAACAAGTTTCCAAGCAGGAGGTCATCGCCTAAATCAGTAGCTGAACTCACTTTTTCTCCGTTTGTTTGACTTTAACGTCATGACATCTTTGATCCATCTGCGAATAGTTCTAAAACCAGTCCTGGATTAATATTCAATAGACAGAGTCATTGAATACATTCAACTGCATTCCACATTTACAATACAGAACATGTATTTAATGGATGGTGATCAGAATGGAACCCTCACATTACTTAAAGGCAGCGCTTTTTGTTTGTTTGACATTTAAAAAGGTATTGCTAATTACCCATAAGCCCCTGATTTAAACGCTGTGCAAATCACCGTGGCAGCAATCCACGCCACCTGTCCACACACAACACGGGACAGTTGAGTTGACAGTGGACGAGCAAACTGCACCTACATTTTATTGTTGATTGTCTTACATTTTTCTCACCCGTTGGTTTGGGGAAAATGGAGAAGGGTTAGTTTCAGGTGAAATTTGAAATTTAAAGGTACAATATATATATTCATTTACACGTATTAAGCAGCTTATGAAAGAAGTAACTCCACTGACCTTCTCAGCGGCATTTGTGACAATCAGTAAAATGATTGTTATTAAATTATTGTCCATGAAAGTCTAAAGGGTGACATTTATGCTTGGTTACAAATAGAGATATAAACAGATTATTGCACCAATAGCAATAATCAATACACAAAATTAGGCTTCTCAACTGAAAATAATAGCTGTACATCAACTACACTTCATTTATTTATTTATATAAAAATTCTACATTCATTGACAAATTATTTGAATGAATGAATGAATGAATGTATAAAGTTTTATTTCGAATGAACATGTCTAAAATGTAGAAAAAAATATATAGAAAAAAACCAAAAAATAATATAAGCATTATCAAATAAAAAATCTAATTTTGGCTAAAACATTCAGCTCAGCAGTTGTGTTGTTTCCAATAAACGTCAGAAATAGTCCAATTCCAATGCATGTAATGCATTTTTGATTGCGTATTATTCTGGAAGAATGGTGGAATGATATCAACTAATGAATATGTTATCATCTGTTTTCCAGTTCATTAGATCTTCTTCACAATATACACTATAGGTCAACTTCTGCTCTCAAGAGTCTTCAAGCTCCAGTGCACAACTGTTCCATCTCTAAGCCAATATTCCAGAATTACATCTCAACATGTTGTAATTCCAGTGGCTCCTGCTCCTCTTCCTGCCTTTGGTTTCAGGCTGCAGAAATTCTACTAATTGTTGTTAGGATTCAGTCAGATGCTACCCTACTGCTCTACTGCTTTTGTGGCTCCACACAGAACAAAAAGACAAATGTCAGGTTCATCTGTCTTTGTATTCAGTCTTCTGAGTTCAGGAAAATGATGGAATGCATTTACAAATCCAGTGCCTTTTTTCCCATAATTACCTGCAGCTCTGATGCCTCTGTGCAGCAGAAACACTTGCTATTCTTAGCTTAGAAGTACACTCCGCTAATGTCATCCATGACCCTTCAACACAAACCACATAAGCTGACCAGCGTCTCCAGAAAAGTCATATATTGAACCTCTAAGAATGCTAGTCACAAAGCAGGAAAGTTGGGAAAATCCTGCTGTTTACTGGTTTTCTCTCTAAACTTGACACTGTTGGAAATAAGAGCTGATGGAAAAACTAGGTCTTCATCCTTTGTGCCAAACAAAACCTCATGCAGCTTTTGTGTTTGCGCGTACTTATGTATATATATGCTTTCACTGCTACAGTGAGTGTTCCTATACGTACAGAGTGACTTCTGAGTTCAGTTTACATTTGGGTGGTAGTATGATATGAATGCCACATGTACATAGAGTTCAACGTTGATGTCTTCTGGGTCAGAAATCTGCTCTCCCAATGTCAAGTTTTCCTTGGACAAGTCGATTTATTTTACTCCTTAGCTTCATCCAACATCATCTCCAATGTGCAGAACAGTGTTTTTACTATGTATGTAAAGATTATGAAATTCTGACAGTCGACACCAACACCAATGCTATTTCCTGCTTATTTAATTCTGTTCTGTTGTTATTTATCTCCCTTTTGTGCCTGGGAAAAGAGGACACTTTCATTATTATATACACTACCTGGCAATGTCACATTTATTACCATCCACAGTCGCATCCATTTCTCAGCAAGACGTTGTATTGATGATGGAGAGTCAGACCACTGTGTAAACTCACATCCCATAGATTCTCAATGGGGTTCACGTCTGGAAGCAATATTAATATTTATGGGACAATACACTCTCAGATATGTGCAACCTGGCCAAAAAAGTTAGACACAATATTCTGTTGGACCACCTTTAGCTTGGATAATAGGACGCAATGCCTCTGCAATGTCATAATAAATGTCACATTTACTTGTGTCCGTAGCTGCATTTATTCAGAACCAACATCTTGTACTAATGATGCAGAGTCGGACCGCTGTGTAAAGTCTGCTCTCCCCTGGGCCGCACGGACTGAAAACACACCGTACCTCAGTGTAACGTGCAATAACCAATCACAGAAAATGTGCCTCATGTCTGGCACATGTATGTTTAGGGTGTTTACCTGTTACATTTGCATTAACACTGTTTACTACCCTGTTACACTGCACTGTTTACACTGGAACATGTATGTCTACACTGTCTACACTGTTTACACTGGAACATGTATGTCTACACTGTTTACACTG
>JAPQRQ010000012.1:24879627-24891719 GCA_037367365.1 Apogon talboti | reverse complement strand
CTTCTACAACATTGATTCACCAGTAAAACCCATGGAGTTGGATCAGTGACAGTGGATGGACACACTGGGTTTATGTAAACTTTGCTGAAAATGCCACTTTTTTATTATTTTTTCTGTTTTGATATAATAACCATTGAATTTACTCTGAGCTTTTATGACTATCTATACGATCAGTAAATTAAATATAGGAATACACCTGATTTTCACTGAAAAATGCAAAATACAGAGGATAATATTAGAATAAGTGAAATGAATAACCTAGGAAAGGTTGAATGCAGAGAAAAGTCACCCCAAAAGTACACCATTGCATTGTGTTTTCAGACACAGTCCTCTTTTTGTTCTTATCCATACACATCAGTACAGTCTTACCTTTGACCAGATGCCATGATTACATACTCAGTCCCAGTTACACTTTATTGATCAAGAATGAATCACATTATCAGAATCATTTTATGAGAAAAGGTAAAAATGTTCTATTCCAACTTTATGAGCTACAGTGTAGTTCACAGTCTTTAACCCATAAAGACCCAAACATCCACCTTTAACCCAAACATCTACTGAACACGGTAATATTATAATAAATGAAGATAAATCACTTAAGAAAGGTTGAATAGAGAGAAAAATTCATATGGGAACTGACATAAAAGTAGTGCTGGGTCTTTATGGGTTTTTAAGGGTTAACTTGAATTTCTAGTGTCATTGGTACTATTTAATGCCAGTTACACATATCTACCAGCACAACAAATATATTTTCCTTTCTCCTGCTCTTTTTTCCTCTTTTCTCCATCTCTCAGCTTTTGCTTTTCAGGCGCTAAATGAGCCATTTCAGGATTTCACCCTCTGATGCCACAGCAGCTCAGCTCTGCATTGGTTCCACCGCTCCTCTTTTCATTATCACAGCTTCAGATATGAGGGGTGTACAGTTTATACATACAAACATGACGCGTTTGCTGTCCTTTCAGCACTGTCGTCTTCAAAACCAGGAAACACTTTTCATGCTAACCAGCCAATCTGCGCCGCTGTCATTACAGAAAATGCATTCTGCGCTGGTTATGCAGAATGTGTTAGATTTACTCGTAACCATGGTTTGCTTAGTTTGACTTTTCTTGCCGCTGTGAATTGAAAGTGACTCGAAAAGGAATACTTTATCTAAAAAACATGAAAATGAATGCCCGCAGGGTTTTGAGAGCTGACTAGGGATGCGTTTTGACTTTATTTGCAGGCTGACATCCTGCTGTTTGGTAGCTTTTGGCTTCCATTACTGGACGCATGCTTGGTTTATTATTGCAGCAGACTGTCACAGAAAAAAGTCTCAATGACTCAAGCAAATAGAGGAGAAGTGGTGGTTTAGAGCCTGCAGGTCCAAACAGGTGAGTGGGTGGGTGGCAGGGGTAGTAAAAGGAGAGGCCTGCTTCACAGCGTCGGCATTAAAAAGTCAAGGGCCCTTCAGCGAGATGGTTGAATGAACACTTTGGCACCTGAGTTGACCTGGACCTCCTACTCGTTGCGTCATCTACTCGCTCACTGTCGATCTACGTGCACAAATATCGGCAGAAACAAGTGTGAATGTTACAGACTCGCCCTGTTCTGCTGGATTTTTTATGGCGTGGGAGGAGATTTTACAATCTTCAGGAGGTTCTTGTTTATCAGCGCTACAGTCCCATGCACACACAGTCTGTCTTCCAAGGCTCTATATTATCACAGAAAAGCTCAATAAAGCCACATGAGCTCTGTAACAAAGCTTTTGGCAGACTTCACCCTGGGCTGTGCGCTTTCCCCGTGGAGAAGACCACCCTCTCTGTCCGTTCCAAAAACAATATTAAAAACACATCATCCCCTGGTTTTTTTCCCCCTTCTCCAAATTTATGGGTGTTGCAAGCCTTGCAAGGGGAGAACTTTTTTTGGTTCAAGTTTTATGATCCCCTGTCTCATAAAATCTGTCTTATCAGATCTCCGTTTCTCCTTGGAGGGTGAATTCATCGGGGCCCCGGGTAGTTCGCCTGCTGATAAAGCTCATTTGAAGAGGTTGCTGAGCTCTAGTGGCTAATTGACTTTGTGATTAGCAGCAATTAGGGCTGATTACATCAGAGTGAAGAGGGCCCTTGTGGGGTTCTCTGTTGTGTTGAACTTCTCTCCCTCTGCTCTTTTTAATATTTAGTTTTCCTTTATTTGTTCTCCTTCAAAACATTTGCAAAACTGTGCAATTAGGCACATGTATTCACAGCTAACTGGTTGCTTATTAGCATACATAACACAAGCATATTGGATCTTTATTTGTCATAATAAACCACTCATAATGTTAATATAGTGCAATGAATTCTAATTACTGCCTATTAATAGTAAGAAGAGGGAGTGTGTCATTTGTCTGCACTACTTAACTCAGCTTTTCGGCTAACAGTAGCTCTGTTGTACAATGCTGCTGCTGTAGAGGAGCATAAGAGGCATTTAACAGCTTGGGACGGGGAAAAGGGATTTTTAAAAAAAATTTTTTTTTACAAAAGTAGAGCATAGAAATCAGAGGAAAAAAGCTGTTGTCATCGATGTAGATAAACTTAACAGCTATTAGCTTAGAAATCAAATTAGCTGAAATCAACAAATAACGTGTGTCATCACAATACAACTAGTCCAACTAGGGTGACCAGGTCCCAAAACAACAAGGACTATGTTAGAACAGTGTCAGACTGTAGATGCTGGAAGGTTTACTTACATTAAGATATACATAATATACAGTATGTGTAAACACACATAATCCAGACCCCTGTCCACATGCACATTAACCCTTTGAACATCAGTACTTACATTAGTACCATTACTTCATGGTACCTAACAGAGCAGGTACACTCACTGTTCATGCAGAGGTGGACCTTACAGACCCTGGAGACCACAGTGGACCTGAGACTGGGGACTCACTGTCCTCACTGGGACTGTCACTGTCACTGTCTGTTAATGTATGCAGAAATGACCAAAAATAGTCACTTGCCTGATAAAGGGTTAATATAAAGTAATACCAATATGTTTTTTCTTTCTCTTCCAGGTATCCGTTTCCGACAGTGTTCAGCAGCTGCAGTAAGAAGGACCTGACGGCCAGCTTTGAAAAAGGCGTAGGGATGTGTCTGTTCAACATGCCCGAGGTCAAGGTGCTCTACGGCGGGCAGAAATGTGGCAACGGCTACGTGGAGGAGGGGGAGGAGTGTGACTGTGGAGAACTGGAGGTAAGAGGCCAATCGGCGCCGGTCAACAAACTATTTTCATTTCATTCATCTCAAGGGGCTCCGCGCTGCGAGGCAGGATTAAAGGGTTCAGAGAGGACTCTTCAATTAAAAAAAAACAAACAGGTTTTCAACGACACAAAGGTCACAGTGACATGTGAAGAGCAGGACATGTTTGAGACAAATCAATTCAACCAGGGACGCTAACAGGGTCTCGGTGGGACATGTCCAGATCAGACAAACAGATGCTCATGTGTGTGTTTTGTAATAACTGATGATAAGAGTCAATTATGTTTCATATTTCTTCCTAATTTGCTTCCAGGATGTGGGGTACAAAATTGTCCTGCACACATGAGAATACAAGACACATTCATTAACAGAACACATAATTGTGCATGCCGTAATTATCTGATGTTAGGTTTTTTTTCCAGCTTTCCTGCCTGCGGTCTGTGGTGCTTTTATTTTGTATTTTATTTTTAAGTACTCTTATTAATTTAGGATTATAATATATCCTTGCATTTCTAGATTTTTTTTTTTTTTACCGTATATGTGTTGTTCATATGGTACAAACCCTCTTTTTTACACTATATGGGCAAAAGTTTTTTTGTTTTTTTTTATTGGTTTATTTAACAGGGACATTGATTCACATTGCTGTAAATGCACCAGAGTTTACACAATGGCTATTTTTCACCTGCAGTCCCTTTGTAGTCCCATGTGGACTACAAAACAGCAATATTATTATATGACATTTGTCATTATTGTTTTGTATCCCAGACCCCATAACACCTGAACTCAACACGTCCACATACTTTTGTCCATGTCGTCTCTGACTGTATGAGGCCTCAGGTCTCCCACAAATCCTTTGCTTTCTTTTGCAACAAAGACATATTGCATATCTTTTCACGCACATTAGGAAGATGAAATGAGCCTAAGTGAGTGGTGGTGGTGTCTGTAGTTTCCCTGACAGAATCATGCGCCGAGCCAACACTTCCCAAAGTAAACACAAATACTTCATCTGGGCTTCAACGGCTCGTCGCGCCGGGCTCTCATAACTCAAACATGGTTTTCACAAAATGAGCTTTGGAGATATGAGCATGGATTTATTCATTCTCCGCACTGCAGAGGTGTTTTCTGACTTTATTACAATTCACAGAGAGGAAACATTGCTGACAGCTTCACAATGTCAACTCCGGTGGTGAATTATTCAAATGAGCCGGCGTCGACGGCGGCTTCCATTACTTACTCCTCCAACTGTAAGACGATAAAACAGTTAATCATGACAATCAGCAACTTGCAGCCTGACAAAACCCCAGTTCTGAAATATGAAGGAAACATCCATAATGATCTGGAAGGATGCTTTAAATTATGTAATGGCCTGCGTGACAGAGTGCCTGTGTGCTGTCTTTGCTGATTCGATACCGTTTTTGTCTTTTTGTGAGCCACTAGACATGTTCAGGCCTCAGCCCGGGTCAAACTGGCCTTGTCCTTCAACACAAAGGACTGACATCAGCCCTGCAGGCCCCAGCCAGCAGCGCTAATAAAGCCCTCCACAGAGCTGAGCGGCGCCGTGCCAACCCGACCCGGCCCGGTTCAGAGTGCTCAGACACCACCCATTAAAAAGCCTCATTAAAAAGCCTGGGCCCTTCTTTTCAGCAGAGACTCCTCCGCCTCCTCCTTTGGCCCCCGGGACCATGGGAAAGACCCTTAATGGTTTTCAGGCTCAAACAAGTTCTGGAAGGCCCATCATGTCAGCGGAGTCCCCTGCCAGCTCCGTCCATCCAGTCCTGCAGACGAGTGTGTTCACACTGAGTTTAATGGCTGAAGGGGAGACCGAAGCCCCGGGGAAACGCTCAGCCTGCCCTACATGTACAACAAAACACACACGGCCACCCACCAGAACACACCTCTGCTGTGTTGGGACGAGTGCATGCTACCGTCAGGCCACGGGTGTCAAACATGCGGCCGACGGGATGACGAGCACAACTTTTTAGTCCGTTAGGGACCGAGCCCACAGGGAGAGGCCCTCTGACTCACTCACAGAATGAGGAGAGCACACATACGGCACATCTGGTGAAAAATTAACCCCTTAGGTGCCAAGATGTGCTCTCTAGTGCCACCTAGTTAAACGAAAACAGCCCTCTCTCTCACAGACACACACACACACGCGCAGAGTAGGGTTTTTCAAATTAAAAATGCTAAATAATGAGTATTAATGACTTAATGACCAAACGTTCAACTGTTCGGACAATTTTAATTCACACACACAAACACACACACTATATATACTTTTAAAGGACCATTACAACACAAAATGGACTATATTCACCTGCCAATAGCTGATTGGAGGTCTAAACTACTTACTGAACGGTTATTTCTGCTTAAAGCTGACTTGATGTCATTCGTGAGCGTCGTAATTTTAAGGTGTTTTTTTGGCACCTTTAAATATTTTTAAAGGAGCAGTGCAACACAAAATAAACTGTTTTCATCTGCAAAAAGTAATTTACACACACCATATATGTATATGTATATATACACGCTGCCTAATATATCCAACTCAGCCCGATTCTAATGAAATAATCAATATCATTATCACTTCTCCCATCAGTGGTCACAATGTTATGGCTGATCAGTGCATTTTAGGTCATATTTGCAGATGTAAAGTTTTTTCAGATCTATATCTTTCATCAGTTTTTAGCACATTGCATTTTTCAAGGTTCAAGAGCAGCCAAACCAATTATCTTTAGAATTTGTGATTAAATTACGCATTGATAACCACATTTTTCTATTTGAAAACCAAAATACACCCAGTTTAATAGTATGAATATATCAGTTTCCCATTTGTTTTGGCATTGGCTTTGAAACCCAAAATGGGAGAAAAGTCCCAGTGATATGCAGGTCTTAATATAATTTCCTCAAACTCAATTTGTACGCAATAATTAAAATGTTCTTAAGGTAACTCGCCTTGACTCGCCTTCAGGAAAGTGGATTTCATGGTTGTCACACTCACATCCGAAAGAGAGAACAAGGCAAACTCAAGGAGTCAAAACAAAACAACAATATTATTTCTTTTTCCTCCAATTTTTTGGACGTCACAGCGTTCAGTACAGCGAAAGTACATTTAGGGGGTTTTATGAAGGTGTAAAAGAATATTGTGTACGTTTCTATTTTTGTTTTAAAGGTTTTGGCAGTACCTGTACAAATTTACAGCTTCAGAAAATACATACTGTGAAAGTCCATGTGCACTATGATCTATGCCTTCCTGGATTTTAGATTGAATTATAAATCAGAGTTATAGAATAGAATAGAATATCTTTATTTGTCATTTGTCATTGTACTGAAAATTGTTTTTTTATCAGAGAAGTTTTTTATACTCACACAAATTTCCTTTTTTATATGCATATTTATTCTATCTTCTATATTCTATGGTTAATTCTTTAGTTTAATTCTTCATTTTCACATTAAATAAAGACACTCTATGTACATTACACCATATTTCCCTATATCCTTCTAGTTTTCTCCTTTCCTCCATCTCCCAGCCTTTGCTTTCCAGGCTTTAAATGAGCTAGAATGTCCTGTCAGATAGAAATGTGTGACAACAGAAACTGCTGTTTGCTCTGCGGTGTTGTTTTCCTTGGTTTTTTTTTTTCATATGGGACGGAGGCCTGCTGCTTCCACTCAGATAACAGACTGTACATTTGCTGAAAAACGATATCTCTGTGCTGAGTTTATGTTTCTTTACCTTGTCCCCCGCGCCTTATTTACATTAGTTTCGGCTGTTCTTTGTTCTTTTCTGTCTGAAGGAGTGTATGAATCCCTGCTGTAACGCCACTACCTGCACTCTGAAGGGAGATGCAGTGTGTGCCCATGGACAGTGCTGCCAGGACTGTCAGGTAGGATGTATACAGACTAACCAGCCGTGACACCATTCAGTTTTTCCAAGGGCATCTTGACAGGGAGATATTACTCATATTTACTTTGCAGTATTAAGCCTCGGCTCCGTCGCTGACGTTTGGTAGATATTAAGCCATTTCCTGCTCACTTCACATGTGTCCAAACTCCCGTCTGAGCTGTCTTTGTGTCTTTTTCTGGGTGCGTTGGAGTGTAGCTGAAGCCAGCAGGCACTCCCTGTCGTGAATCCAGTAACTCCTGTGATCTGCCAGAGTTCTGCACCGGTACCAGTCCCCACTGCCCCGCCAACGTCTACCTGCACGACGGCCACGCCTGCCACAGCGTGGACGGGTACTGCTACAACGGCATCTGTCAGACCCACGAGCAGCAGTGCATCACACTGTGGGGTCAAGGTGAGGAGAAACCACACTTATCCACCTTGTCAGCTAAATTAGCTTTGGCTCTTAAAGCACGTCCGGAACGTTGGTACCAAAGCAGCCATGTTTCCATCGGTTTTGAGTGGGGCTATTTTAACCCATAAAGACCCAGTGCTACTTTTGTGGCAGTTCCAAGACAGTTTTTTCTCTATATTTAACTTTTCTCATGTGATTGATCACCATTTTTTCCTAATATTATCCTCTGCATTTTGCATTATTTCAGTGTAAATCAGGTATTTTTCCTGTATTTAATTCACTGATCATGCAGATGTTCATTGAGGCTCAAATTAAAGTTGAGGGTCGTTATATCAAAAAGTAGCTGTCTCAATAATTTTTATCCATATACGTTATAAACATGTCAGTCAGTGTCTTCTCTGTAAGTTTTGGACTTCCTGTGGGCCTTGATTGGACTCTTTGGAGGTCCAGTTTCGGTCCATTTGCTGTATGTTTGACACCCCTGCTTTAGAATATGACACACCCACAATGATTTACAGTACAAGTAAAAAGAAATCAAAGCATTTATATCTGTGAAGCCAATGCAGACATTTAAAAAGAAAAGTGCAGTTCCTTGAATGTCCAGTAGGGGCTGGCACAGTCCATCCTCATGTTAAAATGGCACAAATACAGCAGAAATAAACATGTTTACAGCCTGGTACAGAGAATAGTTCTGGCTCTAGAGGTCATTTACCCCCTCCGTGACAACTGTTTAGATTATTTAAAGCCTGAAAGTTCTACATTATTAAGGGAGTGACCACTGTGATTAATGGGTGTGTGCCGTGGTGTGTTGGCTTTAGCATTAACTCAGATATTTGGAGCCGTTGTTTATTGAGTCCTGACAGGCAGCTCTACTGTAGTTGCATGTCTGTACTTCATTACAATAACCTGAATAACTCCGCTGCATTAGCTGATGTTGGCATTAATTGAGATTTATGTAAGTCAGCTAGCCAGTTAATTAGCTCAGTTAGCGGTAATTAGTGTGTTTATACATTTGATGACTTTGGCATTACTGTTATCACACACAAGTGATTGTACTAATGTTTACTGAGTCCCTTAAACGACATTTATTATGACACTGTTAGAGGATGTGGTCAATGTTTTCAGTCTGTTCTGGTTTTATTCCTCACACCTACAAACTTTTCTTTGTTTCAGAATGAAAGAAGTAAAATTACGTTATGAAAATGTTTACATCTACAAACTATCCTTTACAAAAATGTAAATAACAGGAACAAATACGAACAACCTCAATTTTTGAAAGGAAAATAAGTGTTATTTTAACAATATTATGCCTCAGTTTATCATTTACACATGTGCATTACAACTAACAGATAGCAGTGATCTACAAATACACAAAACATTTCATAATGTGGAGAAACATGATCACAATTAACAGAAAAATAAAACAAAACAACAACAAATATAAACAAAATAAAGAAACTTGTACAAAAATAGTCACTTACTTATTCTATTCTCTTGAGTTCTATTCTTTTCTATTCCATTCTGTTTTATTCTACCTATTCTATTCTATTCTATTGTGTTCTATTGTGTTCTGTTCTATTCTATTCTATTGTATTCTATAGTGTTCCATTCTATTCTATTGTGTTCTGTTCTGTCCTGTCCTGTTCTATTCTATCTATTCTGTCCTGTTCTGTTCTATCTATTCTATTCTGTTGTGTTCTATTGTGTTCTGTTCTATTCTATTCTGTTCTATTCTATTCTATTGTATTCTATAGTGTTCCATTCTATTCTATTGTGTTCTGTTCTGTCCTGTTCTGTTCTATCTATTCTATTCTGTTGTGTTCTATTCTAAAATGAAATCACAGCTAATATACAATAATGTACTCATCACATGTAAATACTCAGTTGAAATCATTCTTTAATATAATAGTCATGTCGTTGTTGTGAAGTATTTGCAATTAATGTTTATATATTGTGTAATTTTTTTTGGTACTTTCTATAGATACTTACTACAGATGTCAATTAGCTTGTATCTAACTGTGGCACAGCCAATAACTGTGCGTGGTCCCTGTCAAATAAATGCATACATACATAAATTCACTGATGCATCCTTAATCAAACCATCATCCAACCAACAGAGTGAGTGTAAACAGTGTAAAAAACCTGAACTAATTGGATGGAAGCGGCTTAACTGCGGTTCTCCTGTTCTGTGTTGGTGGCCTTTAGTGTGCAGGGGTTCATGGAGCGGTCCAGCGCCGGGAACTGGGTTTTTTCATGTCTTTCATTGTGTCGCAGGAGCCAAGCCAGCTCCAGGAATCTGCTTTGAGAGAGTCAACTCAGCAGGAGATCCCTATGGCAACTGTGGCAAGGACTCCAAGGGCTCCTTCGCCAAATGTGAACCACGGTATGAACACAGTGTTTCTATAGCGAAGCAAATCACATTAAGGGCTGTGTACTGTCCAAAATATCCAACACCAGTATCTGTACTAGTACCCTGGCTGTAGTACTAGTCCCAAAACCATACAATACTTGGCAACTCAAAACCATTTTAAAACACAAGAAATAAACCTATTGAACACAACTTTAAGTATCATTTATAAGCATGTATAAAAGCTGTGTGTGTTACATCTGGTATCAGATCCCAGTCTTTTTCTAATATTTTGTAGTATATCAGTAAACTGGTTGTTGCCATAAAGATTATTTCTTATATTTTACACATACACAGTACTACACAACTGCCCTGCACCTTCTCTAAACATCTGTCTTTTCTATTCACCTCATATGACAAAAGTTATTATGTCTTTACCCTGGGTACTGAATAGAGTTTTCCCAAATATGAGCTAAAATAAAATGAACATAAATGAATTTACTTCCGGCTATGTTGGATGTGATTGATTCTGGTGTAGGGCAGTAATTTAGTCCAACAGAAAATCCGTTGACTATAATTTTGATAAGGGAAGATGCCAGACAATGTGTTTTCAGCTCTTTACAAGTGAACGCTGGAGAAAAATGGTGCTTGTTATGTTTTATGTCAGATCATATAAAAGTGATTAACAGAGATTGCCTTTAAGCTGTGGGTAAGTTAATTAAAAACATGATTTAGAACACCTTAAATGTAATGGTTGTAGTCCAAACAGTGTATTTTCTTACATCAAAAATGGTTAATCTCGAATCCGTGCACAAAATGATAAAATCTAACATCAGCAATTTGGAAACTAACAATCTACGTGTCGGACCGCCTCTCTAATTGGACAGAGGGACGTGCAGATGTTTGTGAGTCTTTATCACATTGTTATTCTGTCTGTTGTTTGCTCTGTTCACAGTGATGCTAAATGTGGCAAAATCCAGTGTCAGGGAGGAGCTAACCGCCCCGTAATTGGCACCAATGCTGTTTCCATAGAAACCAACATCCCTCTGCAGGAAGGAGGTCGGATACTGTGCCGAGGTACACATGTCTATTTGGGGGACGACATGCCCGATCCCGGCCTCGTCCTGACGGGGACGAAGTGTGGAGATGGAATGGTGAGAGCTGAGGCCCGTATCGCTATCGTACCACGCGCTAATGGACGCCGCGTTGAGCTCATGTGCAGCGTCGTCTGTTAAATATTTCAGTGGAAAAAAGAAAATATTCTTTTTGCTAACACTGCCTGAGTTCAGAACTAGGGTTACTGGAACATCTGCAGATAAAAAATGCAGAATGTGATGCGGCCATTAAACAACTAAAGTTATTACATTTTTTATGATTTCTCACATACTCATATATTTGCAGTAATGTGCAAAAGTCTCAGATGTAAAGATAGTTACGTAGCATTGCATCTCCTCTTACACAATACATGTAACTAACACCAAAAACACATTATGTGCACATAACAGAATTTTTTGTAGAGGTAGTTCTTGGCTAGAAAAAAGAAAAGTATTAAAACACTCAAGTATATGTATATCAAGACTATGTACATTATATATAGAAAAGAAATGTAAATGACAGTATGTACAGTTTAGTGCAGTAAACAGTATAATATGAACACTTTTGTGGTTTCTGTTTGAGAACCCACTTTTATTTTTCACAATTTTTTCAATAAAAATATGTTCATTTGCAGGAAATTACAGTTTGTCAAAATAACACAAATTAAGACTTTGAATAATAAAAAGAAAACACATTAGATTCTTTCTCAAACCATACAACACTAATGTTTTACTACAGAAAGTGAATATTTGGTGGAATAATCCTCGTTTCCAGTCTTCCTCCGCTCTCCACCCGTCCTTCATGTTGATGTTTTGCCGCTTCATGCCACTCCTCGTGCAAAAATGTCAGCTTTGTTTGGAGGCTGGTGACCATCCGTCTTCCTCTTGATCACATTCCAGAGGTTTTCAATGAGCTTCAGGTCAAAAGCTGTATGAAATAATCAAGTTCTGAAGGGGGTCAAGCCTGTCAGGATGGAGTCCAGATGAGTTGGGGTCAATGCAGAGCATGAACATGAACAACAACTAACCAGAGCCTGTCCTGTTCTGGAAAAGGATTTACAGTCAACCCTCACACTTGGCGGTCTCAGTACATCGCGGAGGCGTCGGTGGTCTGTACTCTGATTGGCTGACACGCGTCCCC
>JAPQRQ010000012.1:24857154-24868329 GCA_037367365.1 Apogon talboti | reverse complement strand
GGGAGGAGAGAGAGAGAGAGGGAGGGAGGGAGAGAGAGAGAGAGAGGGAGAGAGAGAGAGAGAGAGGGAGAGAGAGAGAGAGAGAGAGGGAGAGAGGCAGGGAGGGGGGGGGATGGAGGAGATGAAACGGCAAGGACACTGTTCAAGTCTGTCCAACAGCACAGGGTGGTACAGGAACCATACCGCCGCTGGTTCTCCAGAGTTCAGTCATAGCATGGAAGGCTGTCAAAGTGGAGAAGGAGCAGAAAGCCACAGGTTCCTGGTTATTAATCCTGAGATCTCAAAGACTCGTATTTTTAGTTCACCAGGCAAAAGGCCATGAGGCATCGTCCAGGAGCTGTGTCCGTCTTCGTCAATAGCAATTTGTTCAAACATCTCCTTCGACAAAACTCCTGGTCAGATTAATTTTAAAATTGTTCATGTAGCTTCCATGGCACAATGTCTACAAAGTTTGTTCACAGTTTTGAGAAATTTAGATTTTTGAATTTATACAAAATTTTTGAAATATTAAGAATTTGCCTTTACTTATAAAGGTCCATATTTTGATGGTTTATAACATGGAAATAGTTACAGATATCAATATAGTTACTATTGAGCACTGATAGGAAGTCATATATGGACTTTCATTTGGGTCCATGACCTTTGACCTTGAGAGACCTTGAAGGGACAAACACAAGGTCACCATTGTCTAGATTTCAAAAATCTTCTTCTCCGAAACTACTGGTTGGATTCATTTTTTTTTATTTTGTAGCTTCCTTGGGACAATGTATACAAAGTTTGTTTACAGTGTTGAGAAATGTTGATTTTTGCCTTTCTGTTTTTTTTCCAGTTTTTTTTAAATATTAAAAATTTGCCTTTACTTATAATGGGCCACATTTAAATGAAAACAGAAACAGAACAATTTTATGGAGTAAACGACAATAGCTCTTCAACCCAACGCTGTTCTGGAGCTCCACAGCATCACATGGATACATCAACATTCGTAGTTTGTAAATTATTTTACTCTGTGGTGAAATCATACTTCACAAATCACTCAAATAAATGTTAGAACTATTTATTTAAAGTCTTCCTCCGCTCACAAACGGAGGTCTTCCCCTCCATCCTTCAGTGTAATCTTCTCCCTGTCAGGCTGTTTTCATCTGCTGAGTTGAAGGCGTTTCCTCACCAGGAGGATTTGTGACATGTCAGAGCCAATTATGACGTAATGTGCAATAAAATGCAGATTTTTGTCTTCTGTCGTACACAGCACAGCCTCTATCAGGTCAAACAGATCAAATCAACAGAACCTTAATGGATGACGTTTGCTGGAACACAGATGATACCTGTGAACCATCAGCAAAGGCCTCCAGCTTTTTTTTTTTTTTCCATAAATGCAGTTGGAATTCTCCTGCAAAGGTCGGATGTGGAGTTTTCATAAACGTCTCTCTCCATATCTTTGATCAAACAAAGCTGGAGTGAAGCCGTCGCCTTCCTCGGGCTCGGAGGTTTTCGTCATGTTCACCGTGGGCCGAACGTGACCAGGATTCAGATTCATGCGGCTTGTCTTTAACATCTGTGGTATTTCATCTGAACCTGCTGACACGAATGAGCAGCCGATGTCATCTGTTGACACTGGAGACTGTTTTGTCTTTTAGTACATACCTCAGTGTACAGAAACAGGGCATTTTCTCTGTTCCATTTGTCATAAATGATCTAAAAAGTATGAGTACGGTAACAACAGCGGCTGTAATCCACCACCTCCATCCCTGATTTAGAACGTTACATAGAGACTCGTCTTCATTAGCAATTTCTTCAAACATCTTATCTGACTAAATTATTGGTCAGATTAATTTAAAATTGTCTACAAATTTAGATTTTTGAATTTTTGTGGATTTTTTTTAATATTAAACATTTGCCTTTACTTATAATGGGCTGTATTTTGGTGGATTATAACATGGAAATGGTTCCAGATGTAAATATAGTTACTATGGAGCATGTATGACTTCCTGCACTGACAGGAAGTCATACATGGTCTTTAATTTGGGTCCATGACCTTTGACCTTGAGTGACCTTGAAGGGTCAAACTCAAGGCCACCAATGTCCAGATTTCAACAATCTTCTTCTCTGAAACTATTGGTTGGATTCATGTCAGTTTTTTATGTCTGTTCCGTGGTCCAATGTCAATAAAGTTTATTTACCGTTTTGAAAAATTTAGATTTTTTAATTTTTGATGATTTTTTTTTAAATATTAAAAATGTGCCTTTACTTGTAATGGTCCATATGTTGATGGTTTCTAACATGTACATGGGCACAGATATCAGTCTAGTTCCTATTGATCACTGATAGAAGTCATATATGGACTTTGACTGAGTTGAGTTCTGCTCCAGTTAAAGTACCGCCCACTTCTATTGGAGGCGGATCTCCTGCATCCAGACCACAGGACTGGAACAGAGAACAGAACCTGACGACCTCACACATTCAACTTATTGATTCTTGATAGAACATGATGCTACAGGGACATTGGTCCTGTATTTTTTATTTTTTTCATGGTTGTGTAAACGTACCAGATCATCATGTCTCTTTGAAAACTAGAAACAGAGACACAAAGGAGGCAGATCAAACACTGACGCACGTGTTCTGTGATGAAACAAATGTAATTGTGTTCTATGAAAGCAGAACATGAGTAACGTTGGTTCTGAACATGCCGGACCTCCATCCAGAGTTTCTCATTCTTCATCCACCTGCTCAGCAGGCGGAGTGTAGTTCTTGGCAGTGTTTTGTCTCTAGGAAGTGGACTTTCCCTCTCAGCCGTCTGTGTTTAATGTGAAACTGAAGCTGATGTCCTGTTAGCAGCACACTTCACTACCAGTACCGTTAGCAGCTGCAGAGATTGACAGTTTTTTTCTCCCCAGTGATCACTCTCTCTGTCTTCTGGACACATGTAGCCTGGTGGAATATCCCCTGATGAGACAGAGCTATGTTTCAGACACTGGTGGGGTCAGTCATTCCAGACCAGACCAGTTCAGTACACATCAGGCACAGGTTTTGATTTTTCTTCACTGTCTTTCACTGCTGTACCATCTGATACCACTGGATTATCCTCATGCATGCTGCAGTGAATCTTAAAAAGACATATTAAACATACATAAGGACGAGAAACAATTGTCATAGCAACAAATGAACTTGCAGTAAATGGGGGGTGAGCGCGGCTGTCATTACCTGAAAGATGTTGTGGTTAAACTGAAAGATTTATTTTTTTATGTAGATATAGATGTAGATATATATTGATTTTCAATTTTTGACGAATTCTTGAAATATGTGAAATTGTCCTTTACTTATAATGGTCCATATTTTGATGGTTCATAACATGGAAATGGTTACAGATATCAATATACAGTAGTTCCTACTGAGCGCTGATAGGAAGTGCTAGGATGAAGCTGCACCTTTGAAACTTTTTCCACAAATATTTCATAATGTTTGAGACAGTGTTAAATTTTAAGAGTCCCTAAAAACTTCTTTCCGCTACTATTAAATAAAAGACTGTTTAAATAAAACTGATAGACAAAGTCACAACACCATGTAACGATAGAATAAAGCTGTCTGTCTCCACCAGTCAGTAGGGCTGGATTTAATGGTTGTGAATGTGTTTGATTATTGAAGTTTCGGACACAATGAAAGGACTTTGTCTGAGAATCCTCTGAATAAAGCATTAAACAGTGGAAACATTTTAATAAAGCATCAGATTCGACTGTTGGGTGGGTGATGTTGTGGGGCGGCCGGCTTTCATCCCTGGGTGAGGTCTGAGGTCCAGCTCTTTGGTCCTTTCGCTCTGTGATGTTTGAGGATGAGAAGGGAGGAAGACCTGAATGAGGACCAGATGGAAGTAGGTAGCAGACCTTTATCATGACCTCAGTCTTCCCCAGAAGATTAAAACCACATGACGGCTCCTTCGGTGGAGGTGCACGGGCTGAGGGTGAGTGTCCTCTGGTGGACAGCGGCAGTCATGTTCTTCTGTCTGTGGTTCAACAGGAGCTGGAGAAGCCCAGTCCTCCTCAGAAGCCTCTACCTGCTGATCCCAGGACTTCACGTCTGGGTCGGAGTCCTTCTATGGTCCAAGGCCACGCTGTCCTCCCCAGGCCTTCTGCTGTTTGTGGCCCGTTATCCGACGCACCAAGGCCTTTACGCCCCGCCCCGCACCCCAACAGGTAACGCTTTACAACCCAGTTTAACCCTTAAAGACCCAAACATCCACCAGGGACCAAAACCATCCACTGAGCTAAACGGTTTAATACCTGCTGATCCACTAATGCTATCAATACATGTCAATAATTCAGATAAAATTCAGTTTGTCGTCTTTTCGTGGTCATCAGATATGACCCATTTGGACGTTCAGAGGCTCCGTAGTTACCATGGAAACACCATCATCTTCTACAACATTGATTCACCGGTAAAACCCATGGAGTTGGATCAGTGTCAGGAATTTACAGTCATTTGAGTTCCAAACTCTGAAATGTGGATAATTTTATAGCTGTTACTAAACGTTTTATGCCTTTGTGGATCCACTGTGATCTGTAATGCACTTATGTATAAATGATAAGTTCAGGCATAATATTGTTAAAATTGCACTTATTTTTCTTAAGAAATTTTAGGTTTTTAAGGTTAATCACATTGTTTTGTGAAAGGATAGTTTGTAAATGTAAACATTTTCATAATTTAATTTTCCTTTTTTTGAACTAAAGCAAAGACAAATTTTGGAGTTCTCATTGTTCATATGCTGTTATATTATCTCTTTACTGGTCCGGTCCATATGAGATGGAACTGGGCTGAATTTGGAATTTGACGCCCCTGATCTACATGATCAGTGAATTCAATATAAGAAAATACCTAATTTTCACAGAAAAATGCAAAATACTGTGGATAATATTATAAGAAATGGTGAAAATCACTTCAGAAAGGTTAAATACACAGAAACGTTAATTGGGGAGCCGGCGCAAAAGTAGCACCGGGTCTTCATGGGTTAAACCACAAATCCTCATTGAGCCCATTCTAACATAAATAAATGTCTTTCTTTGTCTGTCAGACCCAGTCCCAAGCATCCGCCGACGCTACCAAAGCCTTGTATGATCGCCAACGTCAAATACAACAGCTGAGACTTGGGCAGAAAGGGACGGTGACGCGATAAGACACTAAGAAAAAAACTATTTTGCACTATGAAAACTCTGAAAACCTTAAAAAGATGGTGGCTTCTCCGAGGTCTGCTGTGTCCCTTTGGTGCTCTGTCTCTGAATGGTGCTACGAGTCTGAGCTCAGGTACATGTAAAGTATTTATATTCTGTATTTATTGCCACACAGTGCACTGTGCCAGACACTTTTACTACACAGTAGCAACTTAGGGTTTTTAACTTGTCGTTTGCCGATTACACTTTTTTTTTCCATAGCAGCTCTTTTTTATAAGAAGAATACATTTAAATCTGTGAAATTATGTCTTTGCATAATGACCATTGTTTTAATGAAGGGATCCCTTTACATAATAGTTTAGTTATGTATACTACCAGTGTAGATGAAGAAGTGTAACGTGCAATGTCAGATGAATGTGGAGAAAACATGTGGGTTCTTTTCAACCCAGTGGATTTAGTTAAAGGGTTAAAGGGGCTGTATGTAGTATTGATGTGGGGCTTACACTTAGACTTTGACAGACTTTATTTGTCATTCCAGATTTTATATCAAAAATGAAATTTCGATGCAGCTGGCTCAGCAGGCAGCAGCAATAAACACAAACAGGCACTATATATACAGGATAATATACGCAAGGTAGAATAAATATGCACATAAAAACTATAGAAGATAATATAAATATGCACATAAAAAACTGTGAGTATAAAAAACTATGGTTCTCTGATAAAAAAAAAATTCAGTACTGAATATTAGGACCTTAGGACCAAAACCACCAATGAATCAATATAACCACAGACTGTATCAGTCACTGAATAAAGTATAAATCTCATTGTTTCCACACATCTGTATTATGGTATCATAAAATTTTTTATTTTCAAACTAAAACTCAGACGCTTATTTTGACTCAAAATAACACTGTGTCTTCTAATCTTCATGTGATGCATCAGCTGATAGTTTACATTATAGCTCTGTTAGCTTAGCTCTGTTTTTAGACTAAAACAGCCACAGTAAAAGCACTAATCACCTCTGTTTCCTGTTGGTTTGTGTTGTCAATAGTTGAACTAAAGATCTGTTTGAATCCAACAAACAAGGTCAGAACTGTCACAGTTTAGTCTGAACCGTGGATCAACAAACGGCAACTTAGCAAAGATAATAACATCCCATAATGACTTTATACCTTCATAATCAAACTCACATATGTAGAAGAAACGCTGACATTTAACCATCCAACTCCATTCTGTACATTTACAGCTGTGTCCAGTGGAGAAAACAACAGCTTCTATTTTTATCACTTCTTTTCTTTGACTCTAAAAGTTGTTTCTTAATGGTTCTCATCCTCAGCTCAGCATCAGTGTTAATTTCCAGTGGT
Organism: Apogon talboti; assembly: GCA_037367365.1. Lineage (NCBI taxonomy): Eukaryota > Metazoa > Chordata > Actinopteri > Kurtiformes > Apogonidae > Apogon > Apogon talboti. The sequence goes on along the minus strand of JAPQRQ010000012.1, from coordinate 24,861,806 downwards.
GACTCACTACTCCCTCTAGTGGTCACATAAGTCCCCTGGCCTGTCGCTGTAAATAAACTCCGTTCATATCTGTACAAACTAATACTCTGGCATCTTTGGAAGAACTTCAGAACTCTCATTCTAAACTCTGATGATAACTGAAGGTCATTTTCTAATATTTCAGAGTTAAAATACTACATATAGCCCCTCTAAGGTTTTTTTTTTTTTAAAGTGAAAGCTGTGTAGCAGCTTAGAGCCAGACTGAAAAGGCTTGAAATAACGACAGAAAAGCAGCGTTAACATCTGATCGTCAACAGGAAAGAGGTGTGTGTTCTTCAGAGTGTGTTCTTTTCATTGACACTAATAAGTCAGAGTGCAGCGTTAAAAATGTCACCCATTTGCCGTTTCTTTTTCATTAACGAGACCCGATGAGCTCAGTGGAGAATCCGGGTAGTGAGGTATGAACCCAGCACGGATCTGAAACGAGGCCAGATCAAGGAAGCGTTGATCCCTCCGAGAGCGCGCCTTCTCCCAAACAGTTCCCCGCTAAAGGTCATGTGTGTTTGCACACGTTCCCGCCTCCGTCTGCTCGTACGCACAGAGGAATCCTGGGATTAAATTATGAAACCGCTAAGGACATTCTTACAGGCGGAAAAGAAAAAGAAAGAAAGAAAGAAAAGCAAAAAAAAGAAAACTAAAAAAGCGCTGAGGGTGTTTTGGGTTTGACGGCGCGGCGTCCGTATGCGAACGGACAGAGCCTGGCTTCCAGAGGTCGTCGGTGGAAGTTGAACTGACGGGTGATTTTCTGTGAAGGAAAAGGACAGATTTACTTGACAAGGACACGTTTCTGTATCTCCAACGCCACTCCGGTTCTGTTCAGTGGTTAGACTGAGCCACCGATCCTCCAAAAACAGCAGATATATGACTTTATTTTCAGTTTTATCACCTTTTGCTTTGGTTTTTCCTTCCAAATACCGTTCTAGAACCCATCAGTATCTAACCAGACGCGTTACTTTTTGCTAAATTGTTGATTTACTTGTAGCACTGCAGACTGTCTTTACCACTAATAAGCAGCATTTCCTTTAACACTCAGCTTTTTCATCAGTACGTCGGCTACGGACTGTCACAGACTGAGTTTCTGACTGTTGTTACTTTTGATATCCTTTTAATAACGCACTCGTTTTACTCTCATGGCTTTTTCAGTATTACATGTCCATGTACTCAACGCTATTATAGTCGGGTCGTCTGACTCAACCCAACGTTACGTCCATGATTCTTGTATGTTGTGTTACAGGTGAACACATTTTCATGATGAATGCTTTTTTTATGATGATTGTTTGATACGTCAAATGTAAAAACAAAAAAAGAAGAAAGAAAAAAACACAAGTGTCAATGTCTGGTCATGGTATTTTGATCACTCAAGCAGTATTAGTAAAAACTGTTTTTCAATCACTGAAGACTATTATGGTTATTATTGTCTGTGTCTCTTTCTTTTTACACCACACACTAGACTGAATCACTGTTAAATGCAGATATTTAATCAAACACTGGACTCAAATACAGAGTTAATGTGCTTTATTTGAGTGTCGTCATGTTATGCTCCTTTATATGTACTCTCCACTTCATTCCAAACCCCATCTACTGATCTATCATGTTTAATAACTTCTGCACCACTCTTCCTGTCCATACATGTAAATAACACAGGTAAATGGAGTTTCTTAGCTTTTCACAGTTATCAGATATGACCCATTTGGACGTTCACAGGCTCTGTGGTTACCGTGGAAACGCTGTCATCTTCTACAACATTGATTCACCAGTAAAACCCATGGAGTTGGATCAGTGACAGTGGATGGACACACTGGGTTTATGTTCAGTTAATGAGAGATTTTGCTGAAAAAGACATTTTTCTTAAGTTTTCTCTGTCTTACTAATTTACTCTGAGCTTTTATGAACATCTACATGATCAGTAAATTAAATAAAGGAAAATACCTGATTCTCACTGAAAAATACAAAATGCAGAGGATAACATTGTAGTAAATGGTGATAAATCACTTAGGAAAGACTAAATGTAGAGATAAATTCAATTGAAAGTTGTTTTTTAAGTCTTTTAAGGGTTAAACTACACAATATTCTACAACATTTCTATTAAAATAGCTCAAATGAGGTCAACGTTAAACATCTACAGCCTAAAATGAATCTAAAAACATCATATATAACAGTAAAACACTGTCGAGACGGTTTACTTTAACTATATTTTATGCACATTTTCTTAATAGTGTTCTACTTTTACTTAAGTGCTTGCAAAATATTCAGTTTCTTGTTCAGTACTTTTACTTAAGTAAAAGGTATAGATGCGTCTTCCATCATTAAACAAGGAAGGAAAGTTTGTGATCATGTTATAATTTTTGAAAAAGTTACTTTTTTAGAAATAATTATGATAATTCTATTAATTATAATTCTATTGAATTCTATTAAATTCAATTCTATTTAATTCTATTAAAATAGCTCAAATGAGGTAAACCTTAAACATCAATAGCTGAAAAATGAATCCAAAAAACACCATAAATGACATTAAAACACTGTCAGGGGCCATTTTACTTTAAAAAACTTCTGTTTCCTCTTTGTGGTATCAGTCTTGTTACTTAAATAAAGGATATAAATACTTCTTCCATCATTATACAAGTATGGACAGTTTTTGTGAACATGTTATTTTCAGAAAGTTACTTTTTTAGAAATAATTATGATAAAGATGTCATTATATATTCAAGAAAATCATTTCTATGGTCAAATACTGCCCTCTTCTGGCTACTGACGGGTTAAAACGGCACAAAAAAGTCGACAACTGCCAGCACTTTTTAATATTTCTGAAAACTGCAAAGAAAGACCTGAAAATAAAGTGACAAAAGTGGACGATGTCCATTTTTGAGGAATGTTTATGATCAACACTGGGATCACACAGAGATCCTCATGACTGACCACGTGATCATGAGAATAACCAGGCGATTATGATCCGCCCTGACACAGCTCACTGATTGATGGAAAAGCCCTGGATCAAAACACGTGTGAAGCCACGCTGTGGGGAATTTACGCACCGGTGCGCACCCCGACCCAGAGGGGCACAAACTACACAAACTGAACAACTGAAAGAAGATAGTGTCGGTAAAACCAGAGTCAGGTGTGTTCCGTCCAGATTGAGCAGTACACGCCTGGTTATGGAGGTTTAGAGCTTTATTGTGGATTAAATGGACCCGTAACTGTGCGTAAAGCCTATTTTCCTGCGTCCTCGTCTCCTCCATGAGCCATGTCTGAGGGAAACAGCTCCGAGGAACCACAGGAGGTCAACTCTGGGAGCGAAGAACATCCAGATGAAGACTCACTGGGGTTTGGAGATGATCTGGAGTTGAATCAGTTCGATGGTTTGCCTTTTTCCTCGCGTTATTACAAACTGCTGAAGGAGAGGAAGGCTCTGGCCGTGTGGAAGGTCAGGCGTGAGTTTGAAGATGCTCTGGTGAACAACCAGCTGGTCCTGGTGTCTGGAACAGCCAAGACTGGGAGGAGCACACAGGTAGGACTGTGGCAGAGGCTGGACAGTAAAGGCCTCTGTACTGAACTGTGGACTAATACCTGTATGTCCTGGTTTGATTTGGACTTTTTTCGTATGTCTACACTGAAGTTTGAAGTGGTTTTAGTTCGAAGTTTGTTTTCTTAAAGGGACAGTGCACATTAATAAACATATGTACCAGTATGATCACAGCCCAGGCTTATTTCCACCTTTAGTCCCTACATAAAACAACACAGTTCACATAAAACACTACAATCCTTCTGCAGTTTCTGTATAGTTTTCATCATAACTTTTAATAACCTTCTCCTATTGAGTGTATCTGTCAAACATATGGCCCACGACCCCAAACCCGGCTCTCCAAAGGGTTCCATCCAGCCCATAGTATGAATTTACAAAGACACTGATGGTAAAAAGTGTCTCTGAGTCCTGATCATAAAGTTAAATGCTGTATTTTTCAGTTCCAGATGTCTGTTAGGAAATGTTTTGTGCCTTTGTAGATGCACTGTGAGCTTTAAGTTATAAAACATAGGTGCAAATATAAGCAGAGGCATAATATTGTGAAAATTTGCTTATTTTTCTAAAGAAATTTCAGGTTGTTTGTATAGTTCACTCATAGAAATACTCTGAAATTCAACATGTCAACCTTAGTGTGTTATTGGAGGACAGAACAAGACTTTATTCTTCATCTTTTGAGAAATTGTGTTGTGTAGAAAATCAAGGTCAATGAAGTTACCATATTTGGTTCCTTACCCATAAATGGCAAAAAAAAAATCCAAGAAGTATATATAAAAAAATACAAGAAAACACATGTAAGGTGAAAGGAACATTTATTTTAGAACATTAAACCAACATAAGTGCTGATCCAGACACCTGTCCACATGGAGGACATAACAAGAATGAATTGCTTTTGTGACATTTTTCAAATTTTTTTACTGTTATGTAGAAAATCAAGGTCAGTGAAGTTACCATATTTGGTTCCTTCCTTACCTGTAAGTATATACAAAAAATACAAGAAAACACATGTAAGATTGAGAGAACATCACTTTTAGAACCTTAGACCAACATCAGTGCTGGTCCAGACCCCTGTCCACATCCACATTAACCCTTTGAA
>JAPQRQ010000012.1:24830563-24841426 GCA_037367365.1 Apogon talboti | reverse complement strand
AAGGAGAAGCTCTCCAATCTCATTGTACACCCAGTATAATGACAATAAAGGGCATTCTGATTCTGATTCTGATTCTGTTGATGCCACCACTGACTGTTAGTGTTTTACTTTTCACAGTCCGAAGTCTGGGTTTGAATCCTTTGGGCGAAGACACGGGGACGGCAGACGTCCTGTCCCGCGTCATCATTGAACGTACGATATGATATTTATATCCTCGCACCGTTTCCACACTGTTGAGTTTAATAGAAAAGGTAACATTAGCCTGATTAGTAATATGACCTTATACCAAACTCTCACCACAGGAGAGGACACAAATATTCCACCACTTTTCTTCCCCTGCGGCTCAATCAAAAGAGAAGTCTTGCCGACAGCTTTGAGGGAAAGCGGTAAGCGTTTACAGTAGCAGTTGTGGTTCCTGATTAAAATTCAAGGTGATAAGATTCCCATTTGGGGTTACACTAATTATAAGCCAGTAATTGCTCTACCTTTATCACAGCGGGAATCCTTTTGGTCTTTGTTTCCAGGAGTGCCCCTAGAGACGCTGACTGTCTATCAAACAGCCGAACATCCAGATCTGGAGAAGAATCTCAACAACTACTTCACAGAGCAGGTAAAATCACACTGTTTCACAGCTGTACACAAACATTTAAGTTTTCCTTTTTCCTCTTCGTATTTTACTTCTGGTCTTAGTCTTCGTTAACATTTTCTTCAAACATCTTCTCTGATAAAAATACCACTCAGATTCATTAAATTTTTTTAGGTAGTTTCCATGGGACATTGTCTACAATGTTTGTTCACAGTTTTCAGAAATTTAGATTTTTACATTTTTGACAAATTTTTGAAATATTACAAATTTGCCTTTACTTACAATGGGTCACATGTTGATGGTTTATAACATGGAAATGGGTACAGATATCAATACAGTTCACACTGGTCCTGGATCCAGACCACAGGACTCTAACACAGAACAGAACCTGACAACCGCACACATTCAACTGGTATGGAGTCTTGACAGAACATGACGCTGACATACAGGGACATTGGCCCTATTTTTTCTTTTTTTCTGTGATCCATAGGGGATTCCTGCCAGCATAGCCTTCTTTAGTCCGTCAGGGGTGAAGTTTTGTCTTGAGGTGGTGCGGAAGCTGTCAGGGGAACGGCTGACTCAAATAAAGGTGTGTTTTCCTCTCAGTTCATACTGCGTTCCTGGTTCCCAGTACCTCTCATACTCACCTGTGCTGTTTTGTTTCCAGTTTGCAGCCATTGGACCAACTACACAGGACGCAATGACAGCAGAAGGTCTGTGTGTGAGCGCCACAGCAGAGAAGCCCACAGCGGAACATCTGGGAGCAGCCATAGCCAAAGCCCTGCAGTGACACTGCAGCTCCAACTCATCAGTGGGGTCATTTCCTCAACCCGAGGCCAGAATAATGCTGCCATTGTACATTTCTGCAACCACCGACAGTAAAGCATATAGTCAACCAGTCACATCAACCTTTAGATCTAGACATGTATGATATTAGAACGATGGCTCTTATCAGCTGTCAACGAGGATGTTCATTTACAGTCTAGTCTGAGGTCTCCACATGGGTTGAACTAAACCAGTTCAGATCCTTCCATTGGATAATTACTGCAGTGACTAATATGTTTCAGCCACAACAAGATCTTTAACCATAACTGATGCAATGAGTGGCTTCTCATGTCTTAACCCTTAAAGACCTGGAAGTGGTTTTATGCTGATTTCAAAATGTATTTTTCTCAGCATCCGATATTACCATTATTTATTAATTTATCTTTTTCATTTTTCAGTGAAAATCAGGTACATTCAAAGAATATTATACCAAACAACAGAGAAAACTGAAGAAAAAATACATTTTAAGGAAAATATTTCATTGACTGAACATAAAAACAACCACTGTCATTTATCAAACTATTTGTGGAGAATTCAAAATTAGTTTCTCTGTATCCAACCTTTCCAAAGTGATTTATCACTATTTATTATTGTATCCTTTGCATTTTTTTTGTGAAAATCTGATATTTTCCAATATTTAACGTATTGGCCATGTAGATGTTCATAAAAAGTCAGAGTAAATTATTAAGTTATCGTTGGATCAGTTATTATTAATATTTAAACTTTTTCTTTACATTTAACCTTACCCAAGTCATTTATCATAACATTATCCTCTGAAGTTTGCTTTTTTCAGGGAAAATCAGGTATTTTCTTGGATTTCATTCACTGATCATGTAGATGTTCATAAAAACTGTGTTCATTCAAAGGTTATTATATCAGAACAGAGAAAACTGAAGAAAATGACTTGTTCAGCAAAATCTATCATTAACTGAACATAAAACAAGTGTCTCCGTCCACTGTCATTTATTTTTAGACAAAAATAAAGTGCAGGTTGAAAATATCCAGTATGAAACATGAAAAAATATCAAGAGAAAAAGAAAAAAAAATCTATATCTGCTAAAAATAGGCAAACCTACAATAATGAATAATTAAGATTAGATTTACATCTCTGTTGGTAGCAGAAATGTACAATTCAACAGTTTCTCTGGTGATTGACTTGAATTGCCTCTGAAACATACAGTATCTGATATTTTAATTTATGGCTTTAATGTACAGCAAAAATGTTTTTGCATCGTTGAGCCAAGCACTGAAACTATATGTGAATGGAATTTTATTTGTTGAGTGAATTAAGTTAAGTATGTAAAGGAAATGTAATGCACAGTTTGTTCTAGAAAATAAACTTTATCCAGCTGATTCTTTTTTTGGTATAAACAGGTGCTGTTTGTTTAGGTGAAACTACTGTTATTCTGTTTTTATGGAGGTTAGTGACAGTGCATTTGAAGGCAGCAGAGCGTGTATAACACATCCATATAATCCAGTCAAATTCAACACCTACAGAGGGGTTTACTTATCACAGCCAGGTGTAGACGGTGTTCTACCTCCACTGAGTCACACCTTTACATGGGTGGGGGGGGCTTCTGCCTATAAAGCACCGACGCTTCTACGTTTCAGTCATTGAACTTATATAGAACCTCAGGACCAGACCGACGCCACGATGCTGACTTTTATCCAGCTGAACATTTTGCTTTTGTGGACGAGCGTTGGCTCAGCCGATGCAGAGAAACTTTTCCATAAACGGGATCATTCGGACGTGCAGAGTCTGAATTCTCACCAAGCGGAGCTCATAACGGACAAATTCACAGCAGAGGTAAATGCACACTGGAGCAAATATCTGAGAGATGCAACGCAAAATAAATAAAATGTAGTCATTAAAATGTAAGAAGTGTCAGAGTCACAGAATACATGCATTTACATGTATTTAGATAAATAAAATATCACTAATTCTATGAAATCAAAGTTACTGATTAATAGGTTGTAATCAGAATACAGACAGATGGATTAGTTTTTCCACTTTTGATCTGAAATTTAGAGGAATTCACTAATTAACCATGTTTCCTTATATATATTTAGATTTTATGTAAAATAAGGAAGTTCAATAAGTCAGTCAGATAAACTAACGATTAAATTAAGAGACTGGAATAAAGAAATACATATATAATACAAATACATATGTAGTCTGCAAATACAGTTTACATATGTATTTATATTCTAATTTATGTATACATGTTTCCATTCGTCTATGAGACTTCTTTACATGTTCAGTAAAAATATTGAATTCATTTTCAACATGTCAAATGCAAAATCTGCATTTTCAAATTATTTTCATACTTTCTCATGATTGCATCCAGTTTTATTTGGTCAAACTGCTTCATATATGGGAAATGCCTAATGTGAATACTGTAAATGCTGTTACAGTATTCCCATTTGGTTTGTTGGACAATCAAATTGAATAGTACAACTGTTTCATTTTTATTTCATGCTGTGTGAAAATAGGTAAAAGCTACAGTAAGTCTTAGCCTCACAGCATAATTCAATTTTAAAGTCAAATTTTTAGGCCAAATTCTTAAAAAGTCTTAAATTTAACCTGTAGAAACCTGTAAGATGCCTGATTTCACTACGACAACAAAAGCACTTGAACACAACGCACTGCTAATTCACAAGCGGAAAGCGTCATCTTCCCGATAGCACCTGAAGGCAGCATTAGCGCGTGTGTGCGTCAAGGAAATTTCAAATCAAACACACTTTAAAGTCAAGGACGATAGAAGCTTCAGAATCAAAGGTATTTTCTGGAAATGTAAAGTAGAGCACGTGTGTAATTAAAACCTTCATTTGTGCGTCACTACTGAACAGCGCCAGCCTCCTTAGCCCCGCCCACTCAGGACACTGACCCCCAGGTGCATCCATTCACACCTGATTAACGGAACCTGACCGCAGCATCTGCCCGGTCTGGACCTTTACTGAACCAACAAACCTGAAGACTATTACACATTTGTACCTTTTATTATTTCCATTTGTTTGAAGAGGATTCGGCAACAACCTGCACTTCAGGAACTGTGAGAACTCTTAAAGTTTTGTGTTTTTAGTTTTGTTCACTGACCTTTACTCGAACTTGACGCTGTAGAAAATAACATGTCAATGAAAAATGTTTTTTTTAAGTTTCCGTTCGACCAGGGCTGTCAAACCTACGGGATGAATTTGTACACAGAGGATATAAAGTCAAGGGTGTTTTAGTTCCAAACTCTAAAACTAACAACATCCAGCCTGTTAGTGGAAACGCTGTGCCTTTTGTAGATCCACTGTGGTCTGTAAGTTGTAATGCATACGTGTAAATGAGAAGGTGAGGCATAATATGGTTAACAGTGCACCTATTTTTCTTCAGAATTTTCAGATTGTTCATAATTAAATAAAAAAAAAAATTGGCACTAAAACACTAAGGAAAATGTGTGTAACATACTAACATTAATTATATGTTATTATGTTACATTATGCCTATAAATAATGACAACTTCAAATTTTCTTCTTGGTTTAATGTGAAAAAATATTATGTTCTGAAAATATTTACATTTCCAAACTATCCCGTTACAATAAACTGTGAATAACCTGAACAAATATGAACAACCTGAAATGTCAAAAGAAAATAAAGTGCAATTTTGACAATATTCTACCAAAAGTTTGGTGCATTTGTAGCTCTGTAGATTGTAGATCTCTCATGGATAAATGATCAGTTGAAGCATAATAATGTTAATATTCACTTATTTTTCTTAACAAATTTAGTTCTTTTCAGGTTATTCACATTTTTTTTGTGAAAGGATAGTTTGTAAATGTAAATATTTTCAGAATTTATAAGGTATTGATAATTTTTTTGCACTAAATCAAAGTGAAAATTTGGAGTAGTCATTATTTATAAGGTGTTGTTATTTGACTGATGTGGCCCTCTCATAGGTCAGAGTGTGCTGTCTGTGGCCCCTGACCTAACATGACTGACGCCCAAACCGCACTAACACACCTCCTGTCATGCTGCAGTTGTTTCTGTCCAGATATGGGTTCATGGAGCCGGTCAACTGGGAGGAAATCCAGTTTCACGATGCCGACTCTGCGGACTCTCCTTTCACTGATGACCATGACGTTCGGATCCAGGAAGGAGCGTCATCTCATAATCCACGAGACCCAGCAGAAGACCACGGTCCAGCTCCGGCCCTGGAGTTCACCTCAGCCCTTGAGGAGTTCCAGAGGGTATGGGGCCTGCCTGTCACCGGTGCGTTTGACGAGGCCACCAAGGCGGCCATGAACAAACCCAGGTGTGGCGTTCCAGACAGGGAGGCGGAGCCGTCAACCAGTAACGCCTCTACACCTGTGGGCTCCTTTAACCAGACCGTCAGGAACAACTCCTCTGAAGGCCACACATTCAACTTCAGTGACACAGACCCTTCCAATGGTACCAACACAAATGACACAGAGGACTTCAGAGGGTTTGATGATGTCATAAACAGCACACATGACGCCAACGCTGACGCTGAAGGGGTTAATATGAGCGTGAACGTGCATCAGAACGAACCAAACCGGCGAAGGAAACGTCACCTGGCAGGTCTGGTGTCCAGAAGCAGACGGAGCAGAGACGTGAGCGACACAGGTCACATGGCGTTTACTAAGACGGTGCTGAGGTGGAGGCTGATGGGTGAGGGCTACAGCAGTCAGCTGACCGTCCAGGAGCAGAGGCACATCTTCAGACTGGCCTTCAGGATGTGGAGCGAGGTGTCGCCGCTGGAGTTCGTGGAGGACACGCGTTCGCCGCTGGACGATATTGACATGAGACTGGGCTTTGGCACCGGTAGGAGCATGTTCTGACAGCCAGCACGGTTTAACACTTTACTGACATGGATTTATGTTAGTTCAACTGAAAGGTAACTTTGGAATATCACTGCAGGAAAGGAATGTCTGACTTCAGTTTGGAATATTTATCTTGAAAGATGATTTTTTTAAATTGTTTTCGGTTTGTTTGTTTTGTTTGTTAACACTGTAGCAGCAAAACTATTTTGGGTTTATAGATCACCACTGACCCAGAACAGATGTCATTACGTTTTGTGAAAAGTAGGTCAAAGTTCAGATTTTTTATGAATTTTTAAAATCTTTTTTTTTCCCATTTACGTATAATGGGCGAAATTTCAAATGTCTATAAAAGCATACATTTTGTTTCATGTTACTTCACATATTTAGAGGCCATTGATACGCTGACATCAGCACAGACATGATGACATCAGCTGGACCGATGCCAAAGTAAGCTACTATACGTGTGAGGGGCGGGGTCTGTGGTGACCGGCGCCACTTGTTTTTACATTTATTTACTTATCGAGACTTAATCTTATTAGGATTAATTGAACCCCTCTTAGATGTTACAACAAATTTTAATCAATATTTATAACAAAACAAGCTCCATTGTTGGGCGGTGAGTATGGTGGACACAGCAACTGACCTCAAGAAATTATACATATTAATGAGTCATTCTACCTTCATAAGACCATATATATGTACCATAGATAAAAAAAAAACCTCACTATGAAGACTTGAAACAAGTATATTCTGCTTAAAATAATAATTTAGATTATATTTTCATTTGTAAGAAAACTTGATAAGTGTAATTTTCTTACTGCACTGTCAGATAATTTTACTTGAAAAAAGACATTTAACCCAATAATGAGTTTAATTTTCTTCTTTTTGTACAGGCCTTTTTTGCTGTTAGTCCCAGGGGGAAACGGTTGGGCGTTTACAGTTGTTTCATTCAAGGATAATAAAAAGTAACAGGAAAGAAATTATCAATACAACAAAAAAAAGAAATATTCATTTAGATCAGAGGATGCTTTTGGTCGGTGGTGGTTGTTCAGGTGTTTTCATGATAAGTGCATTTTGCAGATAATACTCATGTACTATGAGGTTTTAGTGCAGGACTTACAGTATTTGCTCCGTTAATAACATGTACTGTAGTACTTTCACAGTGCATTAGTACTTTTACACGGATAAAGGAAAAGAAAAGTGTTTTATATAGTTATTTAGTCATCCTCTCAGCTGTTTAATGCACATTCTAGCTCCCATCACCCAAACCTAAGGATGAAAATACGTTAAGCTGGAAATTTGCATTTCTTTGCATGTAAAAGTCGATTTATTGAGGTTTTTCTGTCGTCTGTCTCACATCTTAAAACCAACAGGAAGACACCTGGGATGCAATCAGAGGTTTGATGGAACCGGCCGTGAATTTGCCCACGCCTGGTTTCTAGGCGACATACACTTTGATGATGATGAACATTTCACGGCTCCAAACACTGGCAGTGGGATCAGTCTCCTCAAAGTAGGTACCTTCGTTTTTGAGACGCGGTACTAGACGTGTTCAGAGGGGACGTAACTCCAGTCTGTGCATCGGTTAGGTGGCGGTTCATGAGATCGGCCACGTCTTGGGTTTGCCTCACATCTACAGACCTGGGTCTATAATGCAGCCCAGCTACCTGCCCCAGGAGGCCGGCTTTGAGATGGACTGGATGGACCGGAAGGCCATTCAGCACCTGTACGGTACATGAGGCAACAGCACCATCTAGTGGACGCACACCTGTGGAGGAATGAATGACATTCTGAACACCAGACAGTCACATTCAGCCCGGTTTGATCTGATATGGGTCAAAACAGTAAAAGAATAAGACAATAAACTGTAAATAATGACAACTGTAAATTTTTATCTTTGTTTTAGCACAAAAAAACTTAGGAGTTATTTGATAACTAATACATTCTTAAAGTATTTATATTTACAAACATTCACAAACAAAATATGAATAACCTGAGCCGAACCAGTAAAATAATATAATAGCCTATAAATTATGACAACTCTTAATGTATCTATTTTTTTTTTGTGTGCAAAAATGAAAATATTTACATTTACAAACTATTATTTCACAAAAAAAGTGAATAACCTGAAAAAAATTGAATTTCTTAAGAAAAATAAGTGCAATTTTAACAATATTATGCCTCAACTCATCATTTATATAATGTGTATTATGGATCAGATCTACAAAGGCACAAAACATTTAGAATATACAAGTAGAATATTGTTAAAATTGCACTTTATTTTCTTCAGACGTTTCAGGTTGTTCATATTTGTTCAGTTTGTTCACATTTTATCATTAAAGGAAATTTTGTAAATGTAAATATTTTCATAAAGTAATATTATTTTTTACATTAATACAGGAATTCTTTTCTGCCACATGACATTTACAATAAACTCAGCTGTGGCTGATGTTTAAACCTGGTCTTAAACCTATTTCCTTTTATTTGTGCACCTCCGTCCTCCTGGAAAATTACATTTTACTGCACATTACAGTTTATTATTGCACCTTCCTGTTTAAATTATCCATTTTTCTTACACAGTTCTGTTTGCACTTCTAATTCATTATGTATAGTGTGTTTGCTCTTGTGTTCTATTTTTTATTCTTCTATTTTTTTTTTATTATTTTTTTTTTTATTACAGTCAAATGCTGTTGCTGCACTGCAGTTTCCCAGATTGGGATCAATAAAATATATGTATCCATTTATCTATGTATTAAACAAAGAAGAAGATTTGGAGTTGTCATTATTTATAGCTTATTATGTTGTTAAATGAGTGAAACGATGGCCTTTTGTTTCCGTGCAGGCGGCTGTAAAGGCAGATTCAACACGGTGTTTGACTGGGTCCGAAGGGAGAGGACGGCCTACGGGGAGGTGGTGATCCGCTTCAACACCTACTTCATGAGAGACGACTGGTACTGGCTGTATGAGAACCGAAACAACAGGACGCGCTACGGCGATCCGGTGGCCCTGCAGGTCGGATGGCGTGGGATTCCCACGGGTGGAGTGGACGCGTACGTGCACGTGTGGTCCAGAAAAAGAGACGATGTGTACTTCTTCAAAGGTGAGTTTTTGTTAAAAGTTTCTACATTTTCTGTAAAAGAGAAACTCAGGTTGTCCACTTGAGTAAAAGTACCAGTACAATAATGTAAAAAAAAAAAATTTGATATATATTTTCTCTATTAGAAGCACTTGCTTTTTGCAAGTGCTTAAGTAAATGTAGGACACTGTTATCAGGAAAATGTGCAATAAGTATAAAAAGTCCAAGTAAAATGGGCCCTGACAGTATTTTTACTGTTATATAAGATTTTTTTTGGGATTCATTTTGCTCCTATAGGTGAAAGGTGAGCTAATTTAATGTAACTGCTGTTGATTATTGTGTATTTTAACCCTTAAACACAAAGAACTATTTTAATGGCTACTTTTAAATGACTGTTTCTGTACATTTCACCTTTCCTAAGTCAGTGTTTATAATATTATCCTCTATATTTTGTATTTTTCAGTGAATATTATTTATATTATATTCCCTATGTTTAGTTCCAGTTCTACCAGTGGGTTTTTACTGTAGATAAATAACATAAATAGATTACTCTGGTTTCCACTGTTGCTCGTGTGATGCTTTGGCTAACAGGTACTCAGTTCTGGAAGTACGACCCGGAGCAGGACCAGGCTTTGACGGAGGACCAGGAGGGTCGGCGCTACCCCAGGCGGATCTCAGAGGGTTTCCCAGGGGTTCCCAGTCCCATCGACACGGCGGTTTACGACCGGAGCGAGTCCCGCATCTACTTCTTCAAGAACAGCCTAGTGAGAACACCGTCCTTATCTACCCTGTTGCACATGACAAATGGTGCAGGAAACCCACAGGAGATGTTCCATTAGAAGGATCTGAAATACCGCTGTCTCAGGGGTTGAAATGTCAGCGTAACAGATTAACCCTTAAAGACCCAGGGCTACTTTTGTGGAAGCTCCCAAGTGATTTTTATCTCTCTATTTAACCTTTAAGTGATTAATCTCCGTTTATTATAATATTATCTTCTGTAAAATCATGTATTTTCCCATCTTTAATTGAAAACTGAAGAAAAAGTGGCTTTCTCAGTAAAATGGCTTGTTCAGTATAACAGGAGTATTTTACACCTTAACCACTTAAAACCCAGAGCTATTTTTGTGCCAAACTACAAATTATTTTTTTTCTTCTCTTATAACCTCTCTTAAGGGATTTATTTCCATTTACTATAACATTATCCATTTCCTTCTTCAGTGAAAATTGTGTGTTTTCCTATATCTAATTTACTGGTCACATAGGTGTTCAAAGTAAATTCAAAGGTTATTATTTAAATACATTTGACTTCACCTAAGTCATTTATCATATTATCCTCTGAGTTTTGCTTTTTTCATTGAAAATCTAGTGTTTTCCTGAATTTCATTCACTGATCACATAGATGTTCACAAAAACTCTGAGTTAATTCAAAGGTTATTACATCAAAACGGAGAAAACTGAAGAAAAAGTGAGTCTTCCAGTCAAATCTGTCATTAACTGAACATAAACCCAGTGTGTCCATCCACTGTCACTGATCCAACTCCATGGGTTT
>JAPQRQ010000012.1:24773019-24789124 GCA_037367365.1 Apogon talboti | reverse complement strand
GAGAGAAAGAAAGATTGAGGGGGGGGGGGAGCAGTGAAAATGAAAGAATGGGAAGAATGACAGAGGAAGGAGGAGCGGTGATTATAGGAGGACAGCTGAGGTGGGGGGGCGGAAAAAACCTAGATAAAGGAAGGAGAAACAGATACACGGCAGGCTGACAGAGATACATAGAAAGGGAAGAGCTGTCAGAAGATGGTATCACAGAGGGAGAGATCTGGGGAAATAATAGGAAATGTAACCGAGGAAGAGACGGCGAGAGGGAGATTGAACGAGTGCGAGACTGAAAGGTCAGAGAGGGAACGAGAGCCAGTTGATGATTCACGGAGTTGAGCTTGTCGAAGTTGTGCCGGAGGGTTTGACGCAGCCTGCCAGCTTCGACTCAACCCCCCCCCGCCCGCCGCCGCCTCATTCACCTGCACTGACTCAATCCCCAGTGCTGTCTGTCTGCTCCGTACAAACACCCACAGTAAACACAGGTGATCTCCTGCAGGCCTTCAACCCGCATCAGTCGATATTTCTGGCGTTCTACGTTGAATCAAACGACTCTCCTGACGCCGAGGCTCTTGATCCTCTTTTAGCTCATTGTTTTCAGCTGTTGCACATTTGAAATCGAGGCGGGTAGGTGATGATAGAATTTTTTCGCTCATCGGATAGACCACGAGTTATGGTGAAGGCGCCGCGTCCGTCTATGTCGTCACTGTCATCGTCTCTGATGAAACTACTGATTGGATTCATTTCAAATGTTATATGTCGCGTCCTTGGGACAATGTCTACAAAGTTTGTTCAGAGTTTTGATCAATTTAGATTTCTGTTTTAATTACGATTTTTTTTTAAATTTTACTTATAAAGGTCCATATTTTGATGGTTTATAACATGGAACTGCTTAGAGAAATCAATATAGTTACTATTGAGCACTGATAGGAAGTCATATATGGACTTTCAGCTGGGTCCGTGACCTTTGACCTTGTCACCAATGTCTAGATTTCAACAATCTTCTTCTCCGAAACTACTGATCGGATTAATTTCAAATTTTATGTGGCTTCCTTGGGACAAAGTTTTGAGAAATGTGGATTTTTGTAATCATTGTTACAAAAAGGTAGTTTGGTTGCATTAGGAATGTGGTAGTGACATGGAGCTGCATCTCTAAAACATGGATGGCCTTCTTTTTTTATTTATTGTATTCAGCCTGAGTAATAGGGCCATTATAGCTTTAAGTGTCATGAGTATTTACTTAGAGTTGGAGGAGACCAAAACTGAGCTAAAAGAAAAAGGTAATTAATATTATTTTAATAATATTTTTAGATCATAAATAATGATTGATGATCACATGATATATATTTTTCTTTTGTGTTTAATCTCAAGCATTTTATATTTCTAATAGTTTTGATTCTTATACAGTGTGATATGATATGAGCAGATTCGTACGATATATTCAGTAGAATGTGTCTTATTGTACCAGTAGGGAAATTTGTCTTGGTGTCATAACACAGTTATCGTAGACCCAAACTCTATAGAGTTCTGAAATGACCTGCTGTGTATCAAGTATTCTCCATTAAAACCCCCAGAAAACGTATTTTACATCCTCTTCATCTTTTTGAATAAGAACTCACATTTTACTCCCTCCCATTGCTTTGATTTAATGTTACGAAAGCCAGTGCAAATGAAAAAAAAAGAACATTACATCATGAAAGTGGAAGCTACAGGAGTGTTTTTCGTCTCATGCCGTTTTCATCTCGTTACACCTTTAGAAGAATCATTATAACCGCAAATAAGCCTCTGATTTCTTCTACTTCCACTCAGGAAACCCTTAAACAGAAACAATGACTTGACATTTCTCGTGATAATTATTGAACATTTTTACCACAATGACATTTTTATCATCACCATAATCCACTCTTCATGTGGACTGGATCAGAGCTATCGTCAATATTGATTTCCACAGATGTGTGGGTGTGGTAGTCACACTTTAAACTCTGTCCCATTAAACTCTAGGGAAATATTGATGGTTATAAACTGTATGGACAAAAATATATGGACACATCATGTCTACAGCTGTAAGATGTCCTGTTCATGAGGATTTGAGATAAAAACACCAATATTTCCTTTAAGTTTAATGGGAGATGGTTATTTGTGGTAGAAAATTATTAGTTACAGTCAGAGCATGAAAAATATTTTAGAAATTTAGAGGTAGAACATTTAAAATCTTAGTCATGAATAAAAAAAAAAGAAAAAAAATCAATGTTGAGAGAAATTAAATTTTGATTTGAATAGTTCCACTCAATACTGATGGAAAGAAATGCTTTAAGAGCCAGAGCTTATTTTGTTGAAAAGGTGGATAAGTGTGGTTTCTCCTCACCTTGACCCCACAGTGTGATGCACGGCTGCTCGTGGGTCTGACAGATGCCGTTACAGCAACACTAACCAATGCAACTAACCAACGCAATGATATTAATCACAATATAAAACCATATTATGACATTTGTCATTATTGTTTTATTTCCCAGACCCCTGTTAGAAAAAAAACACCTGAGTTCAACCTGTCCCAATACTTTTGTCCATATAGTGCATCTGTCATTTTTAGTTTCGTCTTATTAATATTCAGAGAGGTGTCAGTCGCAGATGTGGCCTCACCATCCACACTCCTGTCTACCAGGAAGTAAGGCATGAAAAGGACACGGCGGCGGTTCCGGACGCCGGGTGAGGCGGCGGTTACACGTCTGTCAAGAGGAGAAGACGACTCCTTCGCCCTTTTGCACCGCGAACGTGAGGAGGATACGGGTGTTTGCGCCTCCGACCTCGACTATCGGCGCAGATGCCAGCGCTGCCAAAAATAAAGTGCATTAAAACTGGCAGCCAAAGCCTGTTAAGTGATCACCATGACAACAGGCGGAGAGCACGGGGAGACGCCACCTCCGCTCCCCCCCCCGTTCCCCCTGAGAGGCTGCGACGGCTCCTGGACGACTCGTTTTCCTGTCGTTCATGCGCTCTCCGTCGTTGCTTTCATCCTCCTCTTCCTCCTCTTCCTCTTCTTCACTGATACGGCTCGTGGGAGCTCTTTAAGGAAACAGGCGGTGTTTAGTCTGCTTTATGTACTCTTATTTTACATCACATTCATTTTGCTCTTCTGTTTTGCCCTGCGTCCTGTCGCCTCAGCGGTTTTTACGATACTCCGTCAAACACACGCGTTCAACTTTTCCGCTGTTAAATGTTCTAATCGTATTTTTTATCCCTGAATCAACCTCCTCTGTGCTTGTAATCCCATGGATCATGTTCTAATGAGCCCTCATCCACCTCCTCTAAGAGCGGTTAAGGAACTACAAGTACCAGGGAAAATAATGAATAGATTTCAGAAATAGGAAAATTAAATAAAAGCTGCACAGAACGATACAACACAAACTAAAATGGACAGACTTTAGGGCAGCGGGGCCCATGTTGCACGAGTTTCCTCCAGGTCTTCTAGTTCCATCAGACACGGGTATATGTAGATTTGTCCTGCTGTCAGTGCCTTAGACCTCAGTACTGATGAAGATATGGAGTTCAATGGCAGCTCACGGCTCCTAATATGCTAATGCTAATGATAGTTGATAAAATGTAGAGGATAATATCAGTCCACCTTAACCTTCAAAGACCTAAACACCCACCAGCACTAGAATGTTTAACAATCTATGATCCACTAATCCTATCAATACATGTAAATAATTGGTGAGAAATGTAGTTTGTTGTCTTTTGATGATGTCATGAAGACGTGCAGATAAAAGCATACGAAGAGTCCTGAAGAGACATGTTGAACAGCGATGTGGTCTCACTTGTATTTCCACGAGGCCAAAATGGAAAATATTTCTATATCATGCACGGCAACAGGCTGATGAGCTCCACAAAGGCCGGTGCAGTTAATCATCCACACAACCCAGGATGATAAAACTAAAGTACACAGAAGAAAGTACATCCAACAAACAGTAATGCAAAAGCCATACGTTATATACAGTACAGCAACATCATATCAGGTCACCCCATTTATCAGCATCTGTTTCAGCTCTGGTTAAAAATACAGTAAGAAAAAACAAAGTGAAGGAATAAGTCTTTTTATTTTTATTTTTTTGAAGCAACATTCAGTTTTAATACTCAAAGTTTAACAAAGTCAGTAAGGAAAAGGACAACTCAGTTCATCAGTTTCCTTCATTCCTTCATCTGGTAACACGTCAAATTAATTAAATGAATCGAGTTTCATGTATTCACATTCAATATCAAAATGCAACCTGCAGTTTTAGATTTAACTGAGCGGATTTTGGATATTTATTACATTTTTGAGACAATCATCAGTTTGTATAGAGCATAAAGACTGGACTGTGTTCCAGTGGAAATGGGTCATGTGGTCTGATGAGTCCACATTGACCCAGTTCCAGAGTGAGAAGAAAAGCTTACCCATCATGCCTAGTGCCTACAGAACAAGCCTGTGGGGGCAGTGTTAGGATCGTGGGGGGGTTACGATGATGGAAATTGCATATCTTATGTTGAATACATTCTTACTGTATTTCCCCATTGACTACCATCCAACTGTTCTTTATGTTACTTTAAAAGTACTAGTAATAAGTGTAGTTACTGTTTAGTTATATGCATTATTATTAGGAAATCACAACCATTTTTTACGTAGAAACTGCTCTACATTTGCATAAAATATTCATGTTAACGGCTCTAATCCTGTCCAGACAAACCCCATTCATTTTTATATTGAAGCTCTTTTTTTATGGGAGGACTGGACTTCCACCAGACCAGTGATTCTGCTTTTGTAAAACCTTAGCCTCGATGTGTTAATTGTGTTTGTCAGAGTCACACAACAGCACCACTCTGGTCGGTGTAAGAGGACCTCAGGGCTTTGGTGTAACCTGTGAAAGGACACTATGACAACAGGACAAAGTGGAGGAAACAGTCCACACTCAGAGATTTGGCGAGACCTTTTCCTGTACGTTTGAGCCCCTCGTCCACACGTAAACGGTGTTTTTACGCGACTAAAACTGACATGTTTGAAAGTAAGCATCCATGTGGACGGTAGATTAAAAAACAAGGACCTCACATTCCAGTTTGTGCATGTGTACGTCTGCCTGAAACTGCAGATCCAGGTCATGTATGTGTATAAATCACTCAGCGTGGACGTCCAACAGGATAACTGAGGTTTTAGTCCGACGTGGATTTGACAACAAGTTGTAAACCTGTGTGTCTGCTGCGTCCGGTGTTATGTGAAGGGCATATGTCGCCATTTTTAGCTCACCAGCCAATCACTGGTCTACAGTTTTTTAGAAATGATCTGATCAGAGCGCACACAC
Organism: Apogon talboti; assembly: GCA_037367365.1. Taxonomy (NCBI): domain Eukaryota; kingdom Metazoa; phylum Chordata; class Actinopteri; order Kurtiformes; family Apogonidae; genus Apogon; species Apogon talboti. The sequence goes on along the minus strand of JAPQRQ010000012.1, from coordinate 24,783,803 downwards.
ACACACACACACACACACACACACACACACACAGATAAGGATGGAAGAAGGAAAGCTAGTTTTGAGTTATAGTCTTGGTCTTGAGTCTACAGAATGAACCCCAGTCAGAGGGTGCTTCAGTCATCTCCTCGTATCACACAGGGGATCTTTGTTGCTGTTTTTTTTTTTTTTACGTCTGCGCAGGTTGACCTTTGGCCTTTTTTGTCAGCTCCGACATGTCCAGATCAGATCAGGACCTGAGTCCTGTGACATCAGGACTCCATGGGGGAAAGGCTTGATCTTCCGTCCTCCTGGTCCCACCCGTCCGTCTCCCCAGCACAAATATTGACGCTCGTGGCTTGTTAACGTCGTACGGTAATAGTTTGTCATCATCGGCGGGAGGTGAGCGCCCCCCCACCCCCCTCTTCATTGGGGACCTCGGCTGCGCTCGCCAGTCTGAACTCTAAGCGAGGAAAGCGGGGACAAATAGTGGAGCAGAGACAAAACCAGACTCGCACTTTGTCAGCGGTGGCGGAGTGCAGATGTGAGATAGCTGTGGGTTGGTTTCAGGAGTGGAGCGTTAATGTAGCGCTCTCCATTTGGATGATGCATGACTCTGGAGAGGCCGGGCAGCGCAAACTCATTTCTAAAGAAGTGGCTTGTGCGCTTTGTCTTTTTCTTTGCTCTCTTTTTCACAGCTGCTGGTTCGGCTCAGAGGCAAACCTAAGATCCTCGACTTTGAACTGAAACTACAAAAGTGCGTGGGTGTTACTGTGCACTTGTCATGCATTCACACAGGGGAATATGTTCCCCTGAAAGTGTTGCACATATGCACATATATTTATACTGTGCCCATGAACGCCTCGGTACGGGTGATTGTGCTCGTCGGTGTGTGTGTGTGTGTGTGTGTGTGTGTGTGTGTGTGTGTGTGTGTACAAGTGGATTCCTGTAAGCGAGGCTGCGGTCTAATCCAGTCTTGAGTAGGTGCATTGATTTATTGAGCAACGTTTGTTAGTTCGGAGAAGCCCTGCTTCCTACTCTAGTCTAATCAGTGTGCACACACACCAACACACAGCAGGTAATTATCATCTGAGGCTTTTATTTTTCGAGGAAACGGTGATGAGTTGACTCCATCTGGCAGCAGAGTGCAACTCGCTGCTTGTTAGTGTAATCATTGTTGAATTTGTGTTTACTTTTCTCTGAAAAAGTCGGTGTTTTTCCTGCAGAACTCTTGTGTCTACTTCAGAATGTGGACTTTTCTTTGTATATTTAATCATCGCCACTGAATGGAAAGTACTTTAATCCTGTAATTTTCTTTATCTTTTTACTAATTTACCGTAACAGCAGGTAAAAGCATAAATGGAAGGTTTAAAATGACATTACTGATCATTTAGACTTTATGAAACAGAGATTTAAAATAGTATTTAACAGTAGGAGGCATTGTTGAATATGGTTATGTTTACTAAAGGGAATAGTCGCCACATTTTCAGTTCATATTCGGTTTTATTTGCTTGTTTCATCTGTTTGTTTTGTGTATGTTTGGAGCAGATCTTCAATATAAGCTGCCATGCATGTTTGACCACAGTGGTCACAATTAATTTTCTTTCTTTTATTACTTTTGTCTTTAATATATAGACTGCAAGAAACAGAATTTTACCTGAAAAGAACAGAAAGACATTTGAAAAGCTCAGTGATCTCTGGAACACAACAGTATTAAATAAGTGGGAATGTCACAAATGCATTTCATCCACATCTTTAATGGGATGGAGGCAAAAATGTTTAGAGAAGCATAGTGTGAAAATGAAGGAAAAGCCGTAAAATGTCCAGTTGGATTGAGACTTGGTGACTCTGAAGGTCATAACATCCCATAATGCACATGGGCCATTTGTAAGGAGAGAAAACGAAGATCAGGATTGGACTCTTTCATCGTCAGTCTGTTAGAGGTACATGTATATGTTAAAGATGCGTTGAGATATCATTGGATTTCATAACTAAACTGACAGAAGAGTCTTCGTGCAGTTTTTTTTTTTAAGTTTATCGACTGAGGTGAAAGTGTAATTGAAAAGATAATGATGTTTAGGTGATGAAGTATTGATGTGCAATAATATAGAAAACTGACGGTTAGAGACTCTGTGTTTCCATGAATGTATTAATGGGCAGATTGGGTGTTTATGGAAACAGCAAAAGTAGACAAAAAATTAACACAATTTTGCCAAAAAAAAAGGATGTTGTTTGTTTGGATGTTTTTTTTCTTCATCTTACATAAATGCCCATAGTATAAGTGGGATCAATTCTGACACAGTGAACATTTGCAGTGTCTCCCCTCATATTTCCATCAAGGGCTAAAACATGTCAGAGACAGAACAGACTGATGAAGAAGCCAAATTATTCCACTGTCTCATCTGTGAAAAAAGACTTCACATCCGTTTTAGAAACAGAATGGACCCCCTCTGCTCTGCTCCCACAGATTGATTATTTCGAATATCAACATTTAAAACCAATATAACAAGAAAAAATAATATAAAAACTAAAAGAAAACATATTCAAAAGGACTTATATACTCCCGCAGACAATCAGTGAAACAACTCTTCTCCAGGACGTCCGTTAACGTCCTCTTCCTTCCTCTTGTGTCTCCTCAGGTATTCGGCCCCAAATCATGAACGGGCCAATGCACCCGCGCCCCCTGGTGGCACTGCTGGACGGGCGCGACTGCACCGTGGAGATGCCCATCCTCAAAGACCTGGCGACGGTCGCCTTCTGCGACGCTCAGTCCACACAGGAGATCCACGAGAAGGTAAAAAACAAAAAAACAATGGCACGCACTCGTCCTCACATTCCACCTTCGACATTCAGATTCCGGGTGGAGACGCGGAGCCTGTCACTCACTCCGTCTGCCTCGTTCCTCTGTCCTATCACTGCTGAGATGTGAAGCACATTATATCAGCACATGCCAGTTAAACTATAGTGGCTTCATTATGATAGAACGTCACTTGGCGCCAAAGAGCGAGGTGCTTATGTCGGAGCCATTGTTCTAATAGAACGTCTTCCATCGGCAGGGATGCGGTGTAATTACATTGGCTTGTAGAGACTCTTTATTGCTTTTTATGCAGCAAAACAATATATGGCCATGGAGATGGGTATCACCCAAGTACTATCTCTCCATCTGCAGACAGAGTGAGAGCTGCTACATCTTTCCTCCGCTGTGTTTTTATGAAAATGGGACATATTAAAAAAGAGGCATTTGCATAGAGATCAATTCAATCACAGACCTTGGGCGGCGAGCAGAGGGGGTGGGGTGGGGGGTAGCTTTTTGTTTGTTTTAACACCGCCTTATCAGGAAAAACATGATTGTAATGTTCACCTCTGCAGCATATTCAGCAGTTCACTGTAATAACTTGGAGTCGAGATACCCACAGGGCCAGCGCACTAGATTGAAAATGTCCAATCGCTTCCTTTTTGGCGATGCCGAGATGCAGCGCAGATAAGTCTGGGAGTTTCAGTGTGATGTTGTCAGGACTCACTCACACACACACACACACACACACACACACTGCCAGTGTTGCGCAAGTTACTTCCAAACTGTAATCCATTACAGGTTACTTATTACTGTTATTTAAAAGTACTTTGTTACCTTACAATATTACTGCATTACATGACTCCTGTATTACTGTTGAGTTACATACAGACTCTGGTCATAAATGGAGCGCCCCCCAAATACAAGAATTAGCAGAGCCTTAGGACGCATACATTTGAACCCTGAAGTCCATGTGGACAGATAGCTCAGTCAGTAAGGCTACAGTCTATGATGTTCCAATCCCAGCAGGAACACTTGCATTTTTTTCAACATTTTCCATGTTCACACAGGGGGCGGGGCTCAGAGGACGCCGGTAGATAAATCCGCAATCGATAAAGAATTCTAACTAGTCCTAGAAACATTGGCTTCCCTTGTCATTGCTGATCACAGGGGTCATGCTAACTGTCTTCTGTAAACAGGGTTAGGGTAATGAGCATACGTCCATGTGGACAATGGATGTCTTCTGCCGTCTTCACCCATTGGCTGAACACCAACAGGAAATAGAACTGTACAGACGCATTTTTGATTCCTTAAGGTCTGACGGTCTTGCTGGTTTTTTTTTTTTATTATTTGCGTAATTAAATTATCGGCGAAAAGTGTGTTGTAACACAAGCACTATTAAACATGTACTGAGTAAAATGTTACAGTAAATTGATTAGTAATGCCTTACACTACTGCGTTACAGCAAAAAGGAAACTGTTACTGTAGTACATTACTTTTGTAACGTGTTGCTCCCGACACTGAACGCCGCCCGAGCCTCCACCCAGAAGGCACAGATTCATGGGAGACGGCGGTCAGAGGTGGAATATGAAAGGTTGCGTCAGGTCGTCTACCCGGTAATCCCTTATTTCTGCGACGATGGGGGCCTGATGAGAGACACGGGGCGGAACACCGTCGCAGATCGAGTTACAATAGCACTTGAGCGAAACTGAATCTGACACACACCACCTGCGCTCCAGCATCATCATCCAAGGTCGATGAGCCCTCGCCTTTCCCACAGTCCCTCACTCGTCTGAGATCTCGCACGGCCTGTGAAAGTTGGATCATCCCCCACATGGCACCGAGTCAGTAGAACCCACGGCGTGTCTGTGTCTCCATTCATGGTCAAAGATACGGCAAATAATGATCATCTTTGTCATTTGGTTTTTAAACTGTCACAATAGGACGAAACCCAAAGTGATATTTGACGTTTAATCTGATAATCAGCAAAGCATCGTAGTTTCAGGAAACACTACCCGTCATATGTTGTTTGACTGCATTATGTGTTTTTCACATCCCTGTTTGAGGCTGAAGGACATAAAACAGGTGAAGCCAATATGAAAAAGTCCTAAAAACACCATCTGTTTTCATTAATAGTTTACACATAAATACGCAATCAATTTTCAGGCTCAGTTTTCAGCCTTTAAACTAAAATAAAACAACTTATATTGACATGTATAATTATCACTACTGACTGAAAAGAACATTGCCCATATTATCCCATCCTACCTGATGCTTTAATGTGAATATTTGTGCTTTAAAGTAAAACGATGGCCTATGTTATCGACTTCCCCCTGAGCTGCATCCACACAAACCATTAAAAGACATTCAGAATCCATACATGACACAGCGAGACGTACAGAGATCATTGAAAACATGGTTAAATTACCCAAAATAAAATTTTAAAAAATCATACAGTGTAGTTACATTATGTCAACAAATGTTCCATAAATGCATTGAGTGTAACTGTTTCATTTATAGCCATGTCCCTTCTGCTAACATGAACTTTACTTGAGGTTATTTCATCATTTAATATAATATAATAGGTTAATACTTAATGTAGCCCAGAAACAACTTCATCTTGTCTTATTATTACTATTATTATTATTATTAAATTTGTTTATCTTTAAATTTTATGTATTCCTGACATATAGCAAAGGAATCGCTCCTTATTCTGTAAGTTTCTAAAATACTTTTGCTCAGACTTTATTGCATGTGCTTGTGTATTTTTACTCCATGACACTTTTCTTCTATAATAGATGACTGAAAACAAAACATCCTATCTGGAAAAATGTACTTTTTTTGATAAAATTCTAAATATTTCTAATATGAAAATGAGAATCAGTTCTCAACTAACTGACCTGGTTGAAAAACGGTTAAATAAATAAATAAATGAAATAATTAATGGAATTGCTATGTTTGGAAGTAGTGAATGTGTTGTTTTTTACTTCATCTGGGTAGATATACTGTAGTCCAAATATTGCATTGATTTTGATGCAAAATTGTGCAAGTAAGAAAGTATCATACACAGTCGAAGCCCCAGGAACCAGAAGAAGCTTAGTGTGTTTGTAACTTTTATAAGAGGTGAAAAAGTTGTGATTCAGATCATGTCTGGTGATTTTACCTCCAAATATCATCAGATGATCTTCTCCAACCCAAACCCAGCACAAACAGAATCAGTCCTCTTTGTTTCATGTAGGATATCTGTCGTGTCAGAGCTGATCATCTTTGCTGCGCCTCCGTAAAAAAAAAAGTAAAAATCCCATTTGCTAAGTGTTGAACACCGACATTCTGGAGAACACGTCCTCTTGTGCCAGGTGGACGGGTCTGTTCTCAGCATTTCATCCGCCGCTCCTCGTGGGATGACCTCAGAGTTACACTAGATCCCTCCTTTCAGTCCGAGTCGGAGCCAAACGCTCTCAAACTTCATCGCCAAATCAAAAACTCCTCTTCGCAGCGAACAGACTTGAGCTTTTCTCTCTCACGCTCACTCAGGCCAAGAGGGGAGGCAAGAAAAAGCACCATGAGAAATGATAGATGTTAGAAGGAATCAGGCTTTGGTTACAGCCCAGCCAGTCAAACACATTAGATCAGAGTTTCCATTAAATAAAGCTATATTCAGAGTGGAAGTTCCCTTTTTTGTTTTTTTACAAAAAAGAAAAAAAACAACCTTCATAGCTCATGTTAAACTAGTTTTTTGTCCAGATTTAACCCATAAAGACCCGGTGCTAATTTTGTGGCAGCTCTCAAATGAGTTTTTCTCTCTATTTAACCTTTCTTAAGCGATTTATTAACATTTATTATTATATTCTCCTCTGTATTTTGTAATTTTCTCTCTAAATCATGTATTTTTCTATATTTAATTTAGATGTTCATGAAAACTCAGAGTAAATTCCAAGGTTATTACATCAAAACAGCCAAAACTGAAGAAAAAGTGCATTTTTCAGCAAAGATATCATTAACTGAACATAAAAACAAGCGTCTCCATCCACTGTCATTTAAGTCCATGGTTTTACTGGTGAATCAGTGTTGTAAAATAAGGAAGTCAAACTCATTTTCTTTCAGGACCCACATTCAGCCCAGTTTAATCTCAATAATAAAAGCTCCAATTGTACTCTTTGTTTTAGTGTAAAATAATAACATTAAATTATTAAAATTTTTATATTTCCAAACTATCCAAACAAAAACAATGTGAAAAATAAGTGAAATTTTAACAATATTATGCCTCAACTTATCATTTATACACATGTTCATTACAGATTGGATCTACAAAGGCAGAATAGTGTTAAAATTGTACTTAATTTTCTTTAAATATTTTTGGATGTTCATATTTGTTCAGGTTATTCACATTTTATTGTAAAAGGACAGATTAATGTAAATATTTTCATAATATACTTTTTTTGCACGAAAAGAGAAACATTTGGAGTCATTATTTATAGATATAATGTAATATTATTGTACTTGAGGTCTTGTATGTGGCCCCTGAACTGGAATGAGTTCCACACCTTTGATTGTTAATGTCTTCAGTGTAATTTTTGTATTTTGCAAATTCCTACAATGTTGTAGATGATGACGTGTTTCCATGGTAACTACGGAGCCTCTGAACGTCCAAATGGGTCATATCTGATGACCACGAAAAGATGACAAACTGCATTTTATACCAAGTATTGACATGTATTGATAGGATTAGTGGATCAACAGGTATTAAACAGTTTAGATCAGTAGATGGTTTGGGTCACCAGTGGATGTTTGGGTCTGCATGGGTTAAAACAACACTGGTCCAATCCAGATGCAAAGAAAGGGGAGTGTGTGCTTGTTTTGGCCGATGCATGTGTACAAGGAGCGTTGTAACCTTGAACTCGTATCTGGAAGGCCTGGCCGGGACACGGCGCTAATAAAAGCAGTATGGAAATTCGGGGCTAATCTGCTAATCACAGAAAAGCTAATGCAGTTTGGCTGGAGGTGAATGCAGAGTTGTTATTTAGTGTGCGGCGCTGACAGGGGCTGAGGCCGATACCGACAGGGGATTGGTTTAGATCGACATCAGGCTGAATCGCAGGACGGGTCACCTTGTCCATGTTAAGTGGCAGAGGAGGAGCTGATCCACACTGATGGTCCAATACAACAGGTCTTATTGAGCTCCAGGCCAATACTCAACTCAAGCACCTGTCGCCGCTTTTTATTTACTCTGTGATCATCCCCAGTTTGTGGCACAGTTCTGCATCAAATTTAGTATAATATTTTGACTATATCTACCCAAATGAAGTAAAAAGACATTCACTTTTTTCATACGGAGTGATTCCATTAGTTCTATAGACCAGGAGCCACATACAGACCAATATGATCTCAGCTGGGTCGGACCTGTATGAATAATAACCTAACAGCCTATGAATAATGACAACTCCAAATTTTACTCTTAATTTTGGTGTAAAAAAAAAAAAGTAAAATTACATGAAAATGTTTACATTTACAAACTATCCTTTCACAAAAAATATGAATAACCTGAACAAACATGAACAACCTGGAATGTCTTAAGACAAATAAGTGTAATTGTACCAATATTCTGTCTGTTACTGAATGTTGTGTGTATTTGTAGATCCACTGAGGTCTGTGAGCTGTAATGAACATGTGTGAATGATGAAATGAGGCAGAAAGTTGTTGAAATTGCACTTGTTTTTCTTCAGATATTTCAGGTTGTTCATGTTATTCACATTTTTTAAAGGATACTTCGTAGATATAAATGTTTTCATGATATAATTTGACTTTTTCCACTGTTGTTATTATATTGGTATGTTTCATTCAGTAACAGTATATTTGCTTGTTGCAATATTTGAACACCGGCGCTTAAGGGGTTAATTTCCTCCTTAAATAGCTCTGACATCGTGAAAATCTGCTCATTTTACACACGCTGACAGACTCGTTTGTATATTCTGTAACAGATTGTTCCAGCTCGCCGTTAAAGCTTTATTATGTTTACTCTCCCAGAAATATTCACAACATGAGGAAGAGTCAATATTTAATACATTTCCCCCAAAATTCAGCTCGACAAATTAGGCATCTTGGGAAAGTTGGGAGGCTCTTCCCCGAATTGGAGATGTGCTCTGTGGGTTTGAGTAAAGCCTGGACGGAACTGGGAGTTTAGTCCTGAATGTGAAATGAGAGCGGCTGCACGGACGGCAGCGCTCAGATGGGCGGGGCTGTGTGTGTTTTTGATGCAAAACCAATCACAGGTTTAGATCTTAGAGCCGTTTGCCATTATTGAATACTGGCTCCGAATGATTTTTGGAGTTTGGGACTAAAACCATGCTGTTCTTATTTATGTTGAGAAGGAAACTATAGTTTCAGATTGTTTTTGTCTTTGAAGCACGTAATGTAAGAACAAAAGCACAGTTTGGATGTGTTTCTGTTTTTGGAGATAAATGATTGAATATTGAACTTAGCATTGTGTTTCTGTAAAATGTAAATTAGTTAAAGATTCTATTGTAAAATTAAATAAAAAATAATGAGTATGATTAAATGTTGACTTGGTATTTTTGGGATTATCAGGATTATCATCAGGTTATTCCTACTGATTGTGAGGGAAAATGTTTGCGAAATAACTTTTGTTCCTTTGTGTAACTGAAATAAAATTATTCATTAATTAATTACAAGTAGAATCTCATGTAGCTTTTGTAAAACTTTGAAATTAAAGTTTCTTAATATGAATTCTGCACATTTGCTATCTTTATTAAGAACTAAATGTCATTTTTCTCTCAACATTGATTTTGTTTAGTTTTAATCCAGGACTATGAGTTTAAATGTTCTACCTCTGAATCTATAAAATATTTTACGTGCTCTGACTGTAAATAATAATTTCCCACCACAACTAACCATCTACTTTCTTCCCATCTCACTTAGGAAGAAAAATCTCATATTAAACTTGGAGTAAATATTAATATTTATATCATAAATCATCATGAACAGGACATCTTAAAGCTGTAGACATGATGTGTCCCAATATTTATGTCCATATACTTTATAAACATCAGTTTACCTGTTAGAAAAGAAACACCTGCATTCAACATGTCCAAATACTTTTGTCCACATAGTGTATCTTTACTTTTTTCCAACAGTAGAGTACATAAATAAACTCAGATATATACTTACAGGTGATATGAGTTTATTACACCAGGGAGACACAAATAAAAGTCCATTTCATTCTGACCCAGTTGTGTCATGTTTCATCCTTGATAACACTAGATGATTGTTGAGACTTGTGCTACACTCCGGTGACCTTGCGTGTATTGTCATATCATCAGGTTTATCCCCAGTCAGCTGCCGCTCTGATGGCCCCTCCCACTCACTCGGCTGTAAACTCCTCAGGGTCTGAGTGCAGATGTGATGACCATGCAGAACCGAGGCTCCTTTGAGACAATAACACAACTCAGAACGTAGAGGGACAGTGTGTGGCTGCCGGTCATGTGATGTCTGTAGTTTCCCCTCTTGGTGAAATCTTAAACATTCTCTTAAGTGTCCGAAGTCATGCCAGACATGTGACTTTCACGGCTCGTCTGGAAGGAATGTGATCTTGTGATTGTCATGGGGTGTTACGAGCTCTAATGGACTAATAGCTATGGATGTTGGCCGTTGTGAAGCTAGCTTGAATGAATGAATGAATGAATGAATGAATGAACGCTGATGAACAAAGGAAAGACGTGTGTTATTGGAGGACATAAGACTTTATTACTTTTGGGAAATTTTTCAAAATATGTTATTGTTATGTAGAAAATCAAGGTCAGTGAAGTTACCATATTTAGTTCCTTACCCGTAAGTGGCAAAAAATAAATTAATATAGTAAATATGAAAAAATCTACCAAAAAAACATGTAAGGTGAAAGGAACATCACTTTTAGAACCTTAGACCAACATCAGTGCTGGTCCAGACCCCTGTCCACATCCACATTAACCCTTTGAACATCAGTACTTACATTAGT
>JAPQRQ010000012.1:24739657-24752521 GCA_037367365.1 Apogon talboti | reverse complement strand
CATGTAACTAATGTGTGTTGTTTAGGCCCCTCAGTCCATTCTGTAAAATGCCTCAGAAGAGAATTATTTTTTTCTTTCGATCTCCAGTGTGAATGACTTAAAATGAATTATCCGCTTATAAATATTTATCTAATCATAAAAACAAAGGAAAAGACTGCTCATCAGTTTTAAGTAATCTAGAGTTTTAACCCTTTCCTATGAGACTGCTATGACAGCCTTTCACCACTAGATGGCGCCTCAACATGGTAATCAATGGTCTACTTTAACGTCAGGCCAATCTGCAGTCCAGCATTTAACTATTACTTTTGGTTTCATTTTTCACAAAAGCTGCGTCTAAATCTGATTCCTAATGACCGCCGGACGCATCAGCCGATAACCACACTAATGTAGTTTAGCGAAAGCACGGATCGCCACGCCCCTTAAAATTGGTTTTCGGAAACATTTCACGCAACAGGAAAGGGTTAAAGCGAACTTTTCTTAATGACTCAGGAATACACTTTTTTGCAGTTGTTGTTTAATTCCCAGAATTTTGTCTTTGAGGAAAAAAAAAAAAAGGATCGACTAATCCGGTTAGTCTTAATATTTTCTCTCCTCCCTCGCCCTCTCCATTGTGGTATTTTTATATACAAGGCGCATCCCACGTTTTTGGTGTTTAAAGAGTTTTGAAGAGTCCTGTTAGATTTGTATTGCCTAGTTCAATGTTCCTATAACCATAGTCCTATGTGATCCGCCCTCTCCTCGCTCCTCCTTCTTATATTTTCTTTGTTCTATCGAAGGCCAGGTTCTTTTCGGGGCATCCTGTACTCTGTAAGAGCAATAGCAGAACTTCTATTTAGTGTCCCACCAATAGCAGAAGAGGCAGCCAGCAGTATGTTTTTGTTTTTAGTGTGAGTATTTGTATTTGTTTCTTGTACAAGGTGAACATTTAGCATTCAGTGCAGTTCAAATAAAAGATACAATTCTGAGAACCAGCCGTCGGTGCCGACTGTTTGCTTCGTGCCTTCGCTGTTAAATGACGCGGGCGCCGTGTGTTCATAACCTACTTGGTGATGTACGTGTGTTTCCTAATCAGTTTCACCTTGTGTCACAGGGGGGCGCCAGAGTTACAAAGGCCTGACCGGAGAAGCACAGGAAGTAAAGGTCAGCAGCAAAACCCCAAAACAAACAAAAGACAAAAGGTAGGATTATAGGAGGAACAACACTGTGGGGTGACTGTTATATTCTAGACTAAGACTAAACCTGGTAATGTTAAAGATATTTGATGTAGAACTTTCAGCCCTGTTAAACATGAGCTCACTTACAATTATGGCATTGATAATTAATTAGAAGAAAGTTAATTTGTTTGTATAGAGCCCACAATAAAAACAAATTAAGCTCAGATTAGTCATTTAGATCACATTAGAGGAGCAGTAATCAATTATTTTCCTAATCAATAATTGGCATTGGGCATCTTCCTAAGTGTAAATATTAATTTTATAGATAAAACTTTTACTCTATTGACAACAAAGAAGATAATGATTAGTTGATGCCTGTAATTACTGTATTTACCTTTAAAGTTAATATAATCTTGATTTAAATTCAGTTTAATGTATAATAATAATCACACCCAGTGGAACAGAGCCTTAATGAATTACAGCAGTAATGTACTGAACACAAACAAAAGAATATTATTATTATTATTATGATTAAGGGTTATGGGAGGAAAAGTACTGTTTGCTTGAAAATTAGAGTTAACCTTCTTCTAGATTAAAATGTAAATCAAATACTTTCAGTCCCATTGAACATTATCTCAGTTACAATTAAAGAATTAACACGCTTAAAAATTATGAAAAAAGTTAATTTGTGTATATAGACAATTTAAGCACAAAATTACTCACTAATCTGAAGAAGTCAGATTCCATGTTAAATGTGCATATATTCTGGTTTCTTTCCTTCCATGTAACTGTAAACTGAAAATATTTGGGACTTTTAAGGATATCAACCAGTGTACTTTTTCACCATTTTATAAATCAATAATTAGCAGGGAAAATAATGATGATCTTGATTTAACCTTAGTTTAATGTATAATAATATTGATACCTGGTGGAAAAGAGTCACAAATGAATAACAGCAGTAAGGTCATAAAACATCTTCTAACCTTACACAAAAAGTAGGATTAGAAGATGGAAAAACTTAGAAGAACTATTAATATTTTGGATTTTATTTCATATTAGAGATACTTTCAGGTGCTCTCAGACATCTAACTCTAAACTGATGTTTAACATTACATACTGCTTAATATTAAGACGGAACGAAGTTAAATAAATTATCGCCCAAAAAGTCAATGTATGACCGCTGAAAAAAATTGTAGGTACTTAAATATGACGTACAGTTGATCTTCATCACGCGGCGTCGCTCCCATTTCAACCCAAACCCACAGACAGGAATGAGCAACAACAGCAAAAACAAGGTGCAGTGAGTCAAATTTAATATCAACGCACTCCATAGAAAGAGGCAGAGTGTTTGGTTTTCTCTTTCCCACCCCGCCATCATCATCATCATCATCTTCATCACCACCACCCCAGTTTAACATCAACATCAGCTAATAAATCACAAAAAAATGTCAGTAAACTTGTACTTTCCTCCCCTCCCTGCCCTCACACAATGTAGGTGTTACCTGTGCAAAATGAAATACTTCAAGATTGAATGAATCAAACCCAACACAGATAAAACTGGGCAGAACGCCGCCACCGCCGCACGCTAACTCTTCTAAACAAATAAATAATCCTACGTCAGAAAACGGGCGCTCTTTAAACCTCAGCGTACACACGGGGATCTGCGTCCTTGAAGCGAAAAATTTCTGTCAGGCATTTGTGGAAATGAAAACTCTTCTAGTGCAGGTTCTTTAAATACAGTATGTTTTCCTATAGGTACTAGTATTTCACTCTTGCGGAGTCATTCAAGGTAGTAATTCTCTTAACAAATACGGGCGAACTAAATGGACTTAATGTGCTTTCGTAGGAGCATTAACCAGGATTGGTCTTGTTGGTGCTGGTATCGTTTCTATCACGGAGCTCACAGAACACATGCATTATTACAAGTTAAAGATTTACAGGTTTTGGAAAAAAAAAACAAGGGGGGGGGGGGGTGAGACAGGTTGGTAAGGTCGCCCCGCGGTGCCTTCGGGCGTCGGCGGGTTTTCCAGTCTCTACCTCCCTTCACTCGTCTTCGTCGTCGTCCTCCTCGCCGTCGGACAGAGCGGCGCAGGGGCGGAGCTGGCGGTACCGGTCCAACCACTTCTCCACCATCTGGGTGACCAGGGGGTGGTTGCGGCGGCGGGAGCTCTTCTGCATGGCCGCCAGCATCCCTCCGTCTGTCACGCAGCAGTCCAGCCATTCCCTCAGCAGCTTCTCCTGTTGCTCCTCGTTGCCCATCTGAGCCCAAAACAAAGGCGGCGTTACTCGAGGGATATTCACCACACGCAAAAAAACAAGGAGACCGGCGGCTAATCGTCAACACCAGGACGCCTCTTCATCTCCACCAGAGGTAGGTGTTCCTGGAGCTGCACCAGTCCAGTTGGACCAGGAAGAACTACCAAGAAGGACCATGACCCGGGTACATGAGCGCCTCCAGACAGCTACACCAGGGAACTGTGAGTTCACATGCTGTTTTACATCTTTCACCGCTGACATTAACCCTTTAAGGCTGCCGTTATAACAGACGCCTAGGTGTCTTCATGTTTTCTTTCCAATAAGTGTCAGAAAATGTCTTTTTTGTCAATTCTTTTGCACCTTTGTTTTTAGGAAGAACTTAACTTTCAATATCTGGCCTTTAATTATCATTGCTTAAAAAGTTCTGCCGTTTCTGGAGAAGGCTCTCTTCTAGCCTCGACACTGCCCCCCTGTGGTACTGCGCCGGGTTCGCATCTGCAAACTCCCAGAGGACGGACACAGCGCTCCATCTGTGTACGTATACGTCTTTAATGTGGAGCATGAAGGGGCCTAGACAGTCACTGTCAACCGAAAGCATCGACTCATCTAAAAACAACGTCTGATCCACTAACACTATCAATATATGTCAATAACATGGACCTTCAGAGGTAGTCTGACAAATACCAGTGGTTGAAGACACTTGTTTTTATATTAATTAGGAATATATAAAACTGAGTTCTCTTAATAAACTAGTCCAAAATGACCAAAGTAAGGTCTTAATACTCCAACACTGGAGGCCGACGGCAACTGGAGCTTCAACAGAGGACAGTATTTATTAAATACCTACAACTCATGTAAAATAGCTCATAAACATAAATAAATAGGTATTCGCACAAAAAATAAGTTGTTAAACTCTATTAACCTATTTCTAACATCTTAATTCCACCTGTTCCACTTTATAATCTCATAACTATAATTACACGCACCATTATTTTGGGACATTTATGTATATTTGTTTAACGATCGTATTTAAAATATATTGTCTAGTGCATATTTATAAACTGCTGTTCTAATTGTGTCTTAATAGTGTTTTAATATGTATATTTGCTATATAGTTTTTTGTATTGATAATTTCTTTCCTGCTACTTTTTAATTTTACTTAAACAGAGCAACTGTAACATCCAATAATTTCCCCTGGGATTAATTAATATTCTGATTGTGATTAAACTCTGAAGAAAGTGTTTAAAAATACCTAGAAATCATGTAAAACAGCTTAAAGGTAATTTCACAGTCTACTAATATTCCATAAAAACCTGCTCACCTTCTAAATATTCACATTAAAAATAATCTACATAACATATGAACCTGTTTGTAACCCAGTTAATGTTAATTAAACCTCATAACGAGTGCTGGGCCTACCTCTTGTGCAGACAGGAAGTGAATGTGCAGCAGCTTCCTCTCACTGTCCACCAGCGGCAAGAAGGTGACGGTGACGTCGTCGTCCGTGTTGAGGTTGGCGCCCGCACCGCGATTGTCGTAGCCGTCGTTCTCCATGGCGACCAGGGCTGAGAAGTGTCCCCGTGTGTAGCCCAGGGCGATGGGGCTCTTCCAGCAGAAACTCTGCTCCCATAACAGAGGCAGGTACACACCTGAGGACAGAGGCACAGCGGGTCACAGGGGGCCGCCGGAGCCCACGGGCCCCGCCGCTAAAATTACACACAGACAACGCCGCCACCCAAGATCTGAGCGGACATCACAAGTGGCGGCGCGTCAGCTGAGTGCAAACAACCGGGCCTTTGTGAGCAGAGAGCAGCCGGGATGAGTGGAGCGACTACAGCACCGAAAATACACTAGAGACAAATGGAACTGAGGCTTCAGGTTAACCCTTTACAGCTCACACAGAGAAACGGAAATGCACAGAAATAAGTTCAACATGTCAACCTGTTACTGGACGACAGAACAAGAATGTACTGTCTATTTTTATTCTACTGAGCTCTATTCTTATTTTACTTTTGTAACAGTTTATATTTTCTTTTCTTTTTAGTTTTTCTAATTTTATTTTTGCTCTATTGTTGTTTTCTGAAGTATTGGTGTTTTATTAATATTGTTGGAGTATTTCATTGTGTACACACTGACAATAAAGGCCATTCTATTCTATTCTGAATGTCTTCAAGAACTCTGACTCCTCATTCTGACTCCTACCTGGTCAGTCTGGCTGCCGTCTGGACTGGTTTTCTGTCTAAAACCGTCGGTTCAGGACACACAGACATGGAGGATGAAACTCGATGGTCGTGAAGCGTAATAGTTATTAAATAAGATAAGTAACTGTAATCTATTTCCAAATTCTACTTCCAGGAGGCTGTGAGTGAGACTCCTTGTGCAGGAAAACCACACACACCGTCACAGGCCTTATTTCATGGAGTCTGGAGTAAACTTATGACAAATTAGATGTGAACTGGATAAACTCCATGGTTTGTGCTGCCGGTCGGTGCGCTGACTGAGCCCCGGCAGCTTAAGTGAGCAAATATTAACTTTTCATTGGACTCCTTTAACTCTGGTGGAGAGTTTTGTTTGTTTGTCCAGATCTGGGGGATTTCTTCCTCTAAGCCACGGGTGTCAAACATGTGGCCCGTGGGCCAGAACCGGCCCACTAAAGGGTCCAAACCGGTCCGTGAAATGCAAAAATTACACTGACGATATTAACAATGAAGGGTGTTAAAACCATTGTTGAGGGGCCACGTACAGACCAGTATCTGATCTGAAGTGGATCAGACCAGACAAATACTACCATAATAACTCCAAAGTTTTTTGTTGTTTTAGTGTAAAAAACAAAAAGTACAACTACAAGAAAGTGTTGCACAACCATGTACAACCTGAAATTTCTTAAGAAAAAAAGTGCAATTTTAATAATATTCTGCCTGTTAATAAACATTTGTGTGTTTGTAGATCTGTAAGTTGTAATACACACGTTTAAATGATAAACTGACACATAATATTGCTAAAATTGCACTTTTTTTAATGAATAAATTTCAGGTTGTTCATGTTATTCACATTTTTTAAAGGATAGTTTGTGGAGGTAAACATTTTAATGTCATTTTACTTTTTTCCACTCTAAAACATAGAGAACAGTTTGGTGTTAACAGTATTTCTAGGTTATCATGTTTTTATTTTACTGGTCCGCCCCCCTTAGGGTCACACTGGGCTGTTTGTGGCCCCTGGTCTCAAATGTGTTGGACACCCCTGGTCTAATCCAATGTAAATCAGACATGGCTGTGGTTTGTGGTGTTTAAAGCAGGGAAAAGTTACTCATCTTATGACCATTCTTGAATATCTCCTAAAGGATCTGATTGGAGATATGCCATGTTCAGTGTTTCAGATGTTCCTCATATCATAAAGGCCTTTTTTTACACTCTGCATTAACTGACTCATAAAGACAACCACCAGCTTAGCCTTCATGTAAATATCAAGCCGTCCGCACGCCGCTACGGGCTGCCTTACCTTGAAAACGAGTGTAGCCTAACGTTTCCCCACGGAAACTTTTGTAGTATTTCACTCCGTAGACTATGATCGGTCTGCGAAGAATGTGTGCAAGAACAAAAATGTGGGTCTGCTCCAGGCTGGCCCCAGGCTGTGGAGGGAAAGAAAACCATGAGAACTGTGGAGCAGTTGTAACGGTGCATTCAACAGGTACGCCATGTGGACAAAAGTATTGGGACGCGTTGAATTCAGGTGTTTGTTTTCTAACAGGGGTCTAAGGATACGAAACAATAATGACTAATATAATATAGTTTTATATTGGGATAAATATCATTACATTGGTTAGTTTGGTTTAAATTGTTATCCTTGCTTCCAAAATGCCTCAGAGATGGTTTTGACTTAATTTCTCTCAACATTGATAAAAACATCAACATTTCCATAGAGTTTAATGGGAGATGTGAAAAAAGTAGATGGTTAGTTGTGGTTGAAAATTATTATTTACAGTCAGAGCACGAAAAATATTTTAAAACATTTAAAATCAATGTCTTAAATAATACTGGTCCGTGTCAGTGTCACTTTCCACCCTCTCCTTCTCCTTCTCATCTGTACGTCTGAACGTCAGAGCGTCCGTTACATAACTCATTTTAAATAGACCGGCCACCGTAACGTTTCATTTTAAAAAGGGACGTCCAAGTCATGCACACTTAAGAGACATAAGGGCTGATCTTATCCGTCCGACCGCGTCTGCCCGTCGCTGTCAGGGCTTTGGATGAGTTGGTCACATGGTCGCGGTGCTGTGTTTGTTTATGCTGCCAGTAGAGTGGCTGTGAGCCTGTAATCCCCAGGTCACATGTTTGGGGAGGGGGGCGCTCCAGCGGTCGGGCCCACCTACAGGTCCCACCACGGAGGGTCTAGAATAAGGACTCATGTCCTCTGTCACATCTGCTGTTTGTTCTCACACAAACCACCTCTGACGGTTCTTTGTTGACTGAATTGGACAGTTTCAGAGTACAATGAGATTAAAACGCAGAATATTGGACCGGTTCTGTCGTTTCATCTAATTACCTTTAGATCTAATCCACAGGGGGGTCAAATGCATTTTAGTTCAGGGGCCACATTCAATCCAACATGACCTCAAGCATAATAATCTGTAAATAATGACAACTCTAAATGTCTTTGTTTTAGTGTAAAAAAATCACATTGAATTATGAAAATATTTACAATTACAAACTATCCACACAAAAAAAGACCTGAATAACCTGAAAAAACTGACATTAAGAAAAATAAGTGCAATTTTATCAATATTATGATCTACCAAGGCACAAAACATTCAGTAACAGGCAGAATAGTGTTAAAATTGCACTTAATTTTCTTTAGACATTTCAGGTTGGTCATATTTGTTCAGGTTATTCACATTTTACTGTGAAAGGATAGTTTGTAAATGCAAATATTTCCATAATTTAATGTATGTTTGTTTTTTTTTTTTACATTTAAACAGAAAAAACTGGAGTTGTCATTATTCATAGGCATAATGTAATATTTTTTTCCCCACATTAAGAGGAAAACTTGGCGGGCCGGTTTCTTATATGAATGTATTTATTGTGTTTTATATTTCAGCATTAATTCTCATTATTTATTTTGCTTCTATCACAATTTGGCCAAAAATATGACTTAGGCAATTCTACTATGAGGTTGATGCTGTGTCGGATGCAGCCACACCTTTTGAAACACAAAACACATTTTCCCACCAATACTCCAGGATTATATTTGCTGTTTTCCACTAGTGTACGGCACTGGTTTTACTCTCAGCGCTTACATTCCCTCTGCTTACCCACCATGCTCCGCTGGGACGTTTTTTTTGCCTCTTCGATTGATTGTGAATAAGAGGAAGGAAGTGAGTTGACCAGAAGGAACCCCATAATTACCTGACTGGCCAGAGACAGGATGAACGCCCAGTCCTCCTGCCACTGCTCCTCTCGCAGCGAGAAATGCAGACCGAAGCTCTGCGAGTACCACGACTCCCACTCCTTCCAGCGTGTATAAAACCTAAAAGGAAGCAGCAACGCAACTTTAGGATAAAATCAGCTGGAAACAAGACAATTCTACACACAACACTGTGAATGCACTATATGGACAAAAGTATTGGGACACATTGAATTCAGGTGTTTCTTTTCCAACAGGGGTCTGGGATACAAAACAATAATGATAAATGTCATAATATAGTTTAATATTGGGATTTATAAATATCATTACATTGGTTAGTTTGGTTTAAATTATTATCTTTGCTTCCAAAGTGTCTCAGAGATGGCTTTTACTTAATTTCTTTCTATGACTATGACTTTAAATGTTCTACCTCTAAATTTCTAAACTATTTTTCACGCTACTTTGCTCTAAATAATAATTTTCTACCACAACCAACCATCTACTTTCTTCACATCTCATTTAGGAAGAAAACTCTCCCATTAAACTTGAAGGAAATATTGATGTTTTTATCTCAAATCCTCATGAACAGGACATCTGACAGCTGTAGACATGATGTGTCCATATATTTATGTCCATATAGTTTATAAACATCAATATTTCCTTAAAGTTTAATGGGAGATTTTTCTTCCTCAGTGAGATGTGAAGAAAGTAGATGGTTAGTTTTGATAGAAAATTATTATTTACAGTCAGAGCATGAAAAATATTTTAGAAATTTAGAGGTAGAACATTTAAAATCAGTCATGAATAAAAAAAAAAATCAATGTTAAGAGAAATTAAGTCAAAACCATCTCTGAGGCATTAGAAAAACTAACCAATGTAATATTTCTCCCAATATAAAACTGTATTATAACATTTGTCATTATTGTTTTGTATCCCAGACCCCTGTTAGAAAACAAACACCTGTCCCAATACTTTTGTCCGTATAATGAAAATATCCTCAAGTTGAGCTGTGACTAAAGCCGACACCGACCCTGAACACAAATCCATTTTCCTGCATCCACACCCCGTCGTTGATAACCAAACATGCACCTTCCCTTCGTCTGCGTGGGTGTATGTAAATACTCTGCGGTAACGGTTCGATACTGAGCCTCCGAGTCCAATTATTAAACCTTTTAGAAGCAGCGGTGGGACGGCGCTGACACTCTGAACTGTAAAGCAAAGAATATCAAGCAAATTACGACAAAAAGGTGCGGGACTCCACCTCCGACTGAGGCCACTCTACTGCGAAGTCTACTGGATTGAACAGCTCAGAGTTTCCATCTCTTTAATGAGTAAAAGTACATCCATCAAAAGTACTTCCTGGTGAGTTTTACATGTGCAGGAAGGACCATGACGGTTACTACAGTCACGTCTGGTTTTTTAATAACACCTTTTCTTCTAATCTTTAACGCGCTGGGATCGGTCCTCGGCGGATTTTCGGATGGTGCGTCGGCGTCTCACCAGTGCGAGCAGTCGTGCAGGCTGTCGTGGAGGGTCTTGCGGAGGACCGAGTCCTTGTCGTAGATGCCCCAGGTGGCCTGGAGCACCGAGTCCAGCAGACAGTCCCCGGCGGTGCGGTTCCACAGGGCGTACAGCCGGCTGTCCAGGCGGGTGCCCAGCTCCAGGGACCAGTTGATGACGGGGGATTCTTCCTCTAATTCTGTTGACGCACATGAACACAACGTCCCCTGGAGGTCATTATAAGACACTATAAATACTGGATTTCCTCAAGTAGCGGTCTGGGCCTTTATTCACATCATCTGCACAAGGTACCTGGCCTTTATTAGAGTCTAGATTTCTAATGTTCCTTGTTTAACCCATAAAGACCCATTTTGTGGAAGTTCCCAAAGGAATTTTTCTCTCTATTTAACCTTTATTAAGTGATTTATCAGCATTTATTAACGCATTATCTTCTGTGTTTGGCAATTTCCACTGTAAATCATGTATTTTCCTGTATTTAATGTAGATGTTCATGAAAACTAAGTAAATTCAAAGGTTAACAGAGAAAACTGAAGAAAAAGTGACTTTTTGAGCAAAGATATCAATAACTGAACAGAAAAACAAGTGTCTCCATCCACTGTTAAGAATCAATGTTGTAGTAGATGACGGGGTTTCCATGGTAACTACGGAGCCTCTGAACGTCCAAATGGGTCATATCTGATGACCATGAAAATACAAATAACTGTATTTTACACCAATTATTGACATGTATTGATAGGATTAGTGGATCAGCAGGTATTAGACAGTTGATGCTTTTGGTCGGTGTTTGGGTCTTTGGAGTTTTTGTATTTAGCATGACATGTTTTTAATTGGCTTATGTACTGAAAAGCGGTTTTCTACAACATTGACACCTCGTTAAAGTCCTCTAGTGTTTCAGTCGACAGAAATATTTCATCTCTTAGAGCTTTTATTGTGTAACTGTCTTCGTGTCATACTTTGTAGTTTCTACACGTTTTCCTGTCAAAGTACGACACACACCTGCAGTGACCGAGACCACATTAACACTTCAGATGCAGAGTTGAAAAGAGCTGGATTATGTTGTTCAATCTGAATTCATCACGTAGACGTCCACACTGACAGTGGAAGACAGTGGAAGACAGTGGAAGTGGTATCCATATTCTTTTTAACCTTGAGAAACAGCTTTTATTTTGTTCATGGCGACCCCGACTGTTATTTAAGACCAGCCTCGACTTTGACTTTTTGAGGTGCTTACTGTACCTCCTACAGTTTACATTATTAACCGTCATAACGTCTACATGTTTACAGACTCTTCTGCTGGTAAAATAATGTTGAATTACATGAACTTTGCTGAAATGTTACAAACTCAGTCACAGTTTTATAAATAATGTAAACAATCATATTTAATAAGTAATTTCATCTAAACAGACCAACTCTACCGCCCAAAAAAAACTCAATGTGTTGTTTTCATCCCATGTATGTTATGTATTTGTCTTTTAGATTATTCTCATCTGGTTTCATCTTTTACGACCGGGGCCTCTCCTCCACATTTCACGTGGCTTTGCAGAGGTCACCACTGATGAACTTCCATAGGACACTCACCCTCTGCCACGTGGTAAACATATATTAATAGCTCTGCAACAGAGGTCAAGTATGTAAGCAGTTGTCTAAGTCTTTTTTTTTGGTGTTGATGATTTTCTATTGCATTCTGATATAATTATGTTAGACTGTAATAATTATTCTTTGGAGACTGAATAAAGCCGAATGTTTCCATGTTTTGTTGCTTGATTTTTCTAATTTGACATAATCAGATGTTATTGTTAGAATTGTTTGTTCGACCTCTGGATATTATGAAATTATCTTTAAACCACAAAAATCCATCATTTACTTCCTGTTAAATATTCACTTGTGAAAACTCTTCGGTTTACACAATATTTGATCATAATAAAGAAAATGAACATAAGCACGTCTTTGCGTCAGTCCGGTCTTGAAATAACAGTCAACAGGACTGTTTCTGTCTCTTACATCATTTTCATTTCGCTATTCTCACCCTTTGCAAATAATTTAAAGCCGCAAATAACTCAACTTTTGCTCAGGGACAAAGATTGGCTTCAACAGGAAGACTTGATTTCCTAATATCACCCGTCATATAATATTTCTGTCATGATAAGCCTTTTCACCCAGCTCAGACTAGACCAATAAAAACAACGTGGGTGAGTGTTAGCCGTTAGCCGCAGGGAGCTTCTCACTATAGCAACAAATGAACCCTGTAAGAACTACTGTTATATATGTATGACAGGCCGCACAGATTTGAAATGTCTTTTTTTGCCAATTCTTTTACACCTTTTTCAGCAAGAACTTCAATATCTGGCCTTTAATTAGGGCCCGAGCAGTGGCCATGCAATGGCCATGAAGGCCCTACTGTAATTGTAATGTAACGAAAACTCAATTTTTGGCAAAATCACGAGTGGCTGCGAAAAATTTGATATTTTCGAGGTTTCGTGACCGAACCCCCAAAAACTGCCGTAGGGCGCCCCCAAACGCAACGCCCTCCAGC
>JAPQRQ010000012.1:24721997-24735649 GCA_037367365.1 Apogon talboti | reverse complement strand
AGTCGCACCTGAGTATAAGTCGCAGGACCAGCCAAACTATGAAAAAAGTGCGACTTATAGTCCGGAAAATACGGTATGTATTTTTGGTCAAGGAAGAGACTCGAGAAAACGGCAAGTTGATAGGACCAATATTTCGGAAGGTATTAGTAATTTTGGAATACAGTGGCTTGATTTGGAACCTCTGGTGGGCTGGTTTTGGGCCACGGGCCGCATGTTTGACATTCCTGCTTTATATTATGTACAATGCAACACATCACTGGTGTGTGTTGGTGCTGATAGAAATCTAACATACTGATTTATGTCCCCATAGATGTAAGAAACATGGGTTTATCACAGCATAGCTCACTTGGGAGTATCTGTTGTAGAATATTTTTGTCATATGTGAGTAAAATTGGCTTAAACAAACACTTCTATACCAGTATGAATGCTTTTTGTTGTATTAGTACGTTGTCTTTTGAACACAATGCACAAAAATATATCTGAATAGTTCAAGCCAGTGTGTTTTTTTTAAGGAGCGCTACTAAAGGTCATTTTTTAGCCAATTTTGACAGCACAAATCTTCCCTGGAGGCAGTGACACCTCTCCCAAAGTGACTCTTCTCTCACATCTACGACGTGAAAAACAAATTCTCTGTTTGGCAGATTTACACTCTAACGGCCAAGCATGTTTGAGCCAGCAGAACCAGAAACTACCACAATCTATCCATGAATACACCTCATTCTTCTAAATCTGCAACAAAGACCATTTTTTCCTCTGTTATCTATTATGTTGACTATCATAACTGAACCTCAGGATATCAATAAAACAAATAAACAAAACAAAACTGTCACAGCTGAAACTAGCAGACATACTGTACATGCCACTGTAAAATACAGTTTATTTTTATGATTTATTTAGGTAGCCGGTGTAGTAACTAGATATTAATGCCTTCAAGATGCTCCACTGGATGATTTAGCTGTGATTTCTATCCAATCCAATAAATCTTTAACAGAAAAAAAACCAAAACAGGATGGCCCTGTATGTCACCAGCATGTTCTACCAAGAATCAATAACTTGCATGTGTGAGGTTGTCAGGTTCTGTCTCTATGTAAGAGTGTTAGAGTCATGTTGTCCTGATACAGGAGATAGAAGTGGGTGGTACTTTTACTGGAGGAGAACTCAACTAATTCAATCAAAGTCCATATATGACTTCCATCAGTGCTCAATAGGAAATAAATTGAGATCTCAAAGCATTTCCATGTTGGAAACCATCGAAACATGGACCATTATAAGTAAAGGCAAATTTTTAACATTTGAAACATTCTTCAAAAATGCAAAAATAAGAATTTCTGAAAAATGTGCATTACCTTTGTAGACATTGTCTCAAGGAAACAATGCATAAAAATTGAAATTAATCTGACCAGTAGTTTCGGGGAAGAAGATTGTTGAAATCTAGACATTGTGACTATCAGTTTGACCCTTCAAATCAGTCAAGGTCAAAGGTCATGGACCCAAATGAAAGTCCATATGTGACTTCCTATCAGTGCTCAATAGTAACTATATTGATATCTGTAACCATTTAAATTTCATAAGCCATCAAAATATGGACCATTATAAGTAAAGGCATTTTAAACACTTCAAAAATTCATCAAATACCCAAATGTTTCAAAACTGTGTACAAACTTTGTAGACATTGTCCCAAGGGAGCTACGTACAAAGATGACACCAGACACAGTGCCTTCACAATAGCACAACACTCACTATACAGTCCATGTTCTTACATGAGTACATCCTACGGTAGAAAACTATTAGAAGCAAATCCCCGAATTACCAGAATTATCCACATTAATGCCAGTAAATACAGTGCATTATTAACCATCGATCATCACGTATGGACATCATAAACAGCCAACGGCTCAGTTGTGTGGGTGATGTTCTGAGATGATAATTAAGGCGGTGAGTAAAGCACAGTTAAAATGAAAGGACATATTCGCCGAGTGTTACCTGCAGGTAAGGTGAACGTGACCAGGTCGCTGAGGAAATAACAGGTGAAGTCTCCCTTGCGTTGATGAAGCGAGGCTGCGATTTCCCTGCGGATCTGCTCTGTCAGCTCTGGACACACCATGGACGGGATACACTTCGCCGCCTGCTGGTTCACCTAAAACACACACATAAAACATACCCACACGTCCTCATTAGGGTCGGGAATGGAGACCCGGTTCCCTGCAGCTCAATTCCTTGGAATCATTTAGTCTTCTGTTCAACAGTTCCTCTTGTTGGTTCTGCGATATCCTCCAGGTTGTATACATACTGTTAATGTTAGCGCCGTTTCATTATGTCCACCTGCTTTACTATTGTTTATGAATAATGTCCACGTCCTAGAATTACATTTAGAAGACGACCAGGCTCTTTTGTCATTAAAGCCCTTTTTGATTTTCACACAGAATACCCTCCTTTTCCTTCCGTTTTCTTCCCAAAACTTTTCAGCTCAAGACCCTAAAGCCAAATCTGCCATTTCCTGTTTTAGAAGAACAATGGCGGCCGACATGGAGCAGTGTCTTCACCAGCTCGTAGAAGTCAACGAAGATATCATTGTTCTTTTAAAAGTATTAGCGATGGAGAAGGAGGCAACGTAGGAGATGGGCCATGTGACCACTGAATAAAAATACATTAACCAACGGGGAATACCAAAATCTAGTCCGGCCACTTTGAGATATGGATGAAGAGATACACTTCGCATACTTCAGAATGTCCGCCAGAATGTTTGATTATGTGGCTCGTCGAGTTCAACCGCATATCACCCACCAAAACACCCACAAGATGCCAGTAACCACACGTTACACTCAGATTCTTAGCTAGTGGTGGAAGCCAACAGGCACTAACCACTAGTTACCGACTGGCAAGCAACAGTGTCCGGTGTTGTTCGGGAAATGTGTATAGTGTTATAGAGGGCACTGCAGCCACAATTCCTCCCTCGCCCTACAGTAGCACAGTGGGAAGCTATTGCCATGGACTTTTGGAGACTGTGGAACTTCCCAAATTGTGTTGGAAGTGTTGATGGTAAGCACGTCAACATTAAGGCACCGCCGCGAGCTGGAAGCAGCTACTTCAACGACCAGGGCAATCAGTCCATTGTCCTCATGCACCATGTGATCCCAGGTATCGCTTCACAGCAGTGGACATTGAAGTATATGGCCGGGAGAGTGAGAGTTTTCAAGGAGAGCCGATTTGCAAGACCTACACTTTTCCAGGGCATGTTCCGCCACAGCAGCCATTGCTGTTCGGACGGACCTGACTACCTTCTTCAACTCTGAGGTTGGCATTGAACCATGGGGAAACGACACTGTCCGTCGTGGGCAGCTGAACTGAAGACTTGCCATTTCAATTATGATGTCTGAGTTTCTGCCACTGACCCTCAATGTACACACCTCTGCATGTTGTAAGACAAATAAAGGCACAATTTTGTTAAATTATGTGGGTTTATTAATGTGTATAACCACACAGGTTTTTCAGGAGCAAAAAGTAACAGACAAAAACAAAAGTGAAATAAGTAATGAACACAAACAAATGAACTATATACAAGTGAAATGAGGCAGTGCAAACAAGTCTGTAAAACATGCACGGTCACAACAAACAAGTACTAGCCAAAAAAAGTTAAATGTACAAGCAAACACAAACAAGTGGACTATATAAGTGATACCAAGAAAAAGTACAAGTATACAGGCAAAGATTGCACTCTTCACTACTGCTGCCCCTGAGTATCAGCGACCTGTGCGAAACAGATTCGGTTGATCTCCGCCATTGTCCTAGCTTTTTTGTCACACGGTAGTTTTCGCAACAGATCGGCGATGTGGCTGCAGAACCGACCCTCCTCGTCCATTACACCCAGCAACCGCTCCTCTGCTGCTTTCCTCCGCTCCTCGACTTGCTCTTCCCACACCCAATCGTCACTATTTCTCCTTTTTGACGACAGACGTGGTGGTTGAGGTGAAGGAGTGGTAGATATGGACGACTGTGAAGACTGTTGTGCCTCTGGGCTCTGTAGCAGACGAGCGGGGCTAGGGGGAGATGATGTGCCGTCCTCTGTTTCGGAAGAGGTCGAAGCCAGTTCTTCTGCTCCAGACAGGGACGAGGCCGCACTTTGTGTGGTATTCTGTAGTAGAAACAGTAGAACAACTCAGTTTTTATACTGTGTATCCTCCAAGGATATATTTCGTCAGCAACATGCTATTTTGCCTGCATTTCATTAGCAGGTTGCTAGTTTGCTAGTTGCAACACAATGGGACAACAACTCAGTTTTGTACTGTGCTGGCAATGTGTAGATGAGTATTCAGGGCTGCTTTGCCTTTTGCAGTAATATGTGCTGTACCAGTCTAGTTTTTTTTTTGCTATATACCTGTTTTTCCTGTTGATACATTGCATGCTTACATTTCAGTACCAAAATGCTAGTCAGCTGGTTAGCCAAACATGAAGCAAACAACAGGAGATATTTACAAAAGTACATACCTTTTCAGTGTCGAAATTTGACTGTCTCCCGGTGCTTGATGTGCAGAGCCAGCCAAGATAAAAAATATTAAAAAGAGCAGGCGTCACATGTGACGCCAGGACTATATAGATTGGCCAACCAGGAGGGGGTGTCTCTGTGTTGCCGTGCCACGTAGTTACAATCTGGAAGAGGTGCACGTCAAAGCTGTGTGGGCCAACGCGGGGCCGTCCAAAGTGACAGCATAGGTAGTGATGCGTGACGTCAGCATGACCATAAATCCAGCTTAATCCTCCACCTAATCCTCAAAGTGCACTTCCACTGTAATTATAGGCATCGCAGGCATCTGCTATATATCGTCTACTCTGGGTCAGAACAGTTACAGACTGATGTGGTTGATGGGGAGAAGTACAGGATAAACCTCTGATCTGCCTGCACTTGTCATTCAGCTGCAATGACGTACTTAAGTATAGATCCATGCATAAAGCACGTTATTTTTAGGTACATGTGCAAAATAAACTGATTTAATGACAAATTCTGTAAACTTCCCCTGGTGTTGGACAAATAAAGGATTACTTTATCTTATCGTAATCTGGAAATTAATTGCTGTAATATTTCTCTCCTCAATCTCATCACACAAATTTTACCAAAAAAATAGCTATTTAACCTCAATTGTGCTAATAATTTAGCTTATTGGGTTGGATCCAAACCATCATATTAAAACGAGTCATACAGTAACAAACTAACTGATCAACGAAGCAGCAAATCAGCTTGTTTTTCAAAGTATAAATGGGGTAAATCTTTAAAGTTTTCAGCCCGATGCCTGGAACAAGCATCAGTCTGAGCTCCATCTACAATCACTGATTCCTTTGACTGATTTTAAAGATGGCGTTAAAAATCTGGAATTAAGACTGTTGGTCTGTATGTTTCAACTGATTGTACATTTTTTCTGTTTGCAAATGCTTTTATTATTGTAAATATGTAATTATGTGACTGTATTGCTGCTGTCTTGTCCAGGTCTCCCTTGAAAAAGAGATCCCCCATCTCAATGGGATCAGCCTGGTTAAATAAAAATAATTTAATAAATAAAAAACATGAGGTATAATAACAACAGTTTGTAGCAAAGAGCTGATAGACAATGGATCAGACAATACTGCTTCTGAAAAAAATTACACTGGGTGACTTGCATTACACACATCTGAAATTAACTACCTATATACTGTCTATTCACATTATTAGAAAACAGATTAATAACCACTGAAGTAAACACCCGAGTTGAATTGTGATGTATGTGAATAAATAAACCAATATTTATCTGTTTTCTAACAATGTGAAAGGTAGTTCATTTCAGATGCATGTAATGCATTTCATCCAGTGTAATTTCTGTGTACCAACATAATTTACTGCATTATAGATTTGCCATAAGGCAGGATTTATAATCCCTACTGCTGTAATGCACCGTGGTATATAGATTAATGAAAATGTGGTGTTCTACCACTATAAATAAACAGCTTTTATTGTGCCATATGTGCACTGTGCGTTATATTTGCCACCTCAACAGAAGAACATACATTATCACAAACACCATGGCTGACCGAATTATCCTATTTAACTCCTAAATATCCCCAGAATGTGAAACCAACTACTGATCTAAAATGTTCAATAGCTTCTGAAGCACTTATATCACCAATACATGCAAATAATTCCGTTAAAGTGCAGTTTCTCTGTAAATTGTGTCATAGCTGACAGTACTAATATGATGGGATTCTGGGGCGTAAAACTTTCCATGTTTTAACTTTAAACTCATTCATTCATGATAAAGTGTACTGCAATAGTTGAGATGTGAACTGATAAAAAAGCATGGATCGCATTCTCCAGATCACTGCGAGAAAGAAAGGGCTTGACTTAAGCCAAAAGACGGAGCTTGCTCTCAAGTCCTGGGTCATTTCAGAATCATTTCAATGCAAAACAAAACAAAGGATTAGTCGATAACAGAAGTTTCATTCATATAAAACCAAGTTATAACATAAAACAGCAAAGATAATAATCATCACATCATAGTGCGACCTTTATTTTTTCCACTTCTTTGGCTCGATCAGTTTTAGCGGTAGAGAAGTAATACTTGTACTGTGGGATCTGCTTAGTGTTAGCTTAGCGCTGCAAAGTTTGTCACATTGGTCTAATGTTTTATTCAATTATGCATGACATACGCTGGCCTCAGACTGTTGGCTTGTTTTAGATATTTTCCCACGTACATGCATGTTGTTTAACCCTTTAACCCCTGACGTGTCTGTGGTGAACGTTCTGAATGTATGATTTATTTTAAATATTCATAAAAACTCAACCGTTTGATCAATAGGAAAATTTTTGAAATGTGCTGATAGAATAGACCTTGTTCTTTCCAGAGACATCTGAGCATGCTCAGTACACCCCCTGCCGCCTGTGTAATGGAGGCAAAACACAGAGCAGTGAATGAGACCGACTCACTATAAAAATAGACGGTTTGGGCTTTTTTTTCTTTTTTACACTCTTTTCCATGTTGTTTTTTGTTTTACTGTTGTTTGTGTTGATTTTCCTTTATTTATTTTTTTTTTTTTACTGTGTTTTTACCAAGTTTTGACCGTGTAACTGTAAACCAAATCCACTGAAGAAAAGGAACAAAAGCGCATACCCACAGCAGCTTTTATGACACTGAAACTGACGGAAATTCACAGCAGCACGTTTACCTGGAATAATGTCTCAGGGGTTAAAGGGTTAAATTGTGTCAGTTGGTTTTGTTGAGCTTTTGTTTGACGCTCTGGTTGCGTGGATGTATAACGTGTACATTGCCACAAGCATCACAGGTTACTTTAAATCCACGGTGGTACTTCTTTAGGTGGCTAGAATTCATTTTACTGCTGATCTTCAGCGCCGTTACTTTTGTCTCTTTGTCTTAAACAGGGGCTCATCAACACTGACTACACACATCATACATCCCTACTTCTACAGCTCTTTACACACACTGACCTCTGTGAGCAGGATGGCTAGCATGTCCTGCCTCTGAAAGCGGATGGCGAGATGGACCAAGGTGAAGCCCACATCGAACGCTGAGGACCGGTTGAGAAGCTGCACCTCGTCCGCCGTGAGCTGGCGGGCGATGTCGCCGCCAGACGACTTGTAGGCTTCCACCGCCGCCAGGTCTCCCTCCACCACACCTGCAGAAGAAGATGAGGTAAGGGAAAATTTATGTTGATGCTTACACGTCAAGTTGAATATGCGCCTCGGCGTACTGAAGCCGTCACCCTTCAGGCGTTCAGAACATCATGTCTGACACTGACATAAGTGACAGGACTGTTCCCAAAGCGACTCGCATTTTTCACCCGTCACATTTCAAGCTTTTACAGAGTCCGCCCCTGTCATCGCGAGACATATTAACATGTCTAAAGAAACCAAATTAATGTCGAAAGCAATGGGAATCCTTTTAAAACAGGCCTGTGCTTTGTAAATGGATTAGGCTGGCTTTTGGAGCCGCTCCAGCTCCGTGTCCTCGCTCGCAATAGACGCTAGATGTAACAGACAGCCTGCCATGTTCAATGAAAGAACTAAAGAAACATCCATCAAATACTGTGACGCAAACACGTACTGTACATAGCTGCTGCCAATCAATATTAATATCTAAGAGGAATTTGCATTTATGATTTAGATGGGGGGTGAGGCATGGAAGAAATGCAGAGCCGGAACTACAAAGAGCAGCCAAGGCTTTGACGTCCATCTCCAGCTCCGATGACCTCTGGAAGCAGCCACTAAGCTAGCCCCATAGTGAGAACAGTTATCACAGTGTCAGGCTGCTAACAGGCAGAACAGTGTAGCTTATAATGACTATCAGAGTGAGCTGTGTCAGACAGAGGACAGTCTGTGCAGATTAGCGTCCTCCCCCTCATGAGGACCCAGTAGTCTCAACATCTGTTATGAGTGAAATGAGCAGCAGCGAGGTAGCACGGTGACCCGCCCAAGTGCTGGCTAATTTTAAAGAGACTGCCTCGTGTGAAGATGTTCTCTGGCAACGCAGAGGAGAGGACATTTAGGACAGGTTACCTTGAGAGGACCTGAGCCGCAATGTGCCAAGTACACAGCGTATCCATTTACACAAGCTGGATGTTCATTTATAAACACTGACCCTTCAACTGATGCCAAATGCTTATGACTAATGCGGAGTTGAAGACCTCATAAGGAGTATCCTGGAGGATGGATTAATAAATAAAGAGTCTTAATTAACATATTTAATTTGGTTACTTCACATAACAGCTGTTGAGATTAAAACCGTTTCATCGTAGAGGTCCGTCAAAGATTAAAGTGTATCTGAACTGGTTATGCTTACGACATCAATTGTGGTTTATGTATTACTTAGAAACAAGAGAGATTCAAACAGAGTAAAAATATATAAATATCTCAGCATAAATACACCACACAGGACCTTTTCATTACATGAATTACAGGCATGGGCAGAACCAGCTGATGGATCATATATGATGACTATGTTTACATGTGCAACATTCTGTTTTTTGCTCTTACTCTGAAAATTACAACATTGTGTCCTCAAAATCAATAGTCCAGTAATATTAACCATTCACATACAGTTATGCATACTCCAGTTAACGTAAAAAAAATTAAACCTTTAAAATAGAGGCTTTTACAGTCGAACTTGTTCAACTGCTGCCCATTCATTTGTCCAACGTCGGTATTGAAAAAGTCTGTGTTATATGCGAATGCATCCATACTAACAGGTGTTTCTCCTTTAAAACATAAATCTGGGCCTTTCCTTTGGGAATGTATCACTATCCAAGTTTTGCAAACTGTTGACTAGTTGGGTTATGTACAAAGCACGGAGCTGACCACAAATACGCAAGAGATGTGTGTTGCAAACTAGCAAACATATTCTGAATGCACTGCATACATGTCCAAAAAAGGCTCCTAAAACCCACATAATGTATTATATGTTAGTGAAAATGTAAACATAGTGTGAAAGACCACCTGTCAAAAGTAGGAGCAGTAGAGGACAATGCAAAACTTTGTGCTTATGCAAGCCAAAGTATGCAGTTACTATGTGTGACTTGCGTATCTATGGCTGCAACTTCTGTCCTGTTTGATAAAAACTGTTGCTAATCAACAAGATCATTCACAGGGCCTGAGAGCAAATAAATGGAGTCCCTCCTCAGAGTCTGTAACGCTGTAAATATAATCAAGAATAACATAAAAGTCCCTTCGTAATATGTTTATGCAGCCTTATATCATCTGCAATGGCAACAGGCCAGTTACAGGCTTTTAGTGAACAAAAGAACAATATTACACAAACAGTGGCTGCTTCCTTTTGTGGAAAAATAGAATCAATGGGATCATTGAGTTTCAGCCTAAATACAGAGTGTGAGTAGGAAAACAGTGGAGTGAAGTGAGATGGGGCTGTGGGGCCTGAGGAAGTGCTTTGCTTAGCTGTAATGTGCAGCTTGACTCAGGCACTTCCTCCACTGACAAACACTTTGAAGCTACACACACACACACACACACACACACACCAACTGAAACAAGTGTGCTCGCATGATACAAACCAAAAAGGACAGCAGTGTTAAGAAGAAACCCAAAAACAGTTTGGAAATGTCTCCGTTTGGTAGATGTAGAACAAAAGCGACAAGACCTGTGTCAGTGTGACCCCGGGAAAAACAAGCCACGGACAGCAACCAGTGCAAAGGTCAGGAGGACACCGACCATGTGCTGCGCTCATGCTTTCTTGTTGACTGGAGTTCATGTCTTGTCCGGACTATTTTTTGCCTCCTGGGCCCCCCGGCTGAGCACATAAGCACCACTGTTTACACGGCTGTTGACTGCCAGCCAGCAGAGCTTCTGGTCCACGGGTTCAGCCTCCCTGCGCTGCCCAGGCGGCCCATTCATCCACACCGGCTGGGAGGCACTCACACCCTCTCAGATTCTCAAAGACGCTCTCAGAGGCTCAGGAAAGCACAGCCAGGGGTTCACTCATGAGCTGGATCAAATTCCCACTACCCATTAAGTCAAACATTTATATTATGCCTCCACTCAGCATATCTGTGCTTTGATAAAGATAAGTATCGTCCTACTACAGGGAAACACTTCCTCGCGTAAACATCTAGTGAAATAAAACCAGTCTCAGATGTTCCCACTGATACACTTTAACTGTGAAAGCGGTGTCTTGCTCCGTTATCACTAAGCAGAACAACCCTGACAAAACTACTCTATAAAATGTGTTATCAGTACTACGAGTCAAAGAGTCACTCGTGATAGAATACGATCATTATATGTTGCCTGCAATAACTGCACACTGCAACATGATGAACCACAATACATCACAATGCACATGTGACTGAAGACAAAGATTACCCTCCAAATATGTGTTTATTCACAGCGGTGTGGCGTCAGTTTCACAGAATTAGACAACTGAGTTAAGTCAATATACAGAATAGTGTAGGGCAGGGGTATTCAAATCCGGTCCTCGAGGGCCGCTGCCCTGCGTGTTTTAGATATTTCCCTCTTCCAGCACACCTGGAAGCCATTACATCATTATCAGGCTTCTGCAGAGCTTGATGATGAGCTGATCATTAATTGGACCAGGTGTGGGGGAAGAGGCAAATATCTAAAACATGCAGGACACTGGCCCTCGAGGACCGGATTTGAATACCCCAGGTGTAGAGTGTATTTAAGAGGTGGGGAGCCGACTAACCTCCAATGTGGATTTTATTAAAAGTATAGATATTTTAGGGTCAGTGATACAATATTCCTGTATCGATATTTTTTCCCCGCCACAGATCAGTACTATGGTATAAATGGGCCGTACTGGTATAGTTCAAGCTAAACAAAAATAATGACTTAAGGATGACTAAGATTTTCTTGAAACTATTTGTTGATAATGTTTTCCAAGCGTAATCATACATGAGTTTCTAATCCCTTAATCCACTGTTCCAGCTCTGATAGCAACGTAAACATAAACTCACTCACCAGCACACGCATTGAGAAACAGCCAGTCTGTTTTCCTCATTCGGTTTCTAATCTGCTTTAGCTTCTTGAAGTCGATCTCTTGCTCCTCTTTGCTGCTCATGGCTCCAGCTGCCAGCTCTATCCGCTGGAAGTCCATTTTGACCTCTGTTTTGGGCAAAGTAGGAGACCTCCTTTGGCCCAGGCCCCCGCTGCAGCTACCCCTCCACTTAGCTCTGTCCTGTTCATTGATTACAGGTGACGGCTCGTCAGCATCAGCTCGCTCTATGGCTTCCTGGTTATTAGGGTTGGGGTGGTCACATACCACACATTTAGTAGTTTTGGGCCAGTTCTGATAAGTGCATGCTGTACATGTCCAGTGCTGCTGGTGCGTATTGAGTCTGTTTCTATCATTGTACTCCTCACAGGTGTCCACCGGGGACTGAAGAGTGGGACGACAGCCTGCGTTGGAGCCTGACGTCTGGGGGGACTCGGTGGGGCTGCAGGTCCTGGGACGCTGACACAAGCACTGTGTGCAGCGAAGGGCGCGGGGCCAGTTGAGATAGGTGCACATCTGACAGGACCACTTGTTGGCTAACTCAGCCATGCTGGATGGCCTGACCCTGGGCCTGGCGCTGGAGTCAGGACAGATCAGGAGGCTGCTGCCACTGTCAGTTCTTGGGGGATCCCACTGCAGACTGGGGTCCAGATCTGGCGTGTTCTTGAAAGGTTCCTCGGTGATGATGGGACCCCTGCACCTCTGTGCGCGACACATGGTGCACTTAACAGCAGAGGGAAAGTTCTCATAGGTGCAGTAGTCACAGGCCCACTTTATCTTCTGTTCACTCATTGTGAGTCGCTTTGGTTGGTCAGTCTGTGGACACAAATACAGTTCTATTTAAGACAAAACCAAACCCCCTGAGGATCAGGTCTGGGATAAGACACTGATAAAATGCTACTACACTGAACCAGGTTAAATGAAGGAACACAAAGTATAAAGTATGTTACACGAATTGACTAGTCCCATTTAATCCAATCTGTCCCCATTAATGACACAGTTAGTCTGAGATTAGGGTGTGGTTTAAAAAGTGATATTTCTTGCCAACTGGTTATTATTACTGAATAGACTGTCGTTAACAGACTTGACGGGTTTTTCGCGTTCCTTCCAACTAGTTACTTAGGTTTGAGCTGCTGGTGTTAGCCTGTTAGCCCAACCGAGTTAGCCGCATATACTGCACATAAACACCGCAAGCTTCACCCACTTATAGAACATGTCACACAACACCGACGAGCGAGTGAAATGACCAGTTTATTACAATGGCTGAAAAGCTTACCATATCACTGCTGTGTCCGTTTCTCGAGCGTTGCTGAAACCACAACAAACGCTTCGTGTCCACCCCCCCTTCCTCCTCCTCCTCCTCCTCCTCCTCCTCCTCCTCCTACTCTATCAAACCTTTCCCGATTCGGACTTTTCGACTTCTTTGCTCTCTCACATGTTTACCTTCATGGACACGTTAACCCCTCGCAGAAAAACCCCAGACCCGCTGAAGCCTGTGTACGCCTCGAATCATGACGCGAATCGGCGACTCTCCGTGGTTTACATCGCCTCCGTGTTGTTTAATGGCGGCGACACTGAGACAAATGAGCAGTAGAGCCAAAATAAACGGAGGCTGCCTTCGTCACCAATCATCTGGCTCAGCGCGCAATGTGATTGGACGAAATCACTGTGCCCCAATGCGTTCAGGAGTCATGGGAAATGCTGCAACCCGTGAGAGATTCATGGGAAGTCGAAATTATGACTTCCGAATCACAAATAACTAATGGATAAGTATTAAGAGTATTTGCTAAAGTTAAGGAAGAAATATCAAATTGTAGAATTGTTTTATTACAATTAAATGTTCTTATTTAAAAATGTAATTTGGGTAAAGGTCGTATCAACTAAATGTACTTGAAAGCATCAAAAGTGACAGTGCTCATAAAAGCACAAGTGATACTGTATGACTCATGAAAGGTGATATTTTACATAAAACTCGTTTAACGATTCAAATGTGGTGCAAAATTATTTTTAAAAATCACATGTTGCTGATATAAATAATATATGCCTATATGCCTAGAAATAAATAAGCAAAGAAAACATATGTATAGTTAACATGTGCATGTGCAACCACAATGTTAATATGTAAATAATATTAATTTTTTCTAATATATTAAT